>LNAC01000192.1:2244294-2290464 GCA_002007465.1 Ailurus styani
AACAAGTAGGAAGAGAGGCAGGCAGAGAGAGAGGAGGAAGCAGGCTTCCTGCTGAGCAGAGAGCCCGATGCGGGGCTGGATCCCAGGACCCTGAGATCATGACCTGAGCCGAAGGCAGAGGCTTTAACCCACTGAGCCACCCGGGCGCCCTCACTGTATTATTTTAAAGTATTAAATCTAATTTAAAAAGTTATATAAGGCCCATTGATTGATGTGATATGAAATATTGATTAATAATGTGCAATATTAAAGTCACTTAATGAAAAAGATACGGTGTATTGAGAAAGATTTCTATTGATAGGTGTTAGGGATGGGATTCAGGAATCTTGTTCTTGTGTTTTCATGAATCCTGTATTTTTATTACTATCAGTGAATTAATGATTTGATACAAATTTAGAAATGAATGAAGAGAAAAATGGAGGCCTCGCATGGCCCATTGATGATGATTGGTGGCTTATGAGTCAGGGACAGTGAATAAAATATATCTGGAATTCTGAAGTCCAACCCAAAATGTAATTAGTCTATTTATCTCTTCCGTTGGAAATGATCCTATAAACAGAAGTCAGAAATTACAAATGTCATAGTCTTATTTTAGATTCACAGATTTTGTTTTATGGATCATTGACAGAACAATTAAACAAACAAAAATACATAGATCAAAAAGAAGAGGGTAAAGCATTGTCCAACTAAACTTATGTGATAAGGCAGAAAATATTATTAATAACAATTGAAAACACATATCCATTAAGGCATAAGTAGAACAAGAATTTTACCTCTAGTTTAGGATCATATAGACAATGGTATGTGAAAGTCAAGTTTGGTTGTACAGGATCAGTTCCAAATCTGAGGTTCTTCTTTTGTTAAGAGCAAGATATATATACATTATGAAAAACTAATAAATACCTTAGTAATTGAGTAAATAAAATGTAGAAAAAAGAGTTATAGAGGAGATGTCTCAGTTTTTAAAAGATCACTTGTTTTGTTTTATCTTTTTGTTTTAAAGATTTTATTTATTTATTTGACAGAAAGAAGCACAGTGAGAAAGGTAATTCAAGCAGGGACAGTGGGAGAGGGAGAAGCAGGCTTCCGGCCGGGCAGAGAGCCTGATGCGGGCTTGACCCCAGGAACCTGGGATCATGACCTGAACTGAAGGCAGATGCTTAACCAACTGAGCCACCCAAGCTTTCCTGGTCATTTTTTTATGAGAAAAGAAAACTAATATACTCCAAATAATAATTTCCAAAATGACCAACCAAATGAAGATAAAAAGCAAGGTACAATGGAGACAGTTTCTCAATTTTGTTACCATCTGCTGTAATGCTCTATACTCCTTAGAATGGTCACAAAAGACCTGATTTAAGGATTCTTCCAAGGCCACACGCTGTATGGTTGAATCTTTGTGTTAGGAGCATGGAGAACGATGTAATAGTCAAGGTTCTTGACTTTGTTCGAGTGGTTTTTTGAGAAGATTATTCACTGCATTACTCACAAGTATTAAATATAATCAAAGAAGGTCAACCGCAGTGATGTTTAATATAAGATCGATATGAAGCATTGCGTTGTTTAGTCCATAAAGGAAACACTGAATTTAGTTAAATGAAAGAGATTTAGTCTCTGTGTCAATGATTTTATCGATGGATGTCATGGGATAGTCAAGGACCTTATTTTTGTGTGTGTGCGTGTGATTTACATGCATTTCTTTATTAATTCATTAATAAACAAATGTAGATGAGAATGAAGATGGCCAATCATAGTCCAGTGATGGTAACTGGTGGCTTTTGAATCCTATGCAGTGAATACCTCATGTCTAGAACCCTGAGGTCCAACACAAAAAGACTAATCCATACACCATATTTTAAGACTGTAGATAGATTTCAGCATTCTACAGGGACCTTTTCCTTGGTCTTTGTGTTCATGAATTTAAAAAATATGATCATAAAAGAATCAGTGGCAAGAATAAATTTGCAAATGTATCAATGAATAAAGATGAAGAGGGTGAAACATTGTTCATCACTAAAATACATAGTCAGGAAAATGAATATTGACATTCATTGGAATGGATAATAAATGGACCACATATATGACATCTTTGAGTAAGGGCGACACAGGCGGTGACAGGTAGTAGGCAGCATCGCCCTGGGTCACTGGAGGGTTTGGTGTTTATTGTACTGAGAGGAAAATAGATATTACTGTACACTAATAAACTCTTAAATGACTATGTACATGAAAGATGAAAACTGGGTCAGTGGGGAGAATGTCTCATTTTTTTAAAGTATTGTGTCTTCTTGGTACTCTTCAGAATGGAGGCACTGAGCTGATTTTAGCTCTTGCCACCATTAAGATTATGTTGTTTCTGTGTCAGAAAAGAGAACAAAGTGAGTAATAGTCAAAGATCTTAGCTTGGTTTTATTTATTTATTTATTTTTTAAAAAGGATTTTATTTATTTATTTGACACAGAGAGAGAGATCACAAGTAGGCAGAGGCAGGCAGAGAGAGAGGAGGAAGCAGGCTCCCTGCTGAGCAGGAGCTCAGTCCCAGGACCCTGAGATCATGACCTGAGCTGAAGGCAGAGGCTTTAACCCACTGAGCCACCCAGGCGCCCGCTTAGCTTGGTTTTAATCATTGGTTTAAGAGTATTCCCAGGGCGCCTGGGGGGCTCAGTGGGTTAAAGCCTCTGCTTTCGGCTCAGGTCATGATCTCAGCGTCCTGGGATCGAGGCCCGCATCGGGCTCTCTGCTCAGCAGGGAGCCTGCTTCCTCCTCTCTCTGCTTGCCTCTCTGCCTCCTTGTGATCTCTCTCTCTGTGTCAAATAAATAAATAAAATCTTAAAAAAAAAAAAGAGTATTCCCAGCATTATTACAAAGTATTAAACAGAATAAAAAAATTATCCATGGCACAAAAATAGGTATAATAGGAAACATTTTGTGGATTAATCCAAAAAAAGAAAAAAAGGAAAAAACCTAGTATATGCAAAAAGATTCTATAGAACAGCAGTAAGGATATTCAGGGATCTTGTGCTCATCTTTTCTTGAATGAATGTATCTTATTAATGTCTTGGAAGAAATAATTTAATTGAGGACAAATGTAAAACACATGAAGAGAGTGAGGGTCTAGCATGGACCAGTAATGGTGATTGGTGGTGTATGACTTGTGCATGATGAGTGATCCGTGTAAGATCCAACACAATACCTAGTCTATTTCCTGTTCGAAATGATCAATTAGACATGTTAGGATTATACAGATAACCGTGTTCTCATTTTAGTTTCACAGATTTAGATTCACTATTCCTAATGAATCAACGTTAGAACCAGCAAATACAAATAGATAAGGAAGAGGATGATGGGGCGCCTGGGTGGCTCAGTCGTTAAGCATCTGCCTTAGGCTCAGGTCATGATCCCAGGGTCCTGGGATCAAGCCCCGCATCAGGCTCCCTGCTGAGTGGGAACCTTGCTTCTCCCTCTCCCACTCCTTCTGCTTGTTTTCCCTCTCTCTCTCTCTCTCTCTCTCTCTCTCTCTCTCTCTCTCTCTCTCTCTGTCAAATAAATAAATTTTAAAAAATCTTAAAAAAAGGGGGATGAAGTGTTTTTCAGTTATAAACGTAGGCGTTGATCAGGCAAAAAATACTACTACTAAAAATTGAAAACACTGATGCTCATTAAGAAATAAATGGATTAAGAATGTTATCTCTTTGGTGTAAGATCATGTAGATGACTGTTTAGTAAGTTCAGTTTTACTGTTCTGGATCAGATCCAAGTTTAAGGTTGTTCCTTTTGTTAAGAGAAAAAAAATTTATGGAAAATTAATAAATATATCAGTGAGTAACGGAAATGCAGAAATCAAGGATCAGTGAAGATAAGATCTGTGAGGTTGTTTTTTTTTAAGTGGTCACCTGTTCTCTGTTCTCTTCAGAGTGGACCCACTTGAGTGGATTTAACACCTTCCATGGTCATGAGCTCGATGGTTATGTAGGTGTGCTAGGAACATGGTGCCAGTGTGACTACTAGTCAAAGTGTTTGTCTTGGTTTGGGTGTTTTGTTTAAGAGTATTCAGTGTATTATTAAAAGGATGGCCAATTGTACATTTGTGATAATTGTGAGATTGAGCTGGTGCTTTTTCTTGATTACTACATATATGTAAAGCTGAGATTAAGGGAAGAGATTGATGTGAGAATTATTCACTCACCAGATTAGGGGCATAAAACCTCTCCTTGGGTTTTTGTGAATCATCGTGATTACAAATTTTATTAGTGAATTAATGATCAAGAAACAAATAGAAATGAATGAAGAAAAAGAGGAATGATATTGGATTGATCATGATCACTGGTGACCTATGGGTCATGTATGATGAATACGTGTCTGGAACTCCAAGATCTGACAGAAGAGAGAGAAATCTAGTATGTTCCCTTTGTTTGCGATTCTACATACAGAGGTCAGGAACACACAAAGATTTTTTTGGTCTTTGTGCGTACTCATGGCTTTTCATTCAATTATTATAATTGGATAAGTGAATTGAAAGAAAGAGAAAAAGAAAGAGCGAAAGATAAGTGGAGCAAAGCATTGTCTAATTATAAAAATATGTGATCAGGCAAGAAATGCTGTGGATATATATTGAAAACACTGAAGTCCAACAGCATATGACTGTTAACTCTTAAGTTAGGGAGAATATAGACAGTATAAATTATGGACAGTGTTTACGTTTTGGGTCAAGGGCAAGTTCAAAATTGCTTTCTTAAGCGAAAATGAAATAAATACACTTGAACTTAATGATTGTACAAATGACTGTCTAAACTGAAGATGAAAGGCGAGGATCAATGGAGAGATGGCATAATACTTTTTTATCATCTGTCCTGCTCTGTACTCCTCAGCGTGGGCACACCTGAGCTGATGGAAGCATCTTTCATGGCCTTGAGCTCCTGGTTCCATCTATTTGTCAGGGGCATGAAGACCAGTGTGAGTAATAATCAATGTCCTCGTCTTGTTTTGGGTTCTTTAAGTGTATTCAGTATGTAACAGTGTTCGAAATACAATCGAATAAGGCCAACTGTAGCCTAGTTGTAAATACAGGGTAGATATGAAGCATTATATCAATGGATGCATATATGAAAACCTGAAGCTATTACCGAAAGAGATATATTGCTATGACAATGATTCTGTGTACAGATTAGAGATATCAGGGTTCTTTCTCAGTTTTTGTGAGTCATAGGGTTTAAAAGTATAATTAGTGAATTAACAAATTAACCAGTATTTATCATAGAAATGAATGAAGAGAAAGTGGACTAACCTTGGATCAATGATGACGGCTGGTGGCGTATGAGTCTTAAACGATGAATGCTACGTGTCTGGAACTCTGAGGTCCAACCCGAAAGAAATCTAGTCCATTTTCTCTTTTTGAAATGATTCTAGAAAACAGATGTCAGAAGTATACAAGGATTTCATTTTGGTCTTTGTGTTCATGCATTTTCACACTATTAGTACAATTGGATCAATGAAAGAACATTAAAAATGTATAGGTAAAGATGAATAAGGTTAAGCATTGTCCAATTATAAAAATAAATGAGAAGGCAAGAAATACTGTTGATATATATTGAAAAATCTGATATTCACTAGGACGTGCATCCTCTTTGACTAAGGATGATACAGACAGTGTTCCCAACAGTCAGTGCTCATGTTCTGTGTCAGTGGCAAGACCTATACTGTTTACTAAAGAGAAGATAAAATGTCCTCCCAAATAACTACCTAGAGGACTGACTAAATACAAGTGGAATGCAAGGGCCAATACAGATAATATCTTAACCTTTCTTTATCTCTTCCTCTGCTCTGTAAGCCTCAGAAAGGACACCCTTGAGCTGATGTAAGCATCCTCCAGGGCCGTGAGCTCCATGGTTACACCTCTGCGTTAGGAACATGGAGACCCATGTGAGTAATTGTCAAGGTTGTTGTCTTGGTTTCAGTGTTTGCCTGTTTTCTTCTTTTAAAGGCATTCACTGTATTATTTAAAAAATATGAAATATAATTTTTGTAGGTGAACCATGGCCCCAGCATAAGTATGGGGTTGATGGGAAGCATTGTTTTGATTAATCCTTCCATGCAACATTGAAGTAAAGTAATGAAAGAGGTGTGGTGCCATGAGTAATAATTCTATAGACAGATGTTAGAGTTATTTAAGGATCTTACTCTCATGTTGTAGGACTTCAGGTAGTTCTTTTATTATGATTGATGAATTAATAAAATTCATAGAGACACAAATTAAGATGAGGGCCAAGTCTGGATCAATGATGACCACTGGTGGCGGTATGAGTCATGGACAATGACTACTACATGTCTGGAACTCTGAGGTCCAACACTAAGCCAACAGAAATCGAGTCTCTTCCTCTGTTGGGAAAAAATCCTACAGAGAGGTATTAGGGATATGTAAAAATCTTTTGCCCCTAATTTTATGGCTCATAGATTATGATTATATTGATATAAAAGAACCAATGGAAGGATCACTAAAGATATTTAAATGATTAAAGATGAACAGAGTGAGGCACATTTCAAATTGTGAAAAGATGTGGTAAAGAAAGCAATACTATTGCTATAATCTGGAATGGATAATAAGTGGACCAAGGGTGTTACCTTGGATAACATAGCCATTGATAAGTAATAATCAGCGTTTTGTTCTGAATCAATGAACTGGAATTTCAACATTTGTTTTAGTAAGAGAAAAGTAAGATTAATAACTATTAAACGGTTAAGTAAATGAAAGGTAGAATACAAACGACCAATGGATAGAAGATCTCAAATCTTATTTTCTCCTTGCTCTTATACTCCTCAGAATGGGCACTGCCGCACCAAATATGGCATTCATGGCCCTGACCTCAGTTGTCTTAGGAGCATGGAGACCAGTGTGTGTGAGTAATAGTTGAAGTTCTTGTCTTGGTTTGGGCAATTTAAGAGTGGTGAATACATTATTAAGAAGTACGAAATAGGGCGCCTGGGTGGCTCAGTGGGTTAAAGCCGCTGCCTTCGGCTCAGGTCATGATCCCAGGGTCCTGGGATCGAGGCCCACATCGGGCTCTCTGCTCGGTGGGGAGCCTGCTTCCTCCTCTCTCCTCTCTCTCTGCCTGCCTCTCTGCCTACTTGTAATCTCTCTCTCTGTGTCAAATGAATAAATAAAATCTTTAAAAAAAAAAAAGTACGAAATAGGGGCACGTGGGTGGCTCAGTTGGTTAAGCGTCCAACTCTTGGTTTTGGCTTAGGTGTGATTTCTGGGTCATGGCATTGAACCTGGACTGGCTCTCTTGCTCAGCTGGGAGTCTGCTTGAGGATCTCTCCCTCTCCCTCTGCCCCTCCGCCGGCTCATGGTCTCTTTCTAAAATAAATACATCTTCATTTAAAAAAAAAGAAGTAGGAAATATAATCAAAGAAAGCCAAACATGATCCAGTAATAAACACAGGACTTACATGAAACATCACGTTGAGATGTCCATACAGCAAACACTGAGGCCAGTTTAAGGAACAGACCTGACATCTGTGGGAAATGATTTTATGGATGGTATTAGGGATGTTGAGGCTCTTATTCTGGGTTTTTTCAGATTTATGTATATTTCTTCATGAGTAAGTAATAAATGAATGACTGAATCAATAGGTAAAAAATAAATGATAAGAATTCACAAGCTTGGACCATCAACAGTGACTGGTACTGTGCGAGTCAAGAATGATGAATAGTATGTGTCTGGAATCTGGATGGAAGTGTTGAGTCACTATATTGTATACCTGAAACTAATATTACACCATATGTTAGCCAATGGGAATTTAATTAATTAATTTTTATTTAAAAAAATTTTAAATGTTCAATTTTATTTATTTTATTTTATTTTATTTTTTTCAGTGATCCAAGATACATTGTTTATGCACCACACCCGGTGCTCCATGCGGTAGGTGCCTTTTAAAAGATTTCATTTATTTATTTGAGAAGGAGTGAGAGAGCACAAGCAGGGGGAGCATGGAATTTAAACAAAAACTTTAAAAAATTAAAAAATTTAAAAAAGGAATTCATATTCATTTCCCCCCTTTTCCCATCTACTTTTCTGCTCTACAGAATGGACGTACTTGCGCTGATTCAGGAATCAGCAAGACCTTTATGGTTCAGTGTGAGTAATAGTCCCAATTCTTGTCTTTGTTGGGACCATTTGTTGAGGGTCGTCAGGGTTGTCTGTACGATTAAAAAGTGTGGAATGTAATCAAAGAAGGCCACATAAGGGCAGATGGCAAGACTGTGTCACAAACCAAGGTTCATGATAAATCTGATTTAGCACAACACACACCCTTTTATAAAAGAAGTTTTAACATTTTAGCTCTGAGGGTTTAAGACCCAGAGTCATTTGTCTGCAGCTCTCCTCATTCTTATGTTGGGTGGTTTATTTAATGGTGCTCATTTTATTATTAAAATGTAAAACTTAATATATTAATTAATGAAGTGGTGGTCCATTCATGAACCCAATATAAGAATGTGGCATGTATCGCTGTTTACGAGACATTTCCATCACGGTTGCCTCATGTTCAGTAATTAAACCCCAAATCTAGTCTGCCAACACCCTCTTTACATTCTGCAGGATGGGAGCACCGTAGCTAATTAAATTATTCTCCAGTCCTGAGGATCTTTGCCTTATCCTGTGGGAAGGAGCATATCATGCTACGTAAGTATCAAGTTCTTGGTTTCTTAGTTTGTGGGCTTTCATTGTATCAGTTAAAAAAAAAAAAAAAAAGCTCCCATCTGTTACCATGCCATACTATTAAAATAGCACTGACCATGTTCCCAGTGATCTGCCTTTTATTCCCATGACTTGTTCTTTCCGTAACTGGGCATCTCTGTCTCCCACTCCCTTCACCCATTTTGCTTGTCCCTCCCCCGACCTCCAGGTGACCATGTTTCTTCTCTCTGTGTCTAGGTCTGACTCTGATTTTGGTTTGTTCTTTCGGTTTGTTCTTTCGGTTGCACATAGAAGTGAAATCATATGCTCTTTGCCTTTCTCGGGCTTATTTTACTTAGCATCATATCCTATAGGAACTGTTGAATCACCTTGTTGTTCATTTGGAACCAAAAGTAACGTGTGTTGGCTATGCCCAAATTAAAAAAAATATGCGGAAAATGTAAACAAAAAAATGAAAGGAAATAAAACACAAATGTAATTAACTTTTAAAATGTCCTGCATAGACCAATAATGTAAATATGTTACAAACCACAGTTTATAATTAATCCAATGGGGGTGCAAATGAAGTACAAGTAAAAAACTTAGCTTTTCTCATTCATTTCAAAACTTCAAGTCTCATTTTATGTTTGTCCCTTTGATTATTTATTTATTTATGTAGTCCCGCTGATTAAACATTCCCCTCTTCATAAAGATCTAGGCTGTTACTCATTTCAGGGCTCGGTATTCTAGTTGTTGAATAGGATGGTGGGTTCATTGTTATTCACTGTAACACCGAGAAATGGTTCAAAGTAGCATCTAAAAGTTAAATGCAGAAGGGCCGCGCCTGGACTGATGATGTGAATGGAATGCATCTGAATGAAAATCATGATCACTCATTTTTTTGAACCACTGAGGTCCACCACACAAGGAGAACTACTATGTAAGACTTTGGGGCAATGATCTCAGGAAAGTTCAAGAATCTAGTTGAGAAGATTTCATGGATATTGGTTTTATATTATTAGTGAATAAAGGAATGGGTCAATAAATACATTCAAAGATAAAAGAAATAGAAAAAGACCAATTTAGGGGCATCTGGGTGGCTCAGTTGGTGAAGCCTCTGCCTTCGGCTCAGGCCAAGATCCCAGGGTCCTGGGATTGAGCCCCACACTGGGCTCTGTGCTTAGTGGGAAACCTGCTTCTCCCATTGCCCCCTCCCTGCTTTTGTGCTCGCTCGCTCGCTCTCTCAAGTAAATAAATAAAATCTTTAAAAAAAGACCAATTTAAAAGATATGTTGTAAAACAGGAAATGTTACTAATTCAGTTCTGATACACTTTGGCCCTTTAAGAAAAAAATAACAGATTAAGGTTGTTGCCACTTTGCATAAAAAGCAGCAAGACAGAGGTATCTGATGGTCAGTGTTCTGCTCTTAGTTTGCAGTGGGTTTTGGCTGTTTGATTTATGAAGAAAGAAAAAATTAAAATTGAGCAAATGGTTAACTAAGTGAGTGTGTGCCAAGCATAAACCATGATGAGTATATTTTATTCCTTTTTATATTTCCTTTGGACCCCCAAATGGTGACACATTGGCTCTTTCAGTCATTATATTTAATGATGAAGATCCTGACTGCGACCGATGTGGCCAAGGACGGTATAGATTGGGGTAAGTAGCAGATTAAGTTTTTATTCTTGGTTTCATCCTTTTATTCATGGATGATGACTATATTATTTAAAAAGAATAAAAGGCTTCACGCAATCATAAAATGAAATCAAAGAAGACCATGCATAGACCAATGATAAGAATTTGTCCTGACGAGGTCATGCTTAATTCATCTTGCAAAACTAGGAAAAAAAAAAACCAAACAGATCTCCATTCAAAAAATAGATTTAGACTCTCTCTCTCTCTCAGATTAAGAAGATTATAACTTTGTTGAATGAGAAATGGAATAAATGATGAATGAATTGGAGAATGAATGACACAGCGAGTTAGGGAATGACTGAGTTTTGGTGAAAACAAGAGGAAAAATATTGGTGGAAAATGTGAAGGAGTATGCAGATGTGTTACTAAATTGACAATGAGTAGAGTAACTAAATGGATATGTGCATAAATGCATGATGAATTAATTAATTAACATCTGGGTGAGACCATGTATAACTAAAAATATCAAAAGGAGAATGAGTGAGCGCCTGGGCGGCTCAGTGGGTTAAAGCCTCTGCCTTCGGCTCAGGTCATGATCTCAGGGTCCTGGGATCGAGGCCCGCATCGGGCTCTCTGCTCAGCAGGGAGCCTGCTTCCTCCTCTCTCTGCCTGCCTCTCTGCCTACTTGTGATCTCTCTCTCTGTCAAATAAATAAATAAATCTTAAAAAAAAAAGAATTAAAAAAAGGAGAACGAGTGAGCCCATGAGTGAATGAGTGAATGACTAGTAGCCCCCGGAGTCAGTGAGTGAAGGTCGAGGGCACCAGTGGATGTGAGGATGCATAAGTGAATCCCTGAACGAGCTCCCGAATTCCTAGAGAACTGAACATCAACTAGTGATGATGGAGTGAATGAACCCGTGAGTCAGTGTGTGCATCAAGAAGCGAGCGGGAAACGAAATGAATTAATAAGCCCAAACCTGAGTCGGCCAAGAAATTAATAAATCAGCAAGAGAAGGAAAAAGTTGAATAATTTAACTAATGAGTATAAATAAGTCCACGACCGGGACAAATTAATGAGCGGACTCATTAGCAAGTGGACCGAGGGATGGAGTAGACAATGAGAGCGCGTGCGTAAAATCACGAATTAGTGAGCGAGCCCATGAGCCAGTGGATGCGAATGTCATCCAAGAACCGCTTCCCTGAATGAATGGGTGAGTGAACGGGGGAGCGAGAAAGGAGTGAGTGAGTCCGTGGTCCATGTGTGAGGCCGTGCGGGAGTGAGCTCACGCCCGATCCCTTCCCCGAGTGCTCCAGAGGCAGCGGGCCACACCCCAGCCCCACGGCCCGCTGAGATGCCAGCACGGTGTAAACGGCTCCAGCGGAGCGCCCGTGCTCCTCCGTCACGGGCACTGGTGTCCGTGCCGTCACTGAACAGATGTGCCCCGGGAGCCGGGGACCGGGTCACAGTCTCCTCCAGAGCCTAGGAGGCGCCCCGTAAATTACTGCTGAATGAATGAATGAAGACCTAAAAATACATGCGCTTTTGTGGAACCAGGATGGCCCTTCTTGGCGTGGTCTGGGACCGGTGCTGCGGGGAGGAGTGCTGTGTGTCACGTGGCCTCTGGCTTCCCCTCCTACGCGAGTCCGGATTCTCCCCTGGGTCCGGCTTCTAGCGTTCAGTGCCAGGCAGTGAGACAGGATACTGGCAGTTCTGAGCGGCCTGGACCCTGGCCCATCCCGGGGCAACGTTGGCTTGCCACGGTGGAATGGAAGTCCTGGGTCTTCCCGAAAGCTGCCCTCGCCTCTGCCAAGACTGGAGGTCGAAAATAACCTGGTCTTGTTTTTATGCCTCCAGCAAGTGGGCCCAGCTCCTTGCCTGTGCAAGCAAACCGACTTCCTCTGGTTGTCGTTGTAGGACTTCGGGTTAGACGGGAAGGGCCTCTTGCCCTCCGGTCCCAGCACCACCCGCTCGATGCGGGTAGCCCTTGTCATGGGAATTAACCTGCTCTAGTAGGAGCTTAATAGAAGGTCCACACTGTGGTACCGGGGCGGAAATAGAAGCCTCAGAACTCACCTAACGTTGCTGTAAGTGATGGTTTCAACTGTACTTATTGGAAAGCTCCCAGATGATACCCAACTAATACCCAGATGCCCTGTCCCAGAAGAATGGTGAGTCCAAGAAAGTTCTGGAAGGACGCCCAGCCCAGACCACGCACCTTTAAGACCGCAGAACTTGCCTGGGACAGACGACGAGAAAAGTGAGTTGGCCACCCCTGGCCTCATGTGGGGTATTTGCCCAAGACCCACCCTCCGTTCCCCCCCATTCCATCCTCCCTCCCTCCTGCAATTACATGCTGTAATTTTACAGCTACTTTATAACTAACACTGACCATACCTCTTCCTCCCTTGTCTTGCCGGCTCCTGACCCTGGATTCCGTCTCTCACTCCTGGTTTTGCATCCTTTGGACTTGGTGATGGAACTTGATCATTTGGCTTGGAACATGGCTTCCTCCTTCCTGATGATTTGATCTCAGCTCGAATCACTGGCCTTTCTGCCTCAGAGTGAATCAGGTAGACACCCCCTCCCCCCGATTCTTTATTGTGGACATGTGGGGCCCCAATTTTGAGTCTTCTGGGCAGCGAGCACCCCCAGGCCCCTGAATGCTGAGGAGGGCAGCAGGATGAGCACTGGTGGCTTTCCCAAGACTCGAAGGTGTGACGGGCACGTGTGCATGGATGTAGGAGACGGGACTTAGGTTCTCAGGTTCCCCAGGATTGCTGGGTAAACGAGCTGTCTGGATCTCACAGCAGTCAGCAACTTCCAGTAGACTCTTGTCTCTGCTTCCCCCGGTTGCTCAGCTTTGTGCCAAGCTGTACAATCTTTCTGGGTTTTTCTAGAATGCATGAGAAAGAGTCCCATGCTCCCTAGAGCCCTCTTAGGAGCCCCAGAAGCCCCACGGGGAAGCCCAAGCTCCTCGGCTTCCAGCTCAGGTTCTTTGTGACTTGGTCTCTCGCCTTGGCTCCCAGCACACGCTCCTGGCCCCGTCTGTCACCCCACAGACCCTCCGCAACTTTGTGCCTTTGCTCTGACCCTGTCCTCCCACATCGCGATAGCTGGGTGGCTTGTCCTGCCTCCCCCTGCAGGGTTGGCTCCCCCACCTATGACACTGTTGCACAGCCATGAACTTGACCTCCATTCGGAAACCTCTCCTGTGCTTGGTGTAGGGGTCTGCCTTCCCGGCCCGGTGGTGGGTGCTGGGTCTTCGGTGTTTCGGATCTCCCTCTGTCTGGGCCACAGCCTGGTGGGCCCTTCCGTCAGAAGCTGGTTGAATGAGACAGTGAAGGGACGCACATGAGAAGGATTGCAGGCCATTGTGGAGGCAGACGCTGTCCCTGGCAGGGAGCTGGGGTCCTTGGCGCTGGACACTAGCACCTCCTCGTTACCGGGGCCTCGTCTCCCGCCAGCTCTACTTTGCCTTCCGCCTGCGACTCATTAAGAGATATGTAACCTTAATCCTTGAAATTGCCTGGGCTCGGAGCGTGTTTTCACTCAAGGATGTGAACGTGGAGATTTTATTCCTCCTTAAATAAATCTCACTCCCCCAGGAAGTTTGGACAGGATGTGGGCCGTTGGACCAGGGCTCAAAACTGAACATTTTGCAAAAGGACTCATTTCAAAATTTGAAACACTGTGGCCACTGGCCAGAGCTGAGTCTGGTTTGCCAAGGAGTCTCTGGGGCCTCCTCGCGAGGAAGGGAAGCGAAGATTGAAAACGAACCTGCCGCTGTCCCTGAGCAGGCTGGCGGTCTGCACGGCAGACCCTTCTGCTTCTCCAATGAAACTGGAGCTCGCTCAGCCCCGTGAGCTCTTCCTCCCGGCTTCTGGCAGGGGGTCCAAGCCCGCCCGGGGCCAGAGCGGAGTCTGGGCTGGTCCTGAAACGGATGGGACAAGTCCGTGGCACTAGCTGGGATTGGGGCGCTTAGGGGCAGTCGGCTTCGGGCTCCCCCGTCCCCTGGGGGGCAGGCCCAGGTGGGGCTGAGGACCAGGGCCTGCGGGTCCCGACGCCGAGGGGAAAGAGTTATAACGTATAACGCCACAGGCTTCCCTGTTTGCTCCAGAGACAGGTGACCCCCCCAGTTCTCACGGTGGAGAGGCCTGGCCGGGGGGTCGGGACTCCGCGCTCGGGCTTTTCCCAGGGGCTCCTGGCTCCCGGAGCGGCGGCCGAGGCTGCTGCCCCAGGGTCACGGGCGGCGGGCCATGGCTGGGGGCGGGCCACGGCTGGGGGCGGAGGGATGCAGGGACACGTGGACAGGCCCAAGGAAGCTTCTCGGTGCTCGCGCCCTTGCGACGGGCTGTCCCACTGTCCCTGCTGAGCTGTCGGGGAGCCCAGGCCCCGGACGGCCTCTAGACGGGGCGATTCGTGACGTTGTGTTCTCTTCTGACATCTTTTCTTCTCCTGCCAGGGGAGAGCAGTTTGTGTCTTCAAAGTCGCCGGAGCCCTCCCGGTTCCGTGCTCCCGAGCCGGGAGAGAGAAGTAAGTTCCCGTCATGTGTCCTGCAGAAATCTGGCTGCGCGCGGGGCCCCATAGAGCTCGCACCCGAGCTGGGCCCCCGAGCCCGAGGGTGCCGCCTGCTCCCCCTCTCCCAGCACCCCTTCTCCGGGCCTGCCGTGCTCACCGGGCTCCGGGGCCGCTGGGGACCTTCCCTACGAGGGAGACTCGGGTTGGAGCCCGTGGCTGCCCAGCCTCAGTGTCCCCGTCTGGGGACGCAGGAGCGGGACGATGGCGAGCGTCTCGGCCATCACCCCGTTGCCCGTCCTGGGGGCGTCGGGTGGGCAGGAGACCGGTTTCCCCTGGACTCTGCGCCCCTCCCCGCTCCCCGCTGCCCTCCCCGCCCTTGAGCCTCCCTGGTCACTGGTCAAACCGGCTGAGGCCGGTTTGTTGTATTTTCTTTTCCCTCCGCTCCACATGATACAATACGAGACAGTCCCGCTCGCTGGGCAGGGGCCGGACCCCGTCCCCGGCAGATGTTCCGGGATCAGCAGGAACCAGGGGCCCCGCCGGCCACGGCTGCTGGTGACGGTCCCGAGGGAACAAGGGCAGGCCTGGGCACACGTGTCCCTCCCGTGGCCTCTCTTTCCTCAGCTGTCCCCTCCCCTCCGCTGCCCCTCGGTGCCACTGGGATTCCGGCCTCATTTACCAGGGGCCCCTGTGGGGTTCTCTGGGGGAAGCCCCGGGCCAGAGTTCAGACTCTTTTGACGAGGCGTTTGTCCAACCCCCTGTGTCCCTGGGGTCCGCCACTGCTCCCCTGCGACTCAGGGCTCTGCCCCTCCTGCCTCTGCCCCTCCTGCCTCTGCGTACCCTTTGCCCTGATCTTCCTCCCCAAACCCACTGCTCCGCGGGTCACCTGTCCAAAGAGTTAGTGCCCGGGCGGGCCACGGGCCTGCATTCCTCGGTCGGCTGTTTGCGCAGCTGGCGGGTGCTCGTCGGCCTGGGGGAGGCCGTGCTTGCGGCCTGGGAGAGACGGGCAGAGGCGGAAGCCTTCCCTCCGAGCCGCGGAAGGTGGCGGGGCGGCCTGGGGCCCTGTGCTTTGAGGCCTTCGCTCTGCGGGCTCCTGGCTGCTTCTCCCAGGGCTCTTTCTCCTCAGCTGCCCCTCCCCAGGGACCGCACCGTGTGCGCTCGGGTTTCTCCTGGAGGAGGAAGAGGCAGCGTGGGGCCTGGGAGGGGCCGGCGTCGCCTGGAAGATGGGGCCACGTGCAGCGCGATGGCCGTCCTCTGGGGCGCCGCGGGGCGCGGAGGGGCTCGGGGAGCAGAAAGCACTGGGTGGGGATGTGAGAAAGAAGGCAGGGAGGAGCTCTTGAGGGTGCATCTCCCAGGGGGTCTGCCCCTCCCTCACCCCCCCGGCCCCCCCAAGCTGGGTCCAAACAGTGGGTGCTCCTGCACTTGGACCTCACTCACGGCCCTGGTGCCACGGAGGTTACATCACTGACCCCCCCAGTGCAGAGAAGGAAGCTGAGGCTCAGAGGAGTGCAGTGAGCCCAGCTGTGTCCCCAAGTCTAGGGTGTATCCCACATGCCCCCAGCAGCCCCCTACTAACGGCCTCCCCAGAATGCACAGGGCAGAGAGGGCCAGCAGAGGGGTGCTCTGAACACAGAGCCTAGGAGACAGGCGGGACAACCGTCCTCCTTTGTGCTGGGGGCTTAGGTCCTGGGAGCATGGCATCCCACATTTACGGTATGCTCATCAGGACGGAAGAACCGAACGAACTTTCATGGCAAAGTGTACTGATTTGGGGACCTTTTGGGTTTTTTTTTTGTTTATTTTTTTAAAAGGTTTTATTTATTTATTTGACAGAGAGATAGAGAGAGAGCACAAGTAGGCAGAGCGGCAGGCAGAGGGAGAGGGGGAAGCAGGCTCTCCACGAAGCAGGGAGCCCAATGCGGGCCTCGATCCCAGGACCCTGGGATCATGACCTGAGCCACCCAGGAGCCCTATTTGGGGACCTTTTGTAAAAACCCTGCAGGGAAGCGTCTGGAAAACTCCCTTCCTGCTCTTGAGGGTTGTCCCCAACAGCATGTTTCAAAACACTCAGGATGTGGAGCTAGCCCCCTCCTGGCCTGGCCCACCAGGGAGCGGGGGTGGGTCTGCCCTCTGCCCACCCGAGCTTGCTGCCTGCCCCAGAGCCCACTGGGCACCCCCTTGCCCCAGAACACCCCCCTGCTGCGTCCTCAGGGAGAACCTCAATTGGGAGGGCATCCATCTGTGGCTGAGACCAGCCCTTTTCTGTCCCAGCAGGGAAAGCGTCCTGGATGGTGGGGCTAGAACCCGACAAAAACAGGCAAGGGTGTAAACAGTCCAAGCACAACCCCGAACCCAGGATCAGGGCACAGCCAGGGGCGGGGCTCAGCCTGTGAGGTCAGGGCTGCAGGCAAGCTGCAGGACCAGGGGTCTGGGAACATCCACCCCACATGGGGGCGCACATGGGCTAGCGTCTGGTTCTGGGTCGGAGCTACGCCGGGCCTAGGACAGGCACCAGATCCTTCACAAGCTGGATGGGGATCATGAAAGAGCCATTCTTGGGCCATCGGGGATGGGTGCCCCGAAATTCAGACTGTAATCTGTTACCTCCCCAGGGGACACACAATACTAGCAATTCTACCAACAGCAGTAACGAAAAAGGTGGGAATCTGGAGGCTCTGATAGGCGAGGCCAGACCCACAAGCCCCGTGCATCTCGTCCTCCCTCCTGCCCTTCCTCCACCTCGCTCCAGCCTGAGTTTCTTGTGATGCCAGTTTACCCTTCCGTTCAGATCTGTCNNCGCGGGGGGGGGGGGGTCTCCCCAGCCGGAGGTGCTCAGGATCGACCCTGCGTGGAGCTCCCACGTTTCATGCCATAGCTCTCCATTTCCCATGTGACTTGGAAGGTCTGGAGGGCAGCAGCCAACTCTGACCCAGCCCCCGGCCCCGGCGCTGGCCTCACCATTTCCGAACCCCCCGCCCCTGAGTGTTGGCGGGTTCCCCGTCCCCTTTGAGTCGCCGGTCTCCTACAGGTTGGATCTGGTCTTGTGACTTGGCGCTCTTGTCTCAGGTCGTCGGCAGGGAGCCGCGGGGAGCCGCGGGGGAGTACTTGCCTGAGCATGAGTCTTCTCGAGGACGCCTTCGACGCGGGGAGCACCCGCTTCACGGGGTGAGTTCTGCTTTTCCGGGTTGCGCTGTAAAAGGCGTTTGCAGCCGTGACGAAGGGCCACACACGGTCTAGATAACAGAAAGACTCTAGGTGATCCAGGGTGGCCTGGAGCATGTGTGGAGGCCTCTGACGGGCCCAAATGCTGGCACTGCCCCCCCACCCCCCAGAGCACTGGCAGGGAGAGGCTGGGCCGTTTTCTGTTAGCTGCTTCTCTGCGTGGAGGGCAGTTCGGCCAGAGGAGTCACTTAGAAGTTGCCCATGGCCACAGCAGGGAGAGTGCAGGCAAGGAGGTGAGACAGGGGTGTGACCCCGAGCTGTTCCTGGTCCCATCCAAGTGGTAGGGACCATGTTCACTTCCTAGCTGACTGGACACCAGGGTCCTTTTTGGCAGCTGGACTTGGGACTCAGGTTTACCTTTCATGCTCCTGGCAGAGATGAGCCGCCTTTTAAAAATTATGCAAAAAATTGCATTTTGTTAACTCATTACTATAATGGAAAATACAGTCAACAATGGAGCCATGTGAGTTTTCCCCATAAAAGACACTAAGCTGATAACAAAAACTTATTATAAAAATAGTTCCAAAGAATACTATTTTTTTTTTCATTAAAAATGAAATACATGTTTATTGTAAAAGTTTGTGAAACACTAAAAAGAATAAAATGAAGACGAGGAATCACCCTCATCCCAGTCACTCAGCGAGGAGCACTGCCAGTATTTTGATGACCGTCCCCTGGTCTTTGGTTTTCTGCTGTAAATTACATAAGTGGGTATGTGCGTGCGCGCGCGCGTGTGTGTGTGCGTGCGCGCGTGTGCGCACGCACATGCATGTTTATATACATATATTGTGTATGTTATATATTTTTAATTGGGCTCATTATTGTCATCTAATCACCTAACCCTATATCCTGAATACCCTCCCATGCCAGTGGGTAATTTTCTAGCTTGTGATGTTTTAGTGGTTATTGAGTATGCTAGCAAATTACTACCTCCTAACTGATTGAATAGGGCCTCTCCTATCAGATATTTAGATAATTTTTAAAGCTAGATAGTGTAAGTTGGGCTGAGCATCTTCGGTCATCTCACACACGTGTTCGATTCGATTGGTTTCCTGAAGTTCATTCTCAAAGTGGAATGGCCATGTCAGAGGTGTGAGCACTTTATGGCCAACTTACCCTCCTTAAACTTTGTACCAACTTGAAATCTCAGAATTAGGTTAAAAAATGCCAGTTTCTATGGGAATCATCGAGTTTTCAACATTCGCCAATTTGTTAGCACATGTCGTTTTCAGTTCTTTCATTACCTGTGACCGTAACATTCCCCCCATATCTTTACTGGGTCTTAGTATCTGACCTGCCAGTTCAGGTTCCCTACATTTTCCATCTTTCCCTTAGTTTTATTTTTATTATTTTTNATTAGGTTAAAAAATGCCAGTTTCTATGGGAATCATCGAGTTTTCAACATTCGCCAATTTGTTAGCACATGTCGTTTTCAGTTCTTTCATTACCTGTGACCGTAACATTCCCCCCATATCTTTACTGGGTCTTAGTATCTGACCTGCCAGTTCAGGTTCCCTACATTTTCCATCTTTCCCTTAGTTTTATTTTTGTTGAAGTCCTGCATATGCATCATTTTAAGAGTCAAATAGTCCTATAAGCCTGTGGCTGAGGCACCAGTCCCTCTCTCCCAACCCCACCCCATATCCTGCTCCTGCTTTTGACTCTTTTAACTCATTCTTTTGACAGTTACCTCCCTTTCTCTAAGTAACATTCTTATTTTTCCTGCTTTTTTTTTTTTTAAAGCTTGGGTGTTATCTTGATTTTTCAAGCCCAGCACATATGTCCTTGGCCTCACCATCCATGAGCATACCTCTGTGCCTCATCCTCGTAATATGTTTGGTTTATAGTTTTGGTTTGGTCATTATTCAGCGTTTCTGTTATTATAACCATGGAAACACACTTGACAGCTGAGCAGAAACATTATGGTTATTTACCGGTCCTTCAAAACTTTTTGTTTTCTTTGGAATTAATAATTATCTGGCTGTTTGTTTCTTTTGGTTAGCTTTAAGGGAATTTATCACAGATTTCTTTCATGCATCTTAATAATTTCAAACACAGTCAAATAATTTTTTTTAAAATGTGTTTTATCTTTTCAAAGAAATCTCTTCCCGGAGGCTTCTTGCCTCTTCTGTTCTGGATTGCTTGACCTTTGGGGTTCCTGCTCTTGTTCCCTTTCCAGGGAGTCCCCTGACCCTCTCTCCTTGATTGGATCCCTCATTTCATAAACCCTGGGTTATCTTTCTTCATTTACTCCCTTGATTTGCTACAGTGCATCCTCTAGCCATTATCTCAGAAAGGGTTCAGGGGAGGTAAGTTTTTGAAGGCTTTTCACATCTGAAAAGGAGAATGTCTACTTCACAAGGACACGGATAGTTTGGCTGGCTATAGAATTCTGGTTGGTCATTTTCTTTCCCTCAGATTTTGAAAGCAGAAATAATTGTCTTCTAACTTCTAGTGCTGGTGTGATGAGGTCTGAAACCTCTGTGATTCCTCATTCCTTGCATGTGATCTTTTGTTTTCTCTCTTTCTGGAATGTGTAGGCTTTTCTTCTTGTCTTCTAGTGTTTTAAATTTCATGCATATGCATCTTGATGTGGATCTAGGTTCATCCATTTTGCTAGGCCCTTTTGATCTGAAACTCTCTGGGGGCATTTTTTTTTTTTTGGAACAATCCCTCAATAATTTCCTTACATCTATTTTTCTAGAACTTTTATTTTTTTGTATGTTGGATCTCTTTGACTGGTTCTCTCATATTCCCGTTTTTTTTCCCTCTGATTTTCAACCCTCCATTTCTTTGTTCTCTTTCAGAGAGATTTCTCTGTCGTTATNTTTTATTTTTTTGTATGTTGGATCTCTTTGACTGGTTCTCTCATATTCCCGTTTTTTTTCCCCTCTGATTTTCAACCCTCCATTTCTTTGTTCTCTTTCAGAGAGATTTCTCTGTCGTTAATTTTTAACCTGTTCTCATTTCTGCAGTCCCTTATTTGCAACATTTTTAAATTACACTCCAAGTATTATTTCATAACATTTTGTTTCATGGATGTGATTGCTGTGATATTCCTGATAATAGTTGATACACCTGATAACATTAATGATAGTTTTTCTGGAATTTTCTTCTTCCTACAGAGTCTCCAAGCTTTTTTTTTTTTCTTTTTTCCTTCCAAGTATATGTGTCTCTGACTTCCATGTTCCATGCTTTCCTCAACTCTCTGGTGAGAGAGATCCATGTGTAGACACACACACACACACACACACACACACACAAATACACTAATGACTTGTTTGGAAGCTCTCAGCATTCAAACTGATGACGTAGTTGGGACTTGTGAGCTGAGGGCTCTAGAGTGAGCTAGCTAGTGCACCCCATGTTTAGTGTTTTAAAGTCTTTTTCTTTTGGACTGCTCAGATGCTCCAAAGAAGGTTTTTAAATTTCTGGCCTAGAGTATATGTGGCTGCCAGTGCCCTGGGAGGTTTGGGGAGGAAGACTTGGGGGGTGGTCTCTACATCCAGCTTATAAGTTTTGCCGTCTTCCTCTTTTTAACTTAGAACTCTCACTTACCTTAGTGGTGCTTGCCAATCCTGTGCCAGTCACCTCTGGATTACTTGCTCTGTACATTTTCAGTCTTCTCTCAGGATCAGGGAAGGCTCTGCATGGTGGGTTGAGGATTTGGGGACCACCTTCTTCTTAAACAGACTCTCAGCCACTCCATACTATTCAGGCTCAGATTTTCCTGCCCCATCAAGGCATCTGGTGCTGTCAATTCCCAAGACTTCTGTGGGTTCCATGGGATACACCAGGCTTTATTTCAGCCTTCCTCAAAGCCAGTTTAAATTTGGTTTCCCCAGTTCTGAATCAGTTTCCACTCCTGTCTTCCTGTCTTTGTCTCTGTGTGCTTATCTCAAAATGAAAATCTCTTCACCCCCTTTTAACACAGTTTTAAGGGGGAAGGCAGGTGAACATCTGTATTTAGTTCACCATATTGAACTGAAAGTCATTTACCCATTTTTCTCTATTGGCGTGTTCCTCTTTTGTTTTTAACTTACAAGACTTCTTAAAAAAAGAACAGTAGCTTTTTCTATCCCATACTACCAATGCTCACCCCACTCCTGCCACCCTCTGCCATTTTCATTTGCCTTTCCATTTTATGCATGGGGTTTTCCATTTTTCTTTATTTAAAACATTTTTTATGTTCTAAAAATCTATCACTAATTTTTCCTTTTACTTTTTTCTTAGAAAAGCCTTTCCCATCCTGAGCTTATATAGGCATTTTTAATTTTTCTAGTTCTTTCATGATTTCATCTTTTATATTTGAATCTTTAATCATTTATTTATTGTAAGAAATAACGGTATGTTCTATTTCCATATATATCGCATGCTAGATACTTTTGTAGTTTTTGTTTCTTGTTGTGGCTTTCTGTTATTCAATTAATCTGTTTATTCTTACACGTGTATTTCTTGAATACAGTATTGTTATAATATGTTGTTATTTGGTAGCAATAGTCTTTCATTCTCATATCAATATTTTCTTCATTAGTCTCACTTGTTTCTTTTTTTTTTTTCTAGATGAATTTTAGTGCTGTCAGGAAGTGAAAGACATTCTTTACAGATTTTCTGTGGAATTTTATAAAATTGTGAATTAAAGAGAATCTATATTTTTTGATACTTGGGCTTTCTATAATCTCACAAGTTGTCTAATTTGACAAATTCACAATTCATCATTAAATATTGCTTACACGTTTCTATTGTGAATTTGTTCCCTTATATTTTCTAACTGGTTACTAGTAGTATGTAGGGAAGGGATTGCATTTTTATTGTTATTAGTTATCTCATTGAATTCTTTCACTTTTCTATGAGTTTTTAGTTGAATGTTTTGGAATTTCTAGGTGAAAGTCATTCACTTCTGTATAATACAGATTTTGCCTCTTTTTCAAAATTTTATCTCTTCTATTTCTCTTTCTTGTCTTATAGCATTGGCTAGATCTTCCAAAACATTAAATTGTTGAAAATAGAAATCTTCATCTTGTTTCTGGTTCACTGTAAAGAATGATAACAAATAAGTTTTTTAGGTATGTTTTTCATATTGCTAATTAAGTGTTTATTTTTGGTTCGTATATGACTTTAAAATCAGGAATGGATTCAGAATTTATGAAATGCTTTTTTTATTAATATGTAGTGATATTTATGTTGTTGACTTTTTGCATGAATTTTATAATGTTTCATAAATTTGAAACATTTTTTTGAATCAGATTGAACCCGGTTATGGAGTATTGTTCTTCTAATATTCCACACGATTTGTTTTGTTAGGTTCTCACTTAGGACTTTTCAAATTTATTTTTTGTTGGTTTTGGTATCAAAGTTATGCTGGCTTTGTAAAATGAATTAGGGAACATTCCATCTTTTTCTGTATTCTGTACCATATATACATCATTTGAATGATCTATTCCATGAAAGCTTGAAAGAACTCACCCATATAACTCTCCTGGGATAATTCTTTGACAACTTTTCCTGTTTCTTCTGTATTTATTGGAGTCTTCCTATTTTTTTGCATCTGTAGAATATATGCTTCTTTTTCTAATATAGCCCAGCATTTAAATGTGCAGGTACTAGAATGAGACAACTTGGGTTCAAGTTCTTGCTCTGTCATTTCCCACGTGACCTTGGGAAAACTATGTCTCCTTCCTAATTCTTAGTTTCCTCAGTTGTTAAATGATTAAAATGAGAGCCTGTAGCTAAGAGTGCCACTGTGAGGATTAAAGAGATAAAGTACCTTGCACCTTGTCTGACACATAGTGAGTGCTCAGTGATTTTGTTTAGACCTATTATTAATCCTAGAAAATAAGAGATTTTTCTGATATTTTAAAAACTGCTTAGCATAGAGTTATGAATAGTATTTTTATAGCATTCTAATCTATTCCTATGATTGTATCACCTTTGTCATTCTTAATTTTGTGTATGTGTACTTTTTCTCTTTTTTATTAGATGAGCTAGAGGAGTGTCTCTATTAGAGGTTTTTCAAAGAATCAGTTTTTGGAATAATTTATCAATTCAACTGTGTGTATATGTGTGTGTGTTCAAATTCAACAATATCTGCCTTTATCTTTATTGATTCTTCCTTCTGCTTTTCCTGAAGCTTGTTTTGTGGATCTGTCCATATATTCCTTATGTTATTCTTCTTAATAATGAGAACACTTCATGGTATGAATTTGCCTCTGCTTGCAATGTTGACTGCATAACTTTTAATATGTAGTTTTAAAAATATTTTAAAATATTTGTAATTATGCCTTTCATTTCTTCTTGTCCTTAGAAGAAATGATTATCTGAATTTAATGTGCAAAAGTAGAGCTTATTTTAAAATTGATTTCTAATTGATTTAGGTTGTGCGTTGCTTACCTTGTTTTATTCAATTGTGGCTATATTTCATTATGGCTAGAGAATGTGGATATATAGATTCTACTTTGGGGATGTAATGGATGTCTTCTTTGTGTTTTATACAATCAATTCTGTAAACATTCCATGGACCTTTAAAAGTAAGGTGTATGTCTCATTTTTTGATGTAAAGACATTTTGTTTTACTAGGTTTTCGGTCGATTCTTTTGGGTTTTCTTCGTAAAAGAATGAAGTAATCTGAAAACATAACTTACTCTCATTCTAAGAGTTTATAACATTTATCTGTTTGTTTTGTTACACGAGTCAGAGCTTTTTGGACAATATAACTTAATATCGATGAAGTAAGCATCTTTTCTTTATTTCTCATTTTCTGTTAACTATGATGTTGCTCGCCTTTGAATTTGTTTATCATTTACTTTTTTGCCTATTTGATGTCTTTAGGACTGAGAGGGCCCTGGAAACTGTTTCTATCTGTTTCCCCATTTCCTTCGGATGCTATTTTATTCCTAATGTAAATGTTCGTGAATGTTATATCATTGTTGTGGATTGTATTTTCCACCTCTGAGAGGTGGTTTTTATCAACCTGTTTAATGATTTTGCTCTCGGGTACCTGAAATTGCAGAGACACTTCTAATTTATTTTCCTTTGTGTTCCTGAGTTAGGTAGCCTTACCCTCCCATGTAATTGTTTCTGGAAGTCTGTATTCAAGGCGAAACGCTGTTTGGAAGTTGAACCAGAGACTTGCATGTTCCCGAGTGTTCTGCTCCTCGAGAGCTCAACATTCTGCACATTTCTAGGCAATTTCTAGCATTCCACGGATGTTCTTTAATTTTGCTCTTTTCAAACAAATAGTTGACTGCCTTAATTTCAATTACAGAGGCTAGAGATTGGCCACATTGGCTCTGCCTAATGATTTCCATCTTCGTCTTAATTTCTTAAGTATATATGAGATCTATGCTCTTAACCACAGGTATCAGCAATTTTAATTTTCCTTTTTTCACTTATTTGTGCAAAACAGTAAGAGCAAACTGTAATTAAATACTGGTTCTCAAATGCAGCCAACCTCTTTATTCAGACCAAGTATTACCTGGAAGCCCAGTAAGTAAAATGGATCAAATCAGCGCTGCCCTGTTTGGAGCTGGGTGGTTAACTCAGGCTGTGGGCATCATCCCAACAGAGGCATGGGGGACCCCAGGTGCCCCTCGGAATACCCTTGGGGAGCCTCTGCAAGGGGATAGTGAGGCAACTGCACAAACTGAGCAACTTGCTGTATATGCAAAAGTGGGCGTGTCATTGAGAGGGAGGTCCTTGCTGGCAGTCAGCTGTTGTATCAATTTTGTGACTTTTGAGATGTCGATGCATGATACTGTGGCTTGCCCGAAAGCCAAATGCATGAAAACTGAGGCCTTCCTATTTATCTGTGCCTATTCCTTGGATTTGATTCTTTCTTTTGAGTTAATTATTTAAAGTGTGCTTCAAATAAATGACAGATACTTGGGCTTTGAGGCTTTTGCCTTGACTTGCCTTCCCCTTTTCAAGGGTGCGTAACCTATTTACATTTTTGTTTTTTGATTGTCTTGTTTGGACTTAAAACAGTTGTACTAACGCTTGTTTTATCTGTTTCATCTTTTCTTTCCTGATATCTTCTATCATATAGACCACATTTTTCTTTTTAAAAATTTTCTCTGGTAATTCAGAGAGCCTACAACTGGTCTCCAAGTGTCTTAGTGTTTACATTTCAGGTTTTTTTTTTTAAACCACACTTACATCTGTATTTGTCTGTGGTAATAAGAAAAAAAATATAATAGTATTTTCTGATTTTCCCATTCCTCCTGTTCATGAGTTTCCAGATGATGAAGTCTGGGGGCGGGGCCTCATGGCTATCTCCCATTGGCCCCCTGACCCTGGGCCCTAGTCTTTGGGAGAAGAAAAGTGCCTCTCTCTGCTTTCTCTGGGCCCGGCCCCTTCTGTGGGACCTGAAGCTCCTTGCTGTTTCTGGACTATGGGTGTTGTAAGCCTGAAATCCTGGCATTCTGTCCACTTTCCTCATCTCTTACTGACATGTGGGTTGAGTGTCCATCTCTCTCCCCTTGAGCCTGTGAGCTCTGGAGAGTCAGGAACACAGAGGACAGCCTCGGCCTCCACACAGGGGGGTGCTAGCAAGGGGGTCTGCGTAGCTGAGTGCCCAAGAAGATGTGGGGACCAGTCAGTGTAAGGGGGAGCAGACAACTGCATGAGTGAATCTGTGAGGGAGAGCAAGGGGGGCACACACGAGCGGGAAGACCCGTGCACCATTGAGAGAATGGCCGAGCCAACGGACACGGGGTGAGTGGGGCATTTGCCAGGGGTCTGGAAGAGTGAGGAGGGCTGTCGGCCAGCAGCGGTATGAGCTGAAGGGATGCTCGTCCAGGCTGGGGTCCGTGTGTTGGGCAGCCGGGCGGAGAGGGGGAGCTTCCCTGATTCTCTAAAGGTCCAGGAAGGCAGAGATGTGATCAGGGTTCTCCGCGGCTGTTTGGAGTTGCCCACCCTTTCATTCCTTGATATTCTTGCTATTCGTTCTACAGAATGTCTGGTTCTGGCCACTGGAGATTCAAAGCAGAGGCCAGTGTGACCCCTTCCTGCCCAGAGGAGTTCCCATTCCAAGAGGAGACATGAGTGGCGTTCTCTTCAATCATGGACACAGAGAAAATAAAAGCCGTCAAAAGGCACTCCCCAGCTTTCCCCCATTTGCCTTGCCCCCTTGCTTCTCTTTTCCTGATGACCAGCGGAGGAAGCCACCTGCCCCTGGCGCATGGCACACCACCACCTGCGCATGAGCTCCATTCCCCCAGTTCTTCTGGAGCCTTCTACTGCCATGGCTGCCTTCTCCCCTGGGGCCTTCCCGTTGGCTCTTAGCATGCTCTAGTGTCTTTAGTCTGAAAACTCCCAGGAAGCCACCTCCTCCCTCTAGCTGCCACCCTCTTTGTGCTTTCTCTGCATTTCACTTTCATTTGACTTCCGACCCTTACCGCTCCACTGGAGGAACTTTGCTGAAGATGACCAGTGGCCTCCATCTGATCGCTAGGGCCTCTCACTGGCGCTTCACACTAGGAGCAACTCAAAACCCAGCTCCTCTCCCCCCACCAACTCTTGCTTCTCTTCCGGGGGCTCCCCAGCTCAGAAAGCGGGGCCCTTCTCTCCTCCTTTCCATGCCAGACACCTGCATGGGTTCTTGACCTTCTCTTAGTGTCACCATTTCTTACCTGCATTTGGGGCCTCACCCAGTCTCTCACGCTCCTCCTAGTTGTGCTCAAACGCACCTGCTTTCCCCTCTTTCGTAACCCCACCCCTGCCTGGGCTACCGTGCTCTTTTCTTTGAACTCTTGTACTCTTTCCCTGTCCCACTCTTGCCCCCAAAAGTACTGCCTCTTCACATCAGCAAGAGCTATCTTAGAAGAACACAAAGCTCGTGTCCTTTATCAGCTAACAAGGGCTTTCCTGTGGCTTGAGGATAAAATCGGGAACCTTTAACCTTTGCTCTAAGGCTTGGAATGATCTAGCCTCCACCTGGCACCTCAGTTCTGGCACGTTTCTGGCTCTCCATACCCCGTTCACAGGTCTGCTTTCTTGGTTACCGTGCTCCATCCAGACCATGCTTCACCTCTCTGGTCCAGGGGCCATCCGCCTGGTCCGCGCTCCACCTGGTCCGGGTCCACCTCGTTCATGCTCCACCTGGTCCATGTCCACCTGGTCCATTCTCCGTCTGGATCGTGCTCCACCTGGATCGTGCTCCACCTGGTCCGTGCTCCACCTGGTCTGTGCTCCACCTGGTCCGTGCTCCACCTGGTCCGTGCTCCACCTGGTCTTCCACTTCCACCCTGCATTGTCCACTCTTGTCCCCTCTCTTCCTAGCTTATTCTCATCCTTCATCTTTTACTATAAACTTCTTCTTGAGAAGCTCCCCCCAACTGGTCAGATCTTCTTACTAAACATTCACAACACTTTGGCCTCTTCTAATCGTGATGTCAGTGCTCCGCAGTGACTGTTTTACCGTGGGTCTCCCCTGCTAAGCTAGAGGCTGCAGGAGGGCAGAGACCCTGTTTTCTTCACAGCTCCAGCATCTCATGGGTGTTTCATAAACACAAGCTTATTTCTGTGCCTGACCGCCTGGGAAGTGGAGTCGGGCTGGTGGAGAGGCACGGGCAGGTTGCCGGGGAGGGTCAGGGGAGGCGAAGGGCTGAGTTGGCTGGGGTGCTGTCAGGACTCAGGGAGCAGGAGGAGGAGGGAGATGTAGGCTGAGCCTTGAACGCCATTCTAAGGAGTTTGGTCTTCAACAACTGGATTGTGAGCAGGGGGATGACATGCTCTGTGCTGCGTTCCAAGACTTTGGAGGATAGCTGTGTCTTCCCAGCTTGCTCCCCTGGAGCCTGCCCTTGCCCCGTCCTTGGAGGCCAACTGTCATGGCTGCGCATTCCACTTCTACGGGGTGGTGGTATTGACAGTTGGACTACGAGAGGGGTTGGAGAGACCCAAGGAAAGCCTCTTGGGGGAGGTGGAGATATTGAGAAGGAGCTAGAAGAACCCACTGCTCACTCAGTCTGTGACTTGAGTATACCAGCGTGGCGCAGTGTGTGGCCAGGACCACCACAGCTTGGGGGAGCTGGGGGAAGCTGTTACCCAAAAGCTGAGGGACCCCCCCTTTCACATCCAAGCTCTGCCCTTAGAGCTTCCCCATCTGCCACGCAGAGCGAACCGCTGCCCTTCTCCTTGATAAAGAGATGACCTGGCCAAAGCATGGCCAACGTTGCACGGTTGGCCTTTTCTCAATCTTCCCGAGTTGGCACGGCCTTCCCAGGAGAGACACTACTTCAGGGTAGAGACGCCTCTTCCCCATCAGCACCGCTCCCTGACACTTGAGGGGGGCTCATTTATGTTCACCATATGTCTGATTCCCAGTGCCAAATCAGGCCTCAGAGAGCTTTCTGGAAGTGACACCAACTTCAGGGACAAGCCCTGGTCTGGGGTCAGCACCACTCCATGGTTCCTGAAGAGATGGTAGACTATGGAACGTAGGCTTTATGATTTTTGACCTATGTAACATGGTCCACTAACTCTCAGTATCCAATCCATCCTCGGAGGGCACCCCGGAGGTGTTGCCAACGTGAGGGAAGAGAACACTGGGTTTAGCTCCGGCGCGGCTCCATGGTAATTCCCGTGCCTGCGTTCGATGTCCGAATGTTGCAACAAGGCCCATTCAAGGCACCGTCTGGGGGGGTTTCTGGAGGTGATGCACCTTGGGGGCAAAGACGCCGGTTCCAGCCTCCGCCATGGCGCTTGAAGAGATGCTTTTCCCTGTGGCCCGTGCGCGAGGAAGCTTTTGTGTGGCATGGTCCACCACCCCCCAGAAGCCCAGCCAGCTTTGGGAGGGCTTCATGGAGCCAGTACTGCCTTCGGGGACACCCACCAGCCCAGCCTCCAGCTCGCTGTGTGGGATGGAAGAGATAACTGGTCTGTGTGGAAGTTCCTGTGTTTGCACTCCTGTCCCCCCCTCTGACCGAGATTAAATTCCATCTCAGAGGGTTTTTTGGAGGCAGTGCCAAGATGGGGGATGAAACGGAGGTTCTGACCTTAGGGAGTCAGTTGACCAAAACAGCATCTGCTTTGCTTATGAAGATGGCGTGGTGGTTACCGCTCAGATCCCGTCGGCCTAAGAGGACCTGTGGGACATGCCCCTGACTTGGAGGCAGAGATGGCCGTTAGTCTTTTGCTTGTGGCATGTATATATATATATATATATTTTTTTTCTTTTTCTTTCTTTCTTTCTTTTTTTTAATGCCCAATACTTGGGTTTACAGCCTGGGCTTCATGTGCCCTGAGTCCACTTGTGTGGCCTGCTCAGTAGAACTAGACAGGTGTTTTTTCTGGTTACACACAGGCCATCTTCGAGTTGTTTTGCTCACCCCCCTCCCCGCCCCGCCCCAGTCCCATTAGCTACATGCCACGGCCACCCTCCCACTGTGCCCTCATGGTGGACGTACCTAGTCCCTCAGATCCAGCACGGTGCCCGGCACACAGTAGGCACTTAATCAGTATTTCTGGAATCATGAAATCCATAACATCGTCCACTTCTGCTCAGTGGGACTTGCAGCCTTGGAGGGCTTCCCGGAGGAGTTGCCAGCTTTGGGGATAAGCCGCCAGTGCCAACGTCAGCACCAACTCCTGACCGTGGAGACAAGACTCCTAGCCTGTGTGTGCTTGTCGCATGATGCATGTGTTGTGCTCGACCTGCCCTCTGATTCCCCCAGCTCTGGAAGGCTTTCTGGACGCGTCCTCAACCTCTGCCCTCGGCGTCCCTGTGTGGTACTTGGAGAGATAGTAGACCGTATAGCGTACGCTTTATCTGTGACGTATGTAACACGGTCCACTAACCCTCAGTATCAAATCCATCCTCGAGGCTCCTGGAAGCGACGCTGTCTGCAGGGAGGCGCCCCTGGACCCGACAGCTGGCCTCTTCGCGACGCTCGAAGACATGGTTTTCTGTGTGGCATGCTCTTTTCTGCATGATGCAAAGTGACATACTCTCGCTCTTCTTGTACCAAGTTCTGCCTCGGGAAATCTCGCCGTCTCTGGGGAGGAGACCTTGATTCTTTCTGGGATCAGTGCTGCTTTCTGGCGTTCAGTGACACGCTTGACCACGCAACTGTTGTTTAGTGTACACCACCAGCCGCTGCTTCTCGGCACCACGCGCGGCCCCGAAGAGGTCCCCAGAGGCGACTTTGTGGACGTGAGCCTTCCTCCAGTCATCACTGCCCTCGTGCGGTACTTGAAGAAATGGTTTACCGTCCCACATACATTTTGAATATGTATGTGGGACGGTAAACCGCTTCTTGGTATCTAGCCCAGCCATCCAAAGCAGCCTGGAGAGAGCCTGAAGTTAGAGAAGCCACCCCGGTCTCCCTCCGCACCCTGTCTGCTCCGTGGTGCTCGGCGGCACGGTAGACTGTTAGATGTGTACTTAACCTGTTAATGCTTGCAGCACAGTCTTCTCCTCAGTGTCAAACGCAGCCTCCATGGGCTCCCCTAGGACAATGATACCCTCTAGGAAGGGGTCCTGCTTCCACGTCGGCACGTACCCCCCATAGTACTTGAAGACACGGTGGCCAGTGCCTCGAACGTTCGTGAAGGAGGGATAGCACCCGTTCTGCCTCTGGTCGTCCTCCAAGCCGTCGTCAGGTGGCTGCAAGCCCCAGCGCCCGCGTTGAGGCGGGCGTGGGCGCCCTTGAGACGACGCCACTCCAGGTACTGGAAGACACACTGACTCGTTTTTGTCACTGACGATTCGTGTACAGTCTATCTTTTTCCCATATCAAGTGTAGTCATCCCAGGGAAGACGCCCGGGCTCTGGACTCTGCTTGGCTCCTCCACGAAGATCTGATCGGCTGCACCATGTTTGCTTATGGACAAGGCCCGTCCCACGGCCCGCGTCCTCCCTCTCTGTCTGCCATCCAGCCTCGGAGTCGAGTTGGAGCCCTGGTTCCGATGTCAGCACCGACCTCACGGTACCTGGAAAGGGTTCGACCGCACTGCATGTATTTTATTAACAGCGTATGGAACATGGTCTACTTCTTTTCAATATCTGGTTCAGCCTTGGACGTCTCCAGGGAGGTCACACCAAGCTCTGGAGACGAGGAGCCGGTGGTGTTGCCAGCACAGCTCTGGGGGTACTTAGTAGAAGTCGACCATGCTTCATATGTCTTACTTACAACGCATGTCACTTGGTCCTCCTTTCCATAACAGCAGCTGCACCTCGGGGGGCTTCTTGGAGGCAATTACTAAGCATCAGGCCTCGGACTCGTTCCGGCGTCATCTCCACTCTGGGTCCTTGAGGGGTCTCTCTGTGCTGCGTCCACTGCATCTGTGCCAGACCTTGCATGGTGGCTTCTTCTCAATACTGCATCTAGCCTCAGAGGGCTTCCTGGAGGTGGTGCTAACGAGAGGAAAGAGACGCCGGTTCTGACAGCAGCCCTTTCCACGGTACCTGAAAAGATGGTTGACCATAGGACATGCGCTCGCTCTGTGTCGTATGTAATATGGTCCACGTCTTCTCAATATCAAGCTCAGTCGCAGAGGGCTTCCCAGAGGCAAAGCCAACTTCGTGGGAGACACGCTGGGCTGGCTTCAGCACCATTCCACAGCGTGTGGAGAGATGGTAGACCAGAAAGCCTACGCGTTGCTTATGACCTGTGTAACGTGGCCCGCTGATTCGCAGCCTCAGTCGGCCTTGGCGCCTTCCTGGGGACCACGCCGACTTGAGAGCAGGGTCCGCGTGTGGTAGGCACCATTTGGCACAGATCACCAGGCGGTTGGCTGTAGACCATGTGCTTTATTTATGATGTTGGCCGCTTGGTCCCCCCACCGATACTCAGCACCCATTCCCAGCCTTACAGGGCGTCTTGGAGGTGGTAGTGGCACGGGACACGGGTCCACAGTCATTGCCACGTTCACCGATGGGCGATAACTCATGACGCTCATGGATGGCCAAGGGGCTCCCGGAGGCGATACCAAATTAAGGGGAAAGAGGCGGGGTCCGCGTCACCTCATGGTATTTGAAGATGCGGTTGACCATGGTGTGTACGCTTTATTTGTGACGTAGGACACATGGTCTACTTCTTCTCAATATCACATCTCGCCTTGGAAGACTTCCAGGAGGGGATATCAGCTTTGAGGAAGAGCCACTGTCCTGGTATCAGTACTGCTGCTGCTTGGTACTTGGAGAGAGGTGGTCCGTGGCGCGTTCGCTTTATTTATGGCGCACATTACACGGTCGACCTCTTTGCAGTATCTAATCCCGCCTTGCAAGCTTTCCTGGAGCTAACATCAACCGTGGGGTGGGGACACGCGTTCTGCGCTCACTGCAACTCTGCGGGGTCTGTGATGCGTCCCTTTGTCTTGTGTGTGATGATAACTCGTGTGTGGCAGGCTTTTTCTCAGCAAACCACTCTGGCTTGGCAGCTTCAAGGGCAGGGGTAACTTGGCGGACGAGGAGAGCGGCATCGACACGTGTCTGGGTACATGAGATGGTTGACCAGAGAGCACACGCTTTATTTGTGCCGTTTGTGACCTGGTCCACTAACCCTCAGTATCTGATCTTCTCTGGGAGAACTTCTGGAAGAAGTGCCGACTTTGGGGAAAGAGACCATAAACCAGGGCCAGCCGGGCCCCGCTAGACTCGGAAGACAGAGCGTCAGCGAGGCGTCCGCTGCACGGTGGGCCAGATAAGGCTACACTTGGACTTACTTTCAGCAGGAGGGCCTTTCCTTGGAGGGCTTCCTGAATGTGGGGCTGTCCGGATGCAGGCAAAGAAGCATGCTGTCTGCGCCAGCCCAAGTACTCGAGGGATCCGCTGACCGGAGTCTGTGGACTTTATTTACCACCAGAGTCACTTGGCCCACACACCTCGGTGTCTAGGGAGGCTTGGGAAGACCTCTCGGGGAGCCAGCCTTGGCTTGGGGCATCTGTGTCTCTCTGTGGCCCTGGGGGTTAACCATCCAGGCGACAGCTCTTGGGACCCACCTCTGTAGGGTCAGCCCACCCTCTGGCCAGTCTGCCAACTTCAGGAAGTTCAGGATGCCATGGGGGTCCACTCCACCAGGGTACTTGGATAGATGGTTGGACGGACAGCATGCGCTGGACTAATGGCTTACAGTAGGAAGTTGACTCATGCGGCGTGTCCAGCTCCCTGGTAACAGGACTGACAGAACCGAATGCCAAGTCGGGGGAAGCATCAGTGGTGTTCTTGTCAGGGTTGATCAGTGGTACCTGAAGAGAGGTTTTCTGGGTTTCTGTTTCTGTAATGAGGCTGAAACACACCCAGTGAAGTCTTTTCCCACATCAGCCCCACCTCAGAGGTCTTCCGGTCCAGATCCCAGCTTCAGGGAATGGGCACTGCGGACACAAATACGTGCTGGACCACAAAGCCTGCCCCAGATTTCTGACTTTTATCACCTATTCTACTCACCTTCAATATCTTATCCATCCTTAGGAGGACTTCCCACGCTGACACCAACCTGGAGGAAGACAGTGGTCCCCGTGACAGAGCCATGCCCCCAAATGCTAAGGTAGGGCTGTCAGGGCCTGCGTTTCTCTCGCTTCTGATGGTCATACGTGGCCAGCCTTGTTCAGTACCCAGTCCCACTGTGAAGGATGGCTGGTTTTTGTCCCCTTCAGTGATGGGTTTGGAGTTAGCCCGGCCTACGGGAGGAAGACGGCCGTTGCACAGAGAGCGTGCCCTGGAGAGACCCCCCGGGGAGGTGGCCTGGACCACTGCCCCCTAGCTTCTAGTTCATTCTGAAAAGACGTTCCGGACGTAATGACATCTCTGTGGGAAGAAAAGATTATTCTGATATCAAGATGAGACCTTCGTGTTGGGGGGGAGGTCCCCTGATATTGGTCTGTGGTGGGACCTGTTTATTTCTAGCAAGAATTCCGGTGTGGATTTATTTCAGATGCTTGCTGTTGTGCCAGTCTATGGGAAAGGCCTTTGTCCTCATCCCTGATCCAAGAGAAGTGGGCAGCTAGTTAACCACAGGCTGTGGGATTTTACCAAGGACACTCCTGACCACCAGCCACTGTACCCGATCGACCCTTAGGAGGCGAGGCTGATGTCAGGGGGAGCTGGGTTTCTGTGGATGGTCCTTCCCCGTGGCACTCAAGGACAGGTGCCCTTGGGCGTGTTTGTTTCTTCTTGGACGAGTCATTCCCCTGACCCCTCTTCAGTATCAGGTGCCAGTTTGGGAGACTTCCTGCACAAGACGGAAGTGGTCGGCCTCTGTCCTGGGTGAGCGAGCGGACACCTAGGCTTCCCTCACTCCGTACGTCGTGTGTGACGCTGGTGCTCCCTGCCGGTCCTGCTCCGGAGGACTCCGTGGACGCGACGTCCGCCTCGGGGAGAGGAGGAAGGTGGTTCTTGGCCGGCTCTAGAACCAAGGCCCAGAGGTAGGTTGTTAGCCATGCCCTGGTTTTGATGGCAGTCTGCCATCTTGGTTCCAGGCCCTTTTGCGGCATTTGGGGAAGGGGCCTGGGGTCCTTAAGAAGGCCCAGGTGGTTTCCACTCAACCCCTCTTTGTTTTCTGAGATCCAGAACACATGTGGTGGCGACAGTGACCGGCACAACCCAGTCTCTTGCATCAGCTGACGCTCCAACGCCATCCCGTCCCTGGAGAGAGCCCCACGCAGGGGAGAGAAAGGTGAGACATGGCAGAGGGGTGCCAGGCTGGCCTGGGACAGAAGGGAGGGCGGTGCGACGGCTCTGAGAGGAAGCTGAGGCTGGCTTTCCCTGGGTGTGGGACCCCTCTCTCCAGTCCTCTCTCCGTCTCGGCGGGCCCCCCCTCCCTGCTGGGGCCGCAAGGAGTCTGGGGATCTCAATAGTCTCCCTTCAGTGAAAAAGTTAGGGTCGATTGTGTTTGGTAGCGAAACAGCGTTGGTGCCAACGTTTGGCTGACCGACTTCTGGAAAGGAGATGTGTCCTTCCTCAGTGGTACCAGCTTAAATGGCAAGCAGTGGAGGGCACCGAGTAGACTTTCATCTGGAGGGCGGGGGCCTGGCCCTGGTGCCCACTGTCCTCCCCTGCCCCGCAGGAGGCTGCCGTGGGCGCTCCCTTGACGTCCACCTAACCCCTCCTGTGCATCTGGGTTGAGAACCCCGCCGTCCGCTGGGAGACCGTGTGGCCCTTTCAGCGCAGGGCCCGGGCTGCCCGCCCACCGCAGACCGGGTCACCTGCCCGGGGCCACAGGGTGCGGGCTCGGTCGCCAGACTCTGCGGATGCGCCACCCTCACCTGGGATCCTGACTCTGGCGGGAGGCGGTCGCAGAGGCCTTGGACTTCCAGAAGGAGACCGTGGCGCCGTCAGCGGGAAGAGGCTCTAGTAACTGGAGGGAGGTTGTACGCTAAGCGTTCTCTGTGTGGGTCCAAAGAGCCTGGGTGACCTCTTTCCAGTGTCCGTTTTAAAGGGTTTCTCGGCTGACGTCCAGAAACCACAGCAGGACGCCTGCCTAGGACACGTGGCTTCTGGGCTCCCAGGGGCTTAGGCTCAGGACGTTAGTCCCCAGAGGTCACACCAGCGTCGGTGAAGATTGAGCAGTTTTGTTTTTGTGTTTTCCGTTTTTTGGTGTTTTTGTTTTTGTTTTTGTTTCGTTGTTGATCAGTGCTAATCTCCGATACTCGAAGGAGAGGTCGTCCGTGTTGTCTTCTCTTTATTTATGATGAAACATACACGGGAAACCTCTTTTTTAGTATCACTTCCTACCCTGGAGGCACTTCCTGTTCCCGATGCGGCCTTCAGGGAAGGGACATGGGCAGCTGCGCGCTGCGCGGGCTCCAGGAAGGCGGACCGGGTTGCAGCGGGCGCGGGAGGGCCGGGCAGGGGGAGGCGGCGCGGCGCGTGGCCCTCGGACCCCGCCCTCCCGTGGGCAGCTCCTCGGGAGCACGGCCGCACCGGGAAGAGGCCCCCGCGGGCGCGGCGGACGGAGGCGGCTCACTGTGGTTTCCGTCTGTTTGGTGACTCCCGGTGGGGGGCGGCTCTTCGGGGTGGGGTGTCGCTCGGACGGGTCTCTGGACACAGCAGCAGCGCCGCTGAAGGGACTGGGGCCTGGCAGCCGCTCTCCAGGGCAGCTGAGCGGATGGTAGACCGGTGACGTGCACTTCATTTATGCTGTAGGTCACCCGTGTGACTATCCATCAGCGCCCCGCTCATCTGTGGGATGGCATCCTGCTGCTCGGGCAGACTTGGGTGAAGACGCGGGAGGGTTCGGGGCCAGTGTGAACGCAGTTTCCCGAGAGGGCTCGCCCTGCTGGTGCGGGGAGGGTCCCCTCTCATCTTTTTAAAACCTATACAAGCAGTCATTCGTCAATAATCTTCTGTTTCAGCCTCAGATGCTGCCCGGGAGGACAGTGTGCCTGCCGACAGGTAGGGTCAGGGAAGAGGCCTTGCTCTCGGGGCCTCCCCCCACCCCCCGGGGCACCCTCCCCCTGACGTGCGTCCCCGGCACCTGGCGTGGTGGACCAGGTGTCCCCCTGGCGGTGGAGGCGGTGTCACCACCTGGCGCGGGGTCCAGTCCCTCGTCGGGCGGGCCGGCGGGAGGGCACGTGTGCGCCGTCGAGTCCGCGCCGGGCTGTGGTGCCGAGCAGAGCCTGTCTGATGAGCCCGCTGTGTCGATGATGAGTGTTGTTCCATGGCCTCTGTCTTCTCGGCAGGCAACGTCGCCCCAGAAAATTCCTGCATAGGAGGGCAGATTCCAGACAGGGCTGTGGGTGTCCACACCGGGACCGGTGAGTGAGCGGACGGGGGGCTGAGCTGCTGCCTAGGCCATTTCGGTGGGCCCCTCCTGGGTCATTACCTCTTTGAATCCAGCCCCTCTCTGGGTGCATTTCAAGTCCATGCTCATTAACTCGGGGATGGAGGCTTCGTTGTCATCACTCAGCTCTGTGTATGTTGTCCAGTCTTGCCTGACTCGTGAGGAGGCAGACCAACTGGATGCTTTTCAGGGTCAGCTTCTGTCTGAGAGGCACTGCGGGTGTGACACCAGCTTGAGGGAGGGGACCTCATCCCCGGAGGTACAGGGCGGATGTTTTCCCTGAGAGCATGCATTCTGGTTTTTGTTGTTGTTGTTTTTATGTTTTTTTAGCCTTTTGATTTATTTTTATTTATATTTTATTTTTTTAACTTTATTAACATATAACGTATTATTTGCCCCAGGGGTACAGGTCTGTGAATCATCAGGCTTACACATTTCACAGCACTCACCATAGCACAAACCCTCCAAAGACCCAGTGTCCATCACCCAGCCGCCCCATCCCTCCTACACCCCTCCTCGCAATACTCAGTTTGTGTCCTGAGATGGAGTCTCTTATGGTTTGTCTCCTTCCCGTTCCCATCTTGTTTCATTTTTTCCCCTCCCTTCCCCCCAGAACCGCCCCCCCCACCCTGCCTCTGAAATTCCTCATGTCAGAGAGATCATATGATGATTGTCTTTCTCTGATTGACTTTTTTTGCCTAGCATTACACTCTCTAGTCCATCCACGTCATTGCAAATGGCAAGATCTCGTTTTTTTGTTGGCCGCTAGTATTCCACTGTATATATGAACCACATGTTCTTTATCCATTCATCTGTTGATGGACATCTAGGCTCTTTCCTTAGTTGGGCTATTGTGGACATTGAGCACATGTTCTGTTTAGCACGTGTCTCTCGGCCCTATAATCCGAGGCATCCCTTCCCCCACTTCCCGCCACCCCAAGACAGCCTGCAGGGACCAGGCCTGCTCTGTGCCGTGAAGGCGGGAGGGGACATCGCTCCCTGTCCTCTGGGGTTGGTCAGCTCCTTGTTCCCACAACGGTGGCAGGTGCGCAAGAAAGTGTCTACTTGACGCTCAAACTTTGAACAGGTACATTCCTGCCCGGGTGTGTTTGGCCAAAGCCATTTGTATGGCCAAGTCCAAAGACAAGGAGCGGGCGTACACTCCACCCTACGTGGCCGTCATGGCGAGGGTGTGCAGCCAATGGCTGGTAGTCCTCACGGGCCACGGAGAACTTGGGTTTCATTTATCACTCATGTATAACTCAGTGGCCTCCACGTCCCGTCTGCAGCGTGAGCGCTGCCTCGAGCTAGGGGTGATCGGCAGAGGTGACAGCGGTCAGGGCCCAGGGTATTTCCATTTCATTCGAGGCCGTGTTGTCCATGAGCCATTCTGTGTGTTTTCGACCAGCATCAGACCTCCACGGCACACATCCCGTGACGGCGTGCTGCCCGGAAGCCCTGCCGCTTGGACACGATGTGCGGTACTTAATGAGAAGTTGCCCGTGTTTTTTTCGCTTTATTTGTGACGAAACATTCGCGGTGCACTTCTTTTTCAGTATCCAAATCTACCTCGAGGACTGCTTGCTTTGGGCGCCGACATCAGGGAAGGCACGTGTGCTCTTGTTGTGGACTTGGGTCAAGATTTTTGTCACCCTGCATGTTCTCTCCCTTTGTCAGTTTACCCCGATCTCAGTCCCGAAAGCACCCCACTTCCTGCCGTGTGGCCTGGGTTGGACTGAACCCCTTCCCCGCCCCCACCTCCTCACGCTGTCTGCATACGCCAGCCCAGGGTCGAGTGAATTGCTTTATCCCTCTCTGTTTGCCGTTGTGATTGATCCAAAGATGGGTCCCTAACTCCACTGAGCTAATGAGATGCCAGGTGTTTGCTGAGGCTTCTGGGAAAGGAAATATCCCTCCATTTCCTGTGAGAGCTGCCAGAGTAGACCCTGTTTGTTCCCTTCAACTGTGTGACGTGGTGGTGTGAGCCTTGAGGCTCCCACAGCCATTTAATGAGCAAAAAAAAAAAAAAAAAAAAAGCACCTGGGTCTGGGTGGGGCGGAGCTGTGCAGACCTAGAGAGGAAAGTGTGTCCCATGAAAGGCACAGATTAGAGAGTTCGAGGGGGAACCAGGACCTGGGTGACATTGGGCGCCTGGATCAAACCCTGCCTGAGGCTTGCCCTGTCTCTTCACTTTTGGGTCATATAAGCCCATCAGTTATATAAAACCTAAGAAAATGTCTTTATTGTAAGCCAGTTTGAGTTGGGTTTCATCTTACTTGGGCCAAAAGCAGATGATAGCCTCATGCATTTTTTTTTCAGTCACATGTGTCTCTTGGTTCAGCTGTCCTCAGTTATCCTATCTAATGCAGATTCTTGGTAAAAAGTGACTTTTTTTCTTAAAAAAAGGGACTTTTTTGAACTTACTGTGTTTGTACTTTAAATGTGTTAATTTACGAATGACGATTCCTGATCAATACGTTCTGTATCCAGCACAGGGCCGCTGGCACGGGCCCCTCTCTGGGGTACCTGAAGGATGCAGACCCCAAGGCAGCTCCCTTGACCCGTTCTCCCTGACTCCTTCTCTCCTCGGAGGACTTTTCTGGACGTGTTGTTGACTTCGGGGAAGACGCTATTCCTCACAGCTGCTGCCCTTTGGCCCTCCTGACGGGTTTGCTGTAGTCACCACAAGTCACACTGAACTCTAGACTGCTGGTGTTCCAAAGCACAGCTGTGCCTCGAAGGAACCGGAAGCCCCCTTGAGGAGGGATGCCATCGGAACCACGCAGGACCCGGGAGAGCTGGGCTGCCCTGGTGGCTTGTTTTACCACGTCGATATCCTCGGCCTCCTGTCCCTCAAGAGGAGGCCGTCGCAGCCAGTGACTTGTGGCAGAGGCTCTTCTGGGGTCCAGACTGTCTGGGAGGGGTGCTCTCCAAGAGCATCACAGTAAATACTCTGGAACCTGTCTGCCGTGATGGTTGATTCCCGCCCGCGAGGACGACCTGCGGTCGCGGAGTTGAGGGACTGGTCTGCTTTATCCACAGGGACGACCGCACACCCCACCCGACTCGGTGTCGGCAGTGTCTGCGAGGGGGACCCAGACGTGCCGCCCCCTGCCCAGGTGAGCCCACGCCCCCTCCCCGGCATGTGCAGGATGGACGGCGCAGGCCCGGCTCACCTCCACGCTCTGACCCTCGGTGTCCCCCTTCTCCCGCAGGTGGGTGGCCAGAGGGACCGAGCACCCGCGCGTGCCCGGCGGCACCCACCTCTGGTGCCTGGGAAGAAGTTGCCCGTGTTATTTTCGCTTGATATGTGCCGAAACAAACATGGTGCACTTCTTTCTCGGTATCAAATCTCGCCTCGACGAGCTCCCCGGGCCCAACGGAACCGTGGAGAAGGGACCACGGTCTCACCACCCATCTCGGTATGTACGTGGAGGGTCTGCCCCTCGGCCTGCATGTTGGCGGGGTCAGGGACACGTGGCGTCGTTGTCACCTGCAGCCCAAGCGCGGGTGACGTCCACCTCGAAGAACAGGCACAGCTGGGGAGGCCTTGGTCCCACTGCAAGGAGGTTGGGGAGACGTACTTCCAGGCTCTGTCATGAAGAATCCCCCCAACATTTGAAAGGAGCTCAGGCGACAGCAGCCAAACACGGCTCTGGCCGTGAAGACAAGTAGCCAGTGGAAAGCGTCCACCAGCTCCCTCCAGCGATGTGAGTGGACGGCTGCCAGGTGAAGGTAGTTCAACTGTGACGTGTCACCTGGAGGACCGTCACCCACACATGCACAGTGGAATCGACTGGGGACACCGGCCGTGCTGGAAGGCGGTGGTCCCTGTGGTTCTGGGAGAGGGGCTCCCCAGGGTGGTCGTTGTGTTGGGACCAATCCCCCCCCCGCCCAGTCCTACTCTTCCCAGGTTCCCGGCCCCGTGCTCCCCGGTGCAGAGAAGGGACATGAGAGAAGCAAGGGGTCGGCCCCCAGTCAGGACCCCAGAATGGATGTGACTGCAGGACGTGGCCCTCATGAGCGACCCTCCCGTCGGGGTCTCTCAGCCTCCACTCTAATCCATGCTTAGGCGGTCTTCCTGGAGGAGGGGGCCCCGGGGCTCCCTAGACGGCTCTGTTCTGGGGCACTTCAGGCGAGGTTTTCCCCGGTGAATTCATTGTACTCGGGACTGGTCATTCTTGGCCGGCCTCTTCTCGGTGCCAGACCCGGCCGGGAGGACCTGCTGGGAGCCGATCCTCTGGGTGGGGCCGCGAGCTCCCTGGGGCGAGGGATGGGTCGTGGTCCAGAGTGCGCCTGTGGCGGTCGTGGTCCCGTCGGCCCCTCACCCTCCGTGTCTGCCTTCCCCAGGACTCGTCCCTGGAGCTCGGCCGCCGGGACAGGATGCCAGGGGGCCCCCTCGGGGCTACATTTTGGTGCTAGAAAAGAGGTTATCCATGTTTCTTCGCTTTGTTTATGACGAAACACACGGGTGTGCTTCGGTGAGAGCGTCGTGTCCCGTCCCTGGAGCCGGCACCGAGTGACTCCAGGGAAGCAAGCCCGCTGGCTGCCCCCGTCGCCACCCTGGCAGATGCCCGCACGGGGCTGGCTCCCGCTCCGCCGGTCCCCCGGGGCCGGCCCTCCCTGCAGAGAGCCTCCCGGAGCCAGGAGCCCCTTGCGCAGAGAAGCAGCTGTCTTCGCATCAGGCTTCCCCGCAGCCCGTGAAGGAAGGCCTTCCACGACGGGCACTTGCAGTCAGCCCGCAGCCCTGCGTCCCGTCCTTCTCGGGGATGGCCTGCCCCGTGCAGGGCCGGCCGGCCGGCCGGCCGTTGGGGCCCCTCCCCGGGCGTCTGAACTCAGCGGGGCGGGCGGGCTGCGTGGGCACCCCGTGCATGCCCTGGGCCCTGGGCCCCTGGACCTGCAGAGGGGACGCCCCGAGGGCGTCCTGGTTCCGAGGCACCTGACGAATGAATGGGAAGAGCTGCCGTCCAGCGATGCCTTTGTTTCCCACCCGAGAAGCGTGGAAGGTTTGGTGCTCTTTCCGTGGACCCTCGCTTTCCATCTCGGAGGCTCCGGAGTCCTGCGGCCGGTGCCGGGGGGCCACCGTCCCCTGCAGGACCCCACCAGCTCGCAGACAGGCCTCGAGGGAGCAGCACGGGCTCGGCTGGGGTGTGCGCCCCGTGCGCCGGCCGTCACCCTCTATCCCCTGCGTCGGCGGCTTCCCTGGCGGCCGGAGGAGAACGGGGTCACAGAAGCTGGTCTGAGGTGTTCGAAAGGAGGTTGTCCGTGATGTATTTGCTTTGTGGACGGCAGATATTGCACGGTTGATCTCTTTTCCTCATCAAATGCCTTCTTGAAGGACCTGCAGCACGTGGTGTCCGGTTCAGGAGTGGGTGGGAGTGGGACCCCCCGCGCCCCCGCCCCCAGGGTATGCGAACTGGTGGTTGACCAGATGGCGAGGGAGTGCCTTCATTTATTTCTGTCGAGATCTGAGGATTTATTGAATGAATCAGCATAGAATCCTGTTGCCGAAGGTAAAACTATAAATGTGAAAAGTCAGGTTCTGTGGCACAAATGTCTTTGAGAAATTGACAAAGAAATGTGGAGAAAAAAATGTTTAACATGGTTTTCGGAGTTTTAGAAGAATCCCGAACGTACACCCTCCAGCCCCTTGGTTTCGAAAGCTTAACTTCTACAGGAAGCAATAAGACATAGACATAGGCTGAAACAGTTGCAATGACGAATACGAGATGATCATGGAAGTTTACAAATATGTGACAGGTGTACTGATGTTTTAGTATGTAACTTAGTTTCACGTGATTTTCTTTTAACAATAACTGATTTTTAAAGGTGTGAAATACAGGTTGTTTGGGGGAAGTTTCCAAATGGGTAACAGAGAGAGACTGGGGGGGTCTTTGACGTTTCAAATGTCCGTGCCTCCGGTCCCAGCCAAGGGTCAGGGGCTCCCCAGGTCCCCAGGACGGAGGCTCTGACTTATTTTTCTGTCGTCTTCCTAGAGGCCACCCTGCCGTGATGAACGCATACTTTTTCCTTATACCCGGCGGGGGCTCCTCAGGATCTGGGGGCAAGTGGTTTATTCAAGAAGCGCTCTTAAGGAAGGCCATTCCAGGAGGGAATGAGGGTGGCAGGGGAGGGGAGGTAGCCCTGCCATGAGCACACAGGGTTCTCAGCTTCCCGACCCCTGGGACCTTAACCAGCATGTTAGCCCTGGCAGGACACCCGGGGGGTGAGGCCAGACCTCTTAGAAGCGACAACAGGTGGGTTGGCGTTGCCATTCCGGGACGCCGCGGAGGAGCTCAGTGGCTGCTCGCTACATCTCTCCCAGATCTTGCCTGGCCGCGTGCATTTCAGTGAGAAAACAAATTGCCCAGCCAGTTCTTCCTCCTCGAGGGCATGCCCTCCTCGTTCACGGCCGTGCTTGCAAGAACCCTTGCTGGGTACACGTCTGAGGTTGGCCACAGCGGGTGGTGTGTACTTTATTTATGACCTCGCCCCTCTGACCTCCCCCTAACCAGCTGTGTCTCATTATTCTTGCCAGGGCTTCCTGGAGGCAGGCCCCACCTAGGGAGCGTGGCCCTGCTCCTTCTGGTAAGTGAAGAACACTTGGCCCCGTGTGTTTGCTTGTTTATCACAGATGGTGCTTGGGGCTCGGGGGCAGGCTATCAGGATGGCTTCAACAAGCCTCCTCTGGAGGGGAGGACTCCGACTCGTGTGGTCGAGGGCTGGTCCTCAGTGCATGTTATCCTCAGTAGCTGTTTGTCCCTAGGAGGAGGGCCCAAGCCTGCCCTTTGTGACAGGCAGGGCTTCTCACGCACCAGACTTTTGGAAACAAGTCCAGCCTTAGGGAAGCGGTCTCAGTGCGGGTGACCCCTGGTGGACTAGGAATGCAGGGTTGCCCACAGAGCACGTGCTGTGCTGTGCTTATGAAGAAGGCCACCGGGCCCGCTTGTCTTCAGGTCCTGAATCTGGTTTCAGGTAGACTTCCAGGCGGTGATGACAGTCTGGCGGGAAAGGGACCAGGTCTGGGATCACTGGTGCTATTGGAGGCGTGCTTTCCCGAGGATCGACGGCACCTACTTCGGTACGTGTCTGTGTTCAGTCCACCCGAAGGATGATTTTTCCGGAAGCTGTGCCGTGTTTTCCAGGGGGCGGCGGCGGCGGCTGGTGAAGAACCATGCTTTGCTGCCCCTCGGTTCTATCTGAAGAGCCGCTGTGTGTGATCTGATTCTCTAATGTACCCCTAACAGCCGATCCCATTGACGTCTCAAATCCTGGCTACTGGGACTCTTTGGATACGAGTCTTCTTTTCTGGAAGGTTCTTTGGTGTCCTCACCTTCTAAGGTATGTGAAAGAATACTCGGCGATCAGTACACACTTCTCTATGGCCTTTGCCTTCGGGTGCCTTAGGCAGGCTTTACAGAGCTGGGGCTGACTTCAGGGACTTTGTAGGGGCTTCTCTCTTTTCTCTGTGATCTTTCCGGGATTTAAGAACAGTCATCCTGCCTGTGCTTGCAGTACTGATGGTGAAGTTTGGAAGTATGTCCCATTTTTCAGAATCAGACCCTGCTTTGGAAGTAGGTGTGGCCACAAAAGCCCATGAGACGTTAGGATGCTCCTCCCCAGGGGGAGGGACAGTGGGGTCCATCCCTAATCGTGCGCCTGGTCACCAGGTCTGTCACCTGGACATGACCAGGCCAGCGCCTGGCCTTACAGTCCCTTCACGACTGCCGGAGGTCCTTGACTGTCCTGGCACGCTTTTATTCGTGATGAATTATTCAGGTGAGGGCTTTCCAGGGCTGTTCCCTGCTTGATATTCAGAAAGTGGATGTTCCTTCTATGTTTACGGGATTTATAGTTAATCATAGAGGAAAATCCACGTGTTTGGTATTTGAAGTTGCTTTTAAAACATTTCTGAACATTCTGAACACCCCCTCCCCACCAGGGAAAGAGAGGAAGGTTAATGTCCCTCCCCTCCCCCACCTCCTCCCTCCAACGGGGGGGCGAACGGAAGACAGAGCCCAAAACTTAGGTTCTGGTTAGTGACGGGACAGGTGCCGTCCTCAGAGCTGACGGCCACCCTGCCACCCCCGCGGGCACACGCCCAGCGCACCCGCGTTACCTCTGTTTCTGACGGATTGTGCCCGGGTTCAGGCTTTACAGGACTAAATCCTTCTTTGGTATTTAAAAGGTGGATATTCCTTCTATGTTTATGTTATTTATGGTTAAACATAGAGGAAATTCCACGTTTTCAGTATCAAATGCTGCTGGGAAGCATTACTGGACGGATGCCACCGTCAGGGGAGCCGGGGGGGGTGGTGAGCCCCTCCAGGGTAAGTGGAAAGACGGTGGACCCCAGCCCATGCGCTTTCTTCATGCCCTATGCCTGCGGACCACCCCCCCAG
>LNAC01000192.1:2290524-2314097 GCA_002007465.1 Ailurus styani
CCCCCCTCCCCATCCCGCGACCCCTCTGCCGAGCCGCCACCTCGGGGAAGAGGCCGGGGTCCTTGGTCACGGTTTCTCCATGGCAGGCGACACGCCTTTCACTTTTGATGGAGTGTGCATACGTTCACGCTTTCCAGGATTAATCTTCTTTGGTATTTAAAAGGTAGATTTTCCTTCTATGATTACGTGTTTGATGGTTAATCATAGAGGAAAATCCACGTTTTCAGTATCAAATGCTGCTTTGGGAACATGGCTGGCCCGAAGCCACCGTCAGGGGCGCGAGGTAGGGCCGCGCCCCCCCCACCCCCCCCGCAGGGTAAGTGGAAAGCTGGTGGACCGCGGAACATGGGCTTCGTTCGAGCCATATGTCTGCCGACCATCACCTTTAGAAGCCCCGCCCGCGGAGGAGCCCCCCACCCCCAGGCAGGGAGGCCACGCCTGACGACGGCCACTGGCCCCGCTGTCTCGCGTCTGCTCGGGGTGAACCGTGCACACGTTCGTCCTTTCCAGAACCCAGTCTTTCTTTGGTATTTAAAAGGTGGATATTCCTTCTATGTTTACGTGATTCCTAGATAATCATAGAGGAAAATCCATGTTTTCAGTATCAAATGCTGCTTTGGGAGTATTTCTGGAGGAGACGGTAGGGCCGAGAGCCCCTCCCGGGACCCCCGCCCCCACGCCCGCCCGGGCAGGTGGAACGGTGCTGGGCCGCACGTTGTGTGGGAATCACGGACGACGCCCGAGGACCGAGCAGGCTTAGAAGCCCCTTCTCAGCGGGTCGCCGGCCTGGGGAGGTTGTCACGCGGTGGGGCTGCCGTCCCAGCTCCGCGTGGAAGCTCGCCCTCCCTCCATGACTTTCCTTTTTGATGACTCAAACACAGGTTCACGTTCTCCTGGACAGAATCCTTCTTTGGTATTTAAAAGGTAGATTCTCCTTCTATGAGTACATTATTTATGATTAATCATAGAGGAAAATCCACGTTTTCAGTATCAAATGCTGCTGGGAAATCTCCGACGACGAGAAGTCGCCATCCAAGAAGAGATGGTGCGGGTGCCCCTGCCGGGTGCCGGAGCCGACCGCAGCGTAGCCCCACGCTTGGCATGGGTTACGCCCTCGGCGTCTGACGTGCCATTTCCAGGCTCTGTCCTCCCTGACCTTGAATGGATTTTGTTCTCTGTGTGTTTACCGTGTTTATGATGCATTTCCTGGAATCAGCCTCTTTCACAGGAACTTTAGAGAGTACCCCGGCAGGCCGTCGGTTTCGGAAAGGGGCACCGGGGGTGGGGGGGGGTGGGCGGAGCGGGCGCACGATCGCCCCGTGGGCGTGGACCCTGCACACGGCCTGTGCCACCCGCCCGCTGAGCCCGCGTGTCACTACTGGAGCTGATGGCCACTGGTCACAGAGCCAGTGGCCTTCCTGCCAGTGCTCTCGTTTGCTACTTGAAGGGAGGTTATCCTTCGTGTGTTTGTATGACGGCAATGAATATGTAAGGACAAGCTCTCTCTGAGGAGCAAATCCTGCCTGGGAAGGCTGCTTGGAGACCAGGCTGACTTCGGGACCCAGCAGGGGGCCCGGACCGCTGCAGGGCAGGCAGGTGCATGGTTGCCCCCCACCCACCCCAGGCACGGGCCTCTCTCCTGCTCCTTGTGACCCGGTGCTCCTGCCCTCCCCGTCCCGTGCATCTTTCCGAGAACTTTCTAGAAGAGATGATGACATGGGAGATGATGCCGTGGTTTTCCTTCAGAGCCGCTGGTCTGTTTAGAAAGTGGTGCTTCCCTGGGTGGGCCTGCTTCGTATAAGGCTGAAACATCCCTGTAGCCCGTCTGCCAGGGGCTCCCCAGACAGGATGCCAGGCGCTGGCAAGAGGCCTCCTGGTTGGTTCACCTCCCAGATACGGTGGAAGGATGCTCTAGAACACGGCAGTGTCTAGCTGAGAGTTGGGCTGTTTGGTCTGCCCACCCTTCACCCTGTCCTTGGGCTGACTTCTGAGCCTTAGTGTCCACCTGAGGGAAGGGGATGGGTTGGTGCCGGTCCCAAGGAAGGGACCCACGGTGGCCCCAGGGTGCCCACTGTTTGCAGGAGACTTGCTGCGGGGACCATCAGGCCCCCGTGCCCGGCGTCCTTAGGCAGCCCCTTGGCCTCGATGCTGCTTGTGATGGAAGGACCCAGGACTCCTGATGACATTATCTGTCTAGTTAGAGGGCGCCGGCGCGTGGGGGATTCATTTCCCCCTGATGAATCTTGCACTAGATGGGTGCTCTGAGTGGGCAGCACGGGGCGCCTTCTGGACACATTGCCAAGTTCAGGAGAAAGCATGCCTGTCTTAGCATCGCTACATGATTTGCGCACGGGCGGTCCATCGTGGAGCGTGTTGGTTTGCTTTTTTTGCTCCCCCCACCCAATGATGCATGCTCTTGTGTCTTCTACCCCAAGCAGCCAGTGTGTTATCAGGTGGGCTTCCTGGAGGCAGTGTTTTGGGACAGAGGCAGCAACCTTTCCCCAGGGCAGTTTGGCAGGCCCTGAAGGAAAGTCAGCCTTTGTCCGCCCGCTTTAGGGTTGGGTCGTGGATGACTGGCTGTCTGTGGGGAGACTGTCCTGTCTTGGAGAGGTGCTGGAAGGACGGCCCATCCCGGGGCTGGGTCCTGGCATGCAGGGGGCAGGGTTGTCACCGGCCCCTCCCCCTGGTCTCAGGCCCTGCAGGAGGAGACCACCCCAGAAGACGCAGCGTGGTCCTCACTGGAGCTGCTCTTTGGTACTTGAAGAGAGGATACCCTTGTATGTTCACTTTATTAATGGCGAATATACAGGGGGAGACTCTTATTTGCGTATCAAACTCTGACCGGGAAGGCGCTCGGACCCAGCTCCGTCTTTGGGACAGAGACGCCGGCCTGACAGCAGCCCTTCCCAGGTAGGTCCCTGCTCCCCTGGGCCCCGGTGTGGGCTTCGGCTGCGATGCTGACTCTGGGCTCCTCCTCAGGAGGGCTCCCCAGAGGCTGTGCTGCGCTGGCGGGGGGAGGCCTTTTACACACGCTGCCTCTTGTCTGCACCGAGTTTACTGGTGGTTTGCTTTTTTAAAGATGAGTTATGCATGGACCTGCCCTTTGTCCGTACTGAGTCATACCCAGGAGCGTCCCGGTACAATGTCAAGCTCAGGAGACCGACCTTGATACCAGCCTCTTTCAAGAGTAACACATGAGTGACAGCCGACCACAGAGCAACGGCTTTATTTAGGATGGTGTCAAGCCTCCTCGACCAATCCCCGCTAGTCCATCCTGGAGGGCTTCCTGGAGGTGGCATCAGCTTTGGGAGAGAGGCTGAGATTTGCTCAGCCATGCTCCTCTCCAGTGTTCAGAGGGACATTGTCCTGCTCCGGGTCCCTGAGATGAATCTGTAAGAGCTATTTCTTTTTGTGAGTTGTGGTTCTTGTCCTGCCTGGGAGACAGTATCCTCCACAGGAACTGCTGGGCTCTGGGGAAGAGCCACGGCAGCCGTCCCCCGGGGCCAGGTACGTGAACACGACACGGTCAGAGGGATGGGCTTCTTTCTCAGTGTTTGCCTTCCGCTTCTCTAACGGCCTGCATCTTGTTCACACCTAGGATGATGGCTGGGAGAAGAGAGCTCCGGTTCTGTTTGCAGAGACTGTTTTTGGGCGGTGTGACCGTTGGCTTTGCCCTGCCGGCCCGGGGTGTGGCAGGAGCACTGCGGCAGCCCCCGTCAGGAACAGGCGTCGTCTGAGAGAGGTGAGCGCCTCACCTGGGGGATGAGGCAGGTCCCCTGCTGACCTGTAGCCTTCACTTGCCGCTCCTTCTCTGGGGGCCGTCTCGAGGGAGAGGCCACCGTGGGGAACCGGTTGTGGGTGTGCGTTCTCCATCACTCTGTGGTATGCGGGGTTTGACTCATTTTCCATAGAAACTGTCCTAGCATGGCTTCCTGGGCATGATGCCCACCTCCAGGAGGGTGCAGGGGAAGGAACTGATTCTGGGAATGACATCGATATTTATGCCTTTGTGGGAGGTATGACGGGGTGGTGACCACAGGGCCTTTGCTTTATCTACGATGTAAATATGCCCGGTCCCCTTGCCCTCGGTGCCCAGTATGTTATCAGGAGAACTTCCTGGAGGAGGTGCTCATGCTCATTCCACCCCTGGTGTCATTTTGCAGAAATCAGGAGGCTGAGCTCTGTGCGTGCACTCAAAGGCTGTGGGGTCGATCTCCTCCTCAGGAACGAGTCCTGAGCCGGAGTGACTCCTGGACATGATGCCGATTGCAGTGAAGGGGTACTGGCATCTCTGCCCCTCCCTGGGCTCCGAGGGATGGGGAGCTGACCAGCGGGCACACACCTGGCAGGAGGTGTTTGCCCTCGGGTCTGCCGGTCTGCACGTCCCGCCCTCCCTAGGACGGATCCCAGGAGACGAGGCCAGGCCTGAGAACCATAGCGATGGACCTGCCCAATGCCACTGTTTGGTACTTAAAGCGAGGTTGCCCTTTGTATATTCGGTTTATTGACATAGAATATACAAGGGCAAGCTCTCTGTGAGTATCAAACCTTGTCTGAGTCTTCTTGGACCCAGTCACACTCAGCGAGGGACGCGGTATGTGTGTGCATGACTGTGCGTGTCCATTTGCTGTGTGGCGAATCGCTCGTGGGTCACCACTCATCGCTCATCGGAGGTGACCTCGTGGGCGTGTGGCCGACTCTGGGAAGGCCACGGCCCAGCAATGTCACCTGTCCCCGTGATGTGTGGGAGGGGCAGGAGGCATGCACCGTGTGTGTGGTCTGGGTCCTAAGCGGGCCAGGTCAGTGTCGGCGTGGGGCGGTGTCTGTCGTCACTGTTGTGACTCGGTCCGTGAGCCTGCACGCTCCTGCTCGGTGTGTGTGCCCTGGTCCACTAACCCGCAGCGTCTACTTCATCCCCAGGACTGCGCCTTGAAGACGGACCAAGTCCTTCCAAGGCCGCGGCTTTCTTTTCCGTGCTAACCTTTGGTACTTGGAGAGTGGTTATCCCTGTCCTGTTCGTTTTACTCATGTCGAATCGTACAGGGTCATCCACTTTTTCAGTATCAAGAGCGCAGACCGTAGAGTTCGATTTCCTGTGTTTGGATCCCGCCTCTGACACTTACTAACCATGCAACATTGGGCAAGATCTCTTCACGCTGTGCCTGCTGCCTCGCCTGTTGAAGGGGGGGTCCTGGGGGCTGCTGGGGGCTGAGAAGCGAAGGCTTGTACGTGGCTTAGAGTAGAGCCTGGCGCTTGGCAATTCCTGAGTGGTTAGCCGTGATGCTTACGTGCCGTGACCTTGGCGGTGGGGGTGGGGGTGTTTCCTGCCCTCCGTGGAGTTTGGAGCAAGGTCGAGATGTGGACATCAAGCCTGCCCTCAGGTATGTGAATGGACTGTCGAGACCAGAGTGGGAGCCGTGTTTATGCCGGGGGCCCCCCGAGGTTCTTCCCGGGGAGCCGCTGAGCCCTTCCGAGCTGGCGCTCAGAAACACGGCCGGATGCGGTGGGGTCGGCCGGGCGAGCAAGGGCGTCCCTTCCGTGTCAGGGGGGCAGCCCTTGGGTTTTTGACCTCTGCCGCCGTCCACCCTCGAAGGCCTCTTGGGCGTGGACGCCACGCAGTGCGAGGAGCGGGTTCGGGGAGCTGGGCTCCCTGGTGCTGAAAGAGAGGCCGTCGGAGGTGCGTGTGTGTGTGCGTGTGCGCGTGCACGCGTGTGTGTGCGTGTGTGCACGTGCCTGGGTCTGCTGAGCTTCAGTCCCTGTCCAGCCCTGAGCCAGAGACCTGGAGGTGCCAGTGGTCCCATCCGTGCTGTTTCATACTTGAGGAGAAATTATCCTTGGTGTGTTCGCTTTGTTTGTGATGCATCATACAAGGACAATTTCTTTTTGAGTATCAAATCCTGCCTCACAGACTTCCTGGACTCCACGGCCGGTTCTGTAAGGGGCCGCAGGCGGCACCCCTCCCCGGGGCTCCTGCTGGTCTGGGGGATGAGCGAGCGCACACTTGGCTCGTGGTGGGGGCCCTGAGGTGGGGCCGAGCGTGGCCAGGGCCCTGTGGGCTCCTCGGTGCTGCTGCCGACGTGCGCTGGTCACGGGCAGGTGTCAGGTGGGATGTGGCATTTGAGGCTCGGCGGTCTGGCCTGTGGGACGCGAAGCCAACCTCGGGGATGGGTCGTTGTGTCAGTCTACCTCCCTCTGCCCGAGGATGGGACTGGTCCCCAAGCATGTGCCTAACTCTCAGTGTGTGAAGCTGACCTGCTAACCCTTATTGTCTGGACCGCCCGGGAAGAACTTTCTGGAAGACACCGACTTTGGAGAAGATGCCAAGCTCTTCTGGATGGTGCAGTTCTTTGGCGCTTAAAGAATGGTTGTCCGTGGTATGGTCTCTATATTCATGGTGATTAATATCGGACAACCATTGTTTTAGCATCCAAATTTGCTTCAAAAGTTCTCTCAAGCACAGTGCTGACTTCAGCAGGAGGACGTCAACTCCTGCGCTACGGTGGAGCATGAGTGTTCTGAAGATCTAGAATAACTAACTCAGTGGCCCCAGGGTGCCAAGCCTTCAGCGGGACATCCTGGCACTAATACTGGCTTTGGGATGGAGACACAGTTTGGGGGTTTGGGGGCACTTGGAAGATGTTGATCTAATTATCCAACTCTCTTTATCTTCTTGTTCTTAAATATTAGCCCCGAGGGGTCCCTCGGAGAGGTGCTGGCCCCAGGCCTTTCTCTAGGCACCTCGGTGTGGATGGGGGCCCCTGAGCCCCACGTCCCCTGGTCTTTGGCATATATCTTGAACACGGATGACATCTGGGGAGGCGGGGGCCAAACATTCAACACAGTGTGTTTCCAGCCAATCCTACCGTGCGGTGCCCCTGAGCAGCCGTGTATCTTAGACTCGCAGATGGAACACAGACTTTGGGAAGAAGACGTTGTGGTAGTGGCACCTCTGGGTGTGTGTGTGTGTGTGTGTGTGTGTGTGTGTGTGTGTGAGTGTGCATGTTTGTGTGTGTGTGTGGGAAGTCCTGGCTAGAACAGTGTTCCTCCAACTATAAAATGCTTCTAAGATTTTCATCACCTAGGGATCTTGTTAAAAGGCAGATTCTGATTCAGGGACCAAGATTCTGCATTTTTAGCAAGTTCCCAAGTGATGCTAATGCTGCTGGTCAGTCGGTGGACAACATTTGGAACCGTTCGGGGCTGATCCGACGGGCCTTATCTGTGATGTGTGTCCCCCGGCCCCCCACCTTCCGTATGCCGTGCATCCCAAGAGAGCCTCCCGGAACCGACACGCAGCTCTTTGGTTCGTGAACAACGGGTGTCTGTGCTGGGTCTCCTGGATGCTTCAGTGTCAGGAGGTGACTCTTCTTCGGGATCGAACCGTGCCTCAGAGCGCCCCGGAGATCCCAGGCCGCGTCAGGCAGAGGCCACGAGGGTCCGCCCAGGGCAGCACCTGTCAGGGCCTGGGTCAGCCGCGTAACCGAGGGCTCGGACCCTCAATTCGGCACCCCTTCCTTCGCAGTCAGGCTGGAGGCGGCGTTCCAGGCACCGAGGCTGTCTTGCGGCGGAGACCTTGTCTCGGGATCTGCGATGCTCCGCAGCATCCCAGGAGGTACATCTCTATCATACCTCGTCTGCTGCCTCCTTCTTGTCATCAAATCCCGTCTGCCAGGAGCCCCCGGAGGAAGGTTTCTTGCTGTGGCTTTGTTTCATGTACAACCTGCTTTGGAGGTCTTCTGGAGCACGGTTTGAACTTTGGGGTCTGGATGGTGTGTCGGGGCCCGAGTCCGGGAGCTGACGGCTGAGGCTGGCACCTGTGCTTTCTTCATAGCTCGTGAACGCCTGGCTCCCTGGCTCGCGGGATTCTGCTCGTCCGGAGAATGTTCCAGAGGCAAAGGCACCGGTGGGGAAGAGGCCATGGTTTTCGTGTCAGAGCTAATTCAGGGATATTTGAGGAGAGGTTATCCGTGTTCTGTTCGCTTCATTCATCATGAATAATACATGGTTAACCTCTTTTTGAATATCGAACTCTGCCTCGGAGGGCCGCCCGCTCAAGAGACGTGAGAGAGTGTGTTTCTGGTGTGTGATGTGAGCCGGGCCCGTCCTGAGCTTCGTGAGGCATGCTTCCTGGAAGGGAGGCCGGCAGCGGGAGGAGCCGGGGGGCTTTGCTGTGTTTTTGCAGTGAACTTGCTGTGTTTCTTGATGTGTTCGAGGTCGGCCCCATCGCCCTGCCGACCTGCCTTGGAGTGAGGGTGTGACGCCGGGTCCGCCCCAGAGATGCGGCCTTGGGTCCACACCACCGCCGGGCGGCTCAGGGAAGACCTGACCCCTGAGCCTGACCCCGGGGGTGGGAGCTCTGCCTGGCCCCACACCTCCCGATCCAGCCCTTTGTAGGGGGGCTTCTCGGAGGCCATGCTGGTCCCCGCAGACACGCCGTGCTTTCTGCCCCACTGGGACCCTCAGGGAACAGTCTCTTCTTTCAAGACCTCTGTGAGGGCCCGTCTGTGTCACGGGTCAAAGCCCACCCGGCTGTCCCCCTGAGCTCAGGGCCACCGCTTCTCCAGGTATGTGAAAGGGGGGCTGACGTCCGCTGTCCCTTCGCGGGGCTCTGTGAAGTCACGGACGCCGCTGTCCACTTCGTCTTCAGGTGACGTCCATGAGGTGGCGCCGCAGGGGCAGGAAGGTCCCGAGAGGACCGGCCTGGAGCTGCACTCCTGTCCCGAGCTCACCGTGACTTGGCCCACGACCAGCACCTCTCGGCCTCCGCAGCTCTGCCTGGGCAGCGCCCGCCACGTCCAGTTCAGGCGGCGGACGGTGGTCTCAGGATCTCCCCTGGTCACGGGAGGGGGGGGACGCTGGCCCAGACCCCAAGTTTGGTGGACGGTCGCCTGCGCCCCTGGACCTCACCCATACAGAGGGTGATGTCCCGGAGCCACTGCAAAGCCCGGGTGCCCCCCGCACCCCGATCCTGATGACTCTGTTCCACTTGTGACCAGCGCGGTCGGGTCTGCTGACGGGACGCATTCGGGATGGATGCAGGTCGGGGACACCAGCCTCACTCAGTAAAAGAACTGTCCGCCTCGCTCCGCCTCAGGTCTGTGAATACAGAGTCAACCCCGGGGCGTGCATTTTCCGGGGAACGTGGTGCCCGGTCCACTAACCCAGAGGATCTGTTCCACCCTCAGAACGCGGCGGAGAAGCCCCTGACATGAAGCGGGCTTTGGAGCTGGGATGCCCACGCCACTGGCAGCCTATGGGGCTTGAGGCGGGGCCGCCAGGCGCGCTCGGGCAGGTGTCTCGCACCGGGGACCCCGTGCTGGGATCGTGGAAGGATGTACGGAGTGCTCCGCCTGCAGCGAGGGCATCTGCGGCAGCCCCGTCGCTCGGTCCACAGGTGGAGCGTCGACGTGTGGGCGTCCACGGGCCCCCAGGACACAGCCCGTCCTTCCAGGACGTCAGAGGGCCAGGCTGTTTGCGTGTTCAGCTCGCTCCCCACCTGCCGAAAAGATCGAGAGTGGGTCTGGGGGGCTCTGTATTCGTGGCGTAGGTCCTCTGTATCCCCTCCGGCCCACAAGGCCGTCCCGGGGAAGGTTGCTGTTGGCGGTGCCCACGCAGGTCTAGGCAGAGCCGATCTGACCCCCAGCACTCAGCCCACCTGCAGGAGGAGGCGGGGGTGGGGGGCACGGGGGGCTCCTACTCTGCCTCACCTCTGCCAGGCAGACGTGGTGGGTCAGTCTTCAGTGCTTTTTCTACTATAAACACGGTACAGTGTTTCATCCTTCTTGGATATAATGGATGTAATTCCAACTTCACAGAGGAATGGCCATCCCCCGAAAGGATGACCCGCCGTAGAGCCTGCCCCGTTGTTAGGATTAAGCCACGGAGCTCCCGTCCCCGGCTCCCGCGGAGGCCGGGGACACTCGGCCTCTGGGGCTGTGTGGTGATGGGCTTGACTGTTGGGACTTGACCGTGGCTGCGGCTAATCACGTCGGAGCTGCTGTTTTTCAGGGCCTGCTCCCGCCTGGAAACGTGCCCCGACAGGACTCCAGCGTGAGAGCAGGGCCATTGCCCATGATAGGCGAATGGATGGTTGATCAGAGAACATACATTTTATCAATGATGTATGTCAACTGATCCGCAGTCCCTACCTATCCAGTGACTTCTCGGGACAGACTCCGGAGAAGAGCTGGTGGTTTCCTTCTCCGTGCTAGTCCCTGGCCCTTGAAAAGACCTTCTCTTTGCTGGGTTGGCTCTCTTTATGCTGAGTCACATGAGGGAAGGTTTGTGCTTTTAAGTAGCGATCTTGCCTGGGAAGAGCTGTTGGTCCCAGCCCCTTCCCCAGGGGCAGGAATGCATGGCTGGCCAGAGAGCGTGGGCTTTACTTACCACATGTAGCACCCAATTCTCCTAACCCTCAGTCCCCAATTCGTCCTTAGGAGGACTAGCTGGAGGCCAGGCCAACTCTGGTGAAGACACGGTTCCGCCGCGTTAGCCTTCGGTACTTGAAGAGTGGTTATCCCTGCTGTGTTCGCTGTATTTATGACGAATCATACAGGGACATCCAGTTTTTCAGTATCAAATACTGCTTTGGAGGGCCTCCCGGACAGCACTCCACCCGTGGGGAGGAGGTCTTGGCTTCCATACCCACCCAAGGTATGTACATGGACGGTGGAGCACGGTGCACACGCTTCCTTCGTGAGACCCGTCACCTGTCGCACCCATGCCCAGAAGCAACTCTGCGCAGACGGTGGCTGCCCAGGAGGGCTGGGCTGGGATCTTCTGGAAGGGGTATTGGTGTCTGCACCACCCGTCATGGGAGGTTGACCAGAGAGAATCCCACTCTCACCGAGCACCTGCTGCCCATTCCGAGAGAACCCACTCCTCACTATCAGATGAATCCCTGGAGACCACGCCAGCCTGAGGCCGTGGTAGTGATGCCGGCTGACACCTGACTGGCCATCGTGATTGCATTTGCTCCAGGCCAGACTCTTTCTGAGCATCAGATCTTGCCCGGAAAGGCTTTCTGGAAGCAGTGTCGACTTCTGGGGAGACATGCTGGCCTCACGTCTTTCCGGTACACGCGGAGAGACAGTTGAGCAGTCTGCTCTTTGTTTCTGATGGTCTCACTGGCTTCCCTCTCTCGCAAGACCCAGCCCATTTTTATGATTGCCTGGGGGAGGGGTCATCTGCTTTGGCGCCATGGTGCTTTCCCAGTCGGGCTTTCTCTTTTCGTGATCAGATTCTCTTGCTACTGGCAGAACCACACTGTCCATGAAGGGATCAGCCAATGAGGACTGATTCGATCGTTCCACAAACAATTGTGTGCATACTGTGTTCTAGGTGATTCTAGAACTTAACTGTATTCTAGATGATTCTAGAACTTAGTCGTTTCCTCTGATTCTAGAACTTAGTTGTTTCCACAGAACTGGGAGTAGAGCAGTGAACAAGAGAAAGTCCTTGCTCCTTATAGCCTGGTGGGAGAGACAGACAATAAGAAGCCAGCTCTGAGATATAATTTTGTCCACTGTTGAGTTTTATGGTGAGAAAGAAAGTAGGGTAAGGTCTCAGCGAGAAGCAAAAGTGGGATGGATGGTTGTGTTAACTACAGGAGTCTGGGAAGTTCTTTCTGGGGAGGGGGAATGGGGAACCAAGTGGGGAGGGTGGGTCAGATGGCGCTCCGGGATGAGAGCATTTCAGGAGGAGGGCAGGGCACGTGGAAAGCCCTCTGGCGTCTTTGAGGGAAAGGAAGAAGGCCAGTGGGGCTGGGCTGAGCTGCGGAGGCGTGGCTGGAGCTGGAGTGGGGCAGGTTCGGATGTTGTTCTGAGTGAGGTGGAGGCTGTGGGAGGGTTCTAAGCAGACAGAGGTGCAGGATCTCCGTGGCAAACGTTATTGTGACTATGAGAGGATGGAGCCTGGTCTTACTGGTCCAGGGCTGTTTGGGAGAAGGTGGGTGAGTGACTTTCGATAGCAGCCTCTTAGAGGTGCTTTCTTGGGTTGTTCTCTGGGGTGAGGGGTGGAGGGCGGGTGGGGAGTGGGTGTCTCCTGGTGAGCCTCCCTCGGGTCCTCCTGAGGGTGCCGCGGTCCCCAGGCCGGCCAGACTCTCAAGAAGCACCCTTCGGTGGCCATGGGGGTTTCTCTGGAACGCCTCCAGTTTGGTGGACCCCACGAGTCGAGAAGGAGCTTGCTAGTGCCTCCGTGTGCTTGGTGGATGATCGAGTGTGCTCTGTGGAGAAGTCCAAGCCCTCTGTTCAGAAACCCTTGGGTCCGTGCATGTGTGGAGAGCCCCGAGCCGTGGCGAGTTTGCACTTCGAAGCACAAGTTTCTTCTCCTCTCTAAACCCTGCCCCCGAGGACTCAGGAAGGCAAATTCAGCCGCAGGGAGGGGGCGCTGTGTCAGCACACCCCCCCCCCAGGGAGGTGAGTGGATGGGCCCCCCCGACCTCCAGCGTGTTCTCGGGATCCACGTCCGCCATGTCACTCACGCTCCGTGTCCTATCTGCCTGCAGGACGGTGGTTGGAGGCGACACCCCCCCGCCCGCGGAGAAGAGGAAGCGGCCTCTTGTCTGTCTTGTCTCTGCCTTTCTGTGGTACTTGAAGAGAAGTTGTTCGTGGTGGATTCGCTTTACTTATGACGAATCATTCACGGACAACACTTTTTTCAGTACCAAATGCTACCTCTAAGGACCCGCTGGACACAAGGGCAACGTCAGGGAAGACGTGTGCGTGTCGTCACCCGCGCGGAGAGGACAAGGATGGAGGGCCGGCCGGGGACGCGGAGCGCGAGCTAGCTGTAAGTCGTCCGGCCCGCTGCCCTGAGCGTCCGGCCGCCCGCCCGGGGCCTCCCCCTGGGCCACGCTAACTCTGCGGACCCGGCTGTGCTTCTGTCGCCAGTGCCACCGCACGGGACTTGCAAGACAGGCTTCCGGGGCCTAAGGCCAACTTCCAGAAGAGACGCTGGTGGGAGGAGCCTTGCCCAGGGTGTGTGACTGGTGGACCAGAAGGGCAAACACTCTGTTCACCCTGTGGGGGCCACCTAGTCACCAACCCTCAGCGCCCGTCCTGCCCACCCAGGAAGACGTCTCCAAGGTCGCGCCGACTCTGGGCCCACAGCAACGGACTCGGGGCGGCTGCTGCTCCAGGGACCCGGACAGCGGCGGTCGGCGTCCCCTCACCACGGTCACCGCACGGCCTCCCCGCAGCGCCGCTGGGACCTGACGCTGCCTTCCGACGGGGGCCCGGACGCGAGCCGGCCGGCTCCTCTCCAGGGTGCGTACCTGCTCCCCGCGCGCGCGCCCTCCGTCGGGGCGGCGCCCAGTCCCCTAACCCACGGCCCCCTGTCTCGGCACAGGAGGACCCCGCGGAGGCGAGGCCCGCCCTGGGGAGCGGCCCTGGTACTCCGGGCAGTGCCGCCGCTCTGTCGGAGCGGGGCGGGGGGGCACCACGATGACATCGGACATGACCGTGACATCGGACGGTGTCCCCTCTTGCCGGAGGACTCGCGGGGCCCGGCCCGCCTTAGGGTAAGTGCGTCTCGGGTGAGCATGCAATTCAAGTGGTAGCATGTCACTCGGCCCACTACCCAATGTGGTCCCGCCCATCCCTTACAGGGCTCCGGAGAGGGCCGCCGCCCGCGCGCGACAGGCAGCGGATTCTCGCCAGCGTTCGCTTATGGTACTTGAAGAGAGGCTGGCCGTGATGAATTCGATTCATCAAAGCGAGTCATACACGGCTCTCCTCTCTTTTAGTGTCAAATTCTGCCTCGGAAGGCGTCCCGAGCCAGTGCCGTCTCCCAGGTAAGGGGCCTGGGTGGCTGAGCCCACGGCAGGTGCTTTCCTGAGGACGCATGCTCCTGGCGCGCTCACCCCGGTGTCCGGGTCGACCCCAGGGCCACTTCCTGGGGTGCCTCCGCCTTCGGGACACACTAGAGAGGCTGCTGCTGCGATGCCCGAACGTCCTAAAAACACTAACATGGACAGACACATGGCGAGCTCCTCGTGCAGAGCCAACGCCGGAGGGGCATTGAGAAGCATCTTTTATGAGCCCGCTCCTGGGATGTAGGAGAAGCCAGGAACCGGGCCCTGGCACCCCTGGTTTGCTAACCTGCCACAGCCTCGTGGTCTCCAGGGAACTCCCCTATGGGCGATGCCAGGTCTGTCAAGGAGGCAGCGGCTAATCTGTTTTCGCAAATGTGTGGTCCTTCCAGAGCCCTTGGCTTCACTGACCATGACTCACACGGGGCTGACCGGTTTGCATTGTTGAGTGTTGCTTGCATGGGCAGCCGGGCGCAGGGAGCCGCATATTCCTGTGCAACTCACCCCGGGTTAGTGAAGCAGCAGGTGGCCGGAGCGCATGGGTTTGACTTGGGGATGGAGCCATGGGGTCCCCTCATCCTCCGTGTCCCGTCCACCCCTCAGAGGCCACTCCCGTCCCAGCTGCCCAGACCGCGCGGACGCAGGGACGCTGCGAGCAGCGCCACTTCATGGTGCTCGGAGGGAGGTTGTCCGTGGTGAGTTCGCATTATCTCATGATGCCCAATACACGGTCGATCTCTTTTCGGTACCACCTCTCGTCAGGCGCCTCCTCGGAACCGATGCCAACCTCAGGGAGGCCACACTCCTATGGGTCCCGTGCCAGTGTTCTTGACCCTGCAGCGGGCCCCTGGGGGATGAGTGGCTGGGTGTCCCCAGGGCTCCTTATCCTCGCTCGGGCCATTCACGGAGGAGCTTGCCAATTTGGGGCAAGAAGCATGGGATCTAGGACCCCGAGCCACCGAGGGAGAGGGGGTGCTCAGGATGCTTCTGGGTTGCTTTTTGTGTTTTAAAGAAAAGTAGACAGCTGCCTTCTCTTTCAGTGTTGAATTTTGTCTTGGAGGGCTCCTTAGATATGCCGGCAAAGTCAGGGAAGGGCACTGGTCTCAGCAGTGTGTCTGGGCTCAGCGAACGGGTGATTCACTACATCTGTTGACCTGGAAACTGTACCAAATTTGAGGACAGAGGGCAGTTCTGTTTTCAATTTCTTGTTTTTTCTTTCCAAAAAGAGTAATTGTTTTACCGTATTGCCATATTTTTGAAAATGACACATGCTCATAATAAGAATTCAAGCAACGTGGAAAAATGTAAATAAAGAGGGGAGAAAGAATATTGCCAAATTTTCTGTGCACCCAGAAATAACCATCAACACTGCAAAAATTTCAAATACCTGTCTGAGCAAATATGCAAATAGAAACGTCTATTTAAACAGAGAGAAAAATATTTTATAAATATGAGATCATACAGTACTTGATCTTTTTATTTAAAAGGTTAACTCTAATTTTACTCGAATTTAATATAAAAAGTAAGCTGAAGAAAATTGGAAGAATTGATAAAGGTCTCTTGCTGTACCACAGGAAGTATTCATTCCTAAAAGATCCCTCTAAAATTAAGGAAAATTATCATGTAAACCCTTAAGTGGTTGGGATCATTATGTTTTTGTTTCAATTTGACTCCTTGTTCTGAAATATAAGGAAACCAGCATTCTTACATTTTGATTCACCTCCTGCTTTTTACAATTTAATTTGCCCATTATAGAGTTTTGCTTTTTGTTCTGTAACCACGATTCTTGCAGGTGTTATAGTTTTATATTTAAATGGATTCATTACTGACCCGCCAGTTGCTCTCTTTTATTTTTCCTTAAACTAAGCCTTCTCTGTTCTGGAGTTTTTCATTTTAATTCATCTCTCAGTGGAATGGATGTTACTGTTTCTTCAGGAACGGCTCATAGACACTACTGCTGAGTCCTGGCACATCTGAGAATCTCTGTGTCTTGCTTTTAGACGCAAGGGACAGCTTAGCCAGGTATAAAACTCTCAGCCTACTTTGTTTTCCCTGAGCACTTTGTGGATACAGCTCTACTGTCTGCTACATTTAGGATTTCATTGGCTCTTTTGATGTGGTTCTCCATGTAACTGCTGCTTAGCTGGACTATATTGGTTGGTGGATCTTCGTATACTTTGTTCGAAAGACTTCGGTAGACGATGATCTTTCCTCTCTGAGAGTGTCTGACCGTGGCTCCTTTTACCTTTACTTGTCTGCCTGCTTTCTCAGACATTCTGTGTGGCCCTGTGATTTGTAGCTCTTTTTAATCACTTTAATCACTTTAAAGATGCTTACTGTTAATTTCTTTCAGCTCGAGGGGTACAAGTCCTTCTGTTTGTTGAGTCTCTTGACTCCTGATAGCACTTTTCTTCACAGGTTGTGTAGCTTTTGGTAGTGATGCTATCATCAGTGGGGATTAAAGTGTTACCATTTTGTTCCCTTTGTGAGAGAGTTGTGACATGAGGGCTCTGTGTTCGGTTCTGTCTGGCACCCCAAGACTTTCCCCAGTTTTCCTACTCAAGTGTTGGCTTAAAGAGTCCCACCCCTGAGGGCTGGTGTAAATCCTCACCACGTTTTTGCCCTGGAGCTTTCTTGCTCACGGGAGAACTCATTCCATCCATCGCCCAGACAGAAGCAAAGTCTCTTGTCATTTCTCTGGGCCCGTACAGTGTTCTCGCTCTCTGTTCTCTTCCAGATCTCTGCCCTTCTCAGACCTGAGGTCCCATCCCCTGTTCTGCTTGGACAGTATGACCACAGACTCTGAGTCTCCAGTGCAGTGTCCCTTAGGTCTCATTGGTGGCAGGTTGCAAACTTGTCACTCTGAATTAAATTCTCTCTTCATTGGTAGCAGGTTGTTTTCCTTCCATTCATTCCTTTTAGCTGTGCATTTATTTACCAGATGATTTTGACTGTGGCTGCATTTTATTCATCATTTCTCTGCTTTTGCGGAGGGGAGGGTTCTCGGCTAGCTCGGAACTAGGATCTGACTCAGTCACTAGGTTTCTTTACCAACCCTTCTGAATCCTAGTCTGCCTCTTGATTCATAGCTAGGCATTCCTCTCTTTTGAGGATGTCTTCCTCTATCATTTCTGTGAGTACCTTCCGATGTGTTGGTCTTTTCCTGGGTTTCTTGGGGAGGAAAAAGAAATCTCTCATCTGGCCCCAAGCGGCCATCTTATCTGGAAGTCTCTTTGTTGTCATTTGCTCTTGTACTTGTCTATTGAAAATGACTCCTACCTTCACAGTATCATCTTCCACCCTGCCAGGATGCCTCATCGCAGTGCCCGCTTCTGGGATGGACATGGCGTCAGTACCGTTTGCTAGGTATGTGAATTTACTTTTAACAATGCAGGATTTATTTTTTGATCACATATCTACCGGACAATTAACTCCAAGTGTGTCATTTATCCTCAGGGAGCCTTCTTGGAAGTTAAAGCCACCTTTGGAGATGAGGCCATAATTCTGAGGTCAGTGTCACACCCTGCATGGTATAGTAGCTTTTATATCCCCCGCTGTCTTTTTTTTTTTTTTTTAAATAATCGGTATCACAAAGTCAGCTTCCTTGGGATGAACTCCAGCTTTGGAGGGCTTCCTGGACACAAGGCTATGGGAAGAAGCGATCCCTGCTGTCAGTTGTGATGCTGATGTGAAACAGGTACGTGTTCCTTGCTGCGATCAGGATAGTGACTGCTCATGCACTTGACCTTTCCACATTCAAATCTCCCAGAAGGGCTTCTGAGATGCTGTGCCAAGCGCCGCGAAGGTGTTGACGTCTGGGCTGGTTCAGGGGCTAGGATGGGGCGGGCGAACACGGCAGGTGTGCTTCCTGCGGGGCTCTCAGTCTGCTGCCTCTCAGTGTTCCCTCCGTCTAAGGGGGGCTTCCGGAGAAGGCCAACTTGGGAGAAGAGGAATGGGCAACTGGTTGGTGCTAATCTGTGGTCCTCAAGCTTAGATTATCCGTGTGGCCTTTGCTTTATTTATGTGAATCATACATGGTTCACCTCTTTTTCAGTACCAAAGCTGGCCGTGAAGGGCTGTTGGGGCAGGGTCCCGCTTGAGGGTGAGCGTCGGTGTCCTTTCCTCTCTGGGGTCAGTGGCAGAGGGCGGGGCGGGGGCAGGGGCAGGGACCGGAGCTCACTGCAGAGTCTCCCATCCTGACGTGCAGAGCCCTGTTCCGAACCCTCTGGGATCCACCTGTGGCAAGATTCATGGAGGCGGCGCCATCTTGGGAAAAGTGGGGCTTTTCTTCCCGAAGCTTCTTGGCAGCCCTTGAACACAGGTCTTCCATGCTGTACTCGCTTTATTTTTTGACACACATGGTTGACCTTTTTCTTAAGTATCAAAGCTAGCCTTCAGGCACCCTGGGGTGATGCCAGCCTCGGAGACTCAAGTTGGCATCCACACACTTGACTGGGGGGTCTTGAGTGCATGCCCATCTTCCCAGCTGGGACCCCACCCCCTCTGGGGGTCCCCACCTGCTCTGGGGTTACCGCTTACGCACCACGTCAGTTTCCCTGAGACAGCGGTAGTCTTGTCGTAGAGCCTCTCCGTGTTTGACAGGAAGTCATCCCTGTGCTGTCTCGTCATCTGTCGCAGGGACGCCCTGCAGCCTGTCCCTCCCCGCATGGCTTCCTGGAAGGGGCGCTACTTTCAAGTAAGGGGCAGTGGGGCCCGGCTGAACGGGGCGGCCCACAGAGCGTGCGCCCTCCGCGTGCTGGTTTCGCCAGTGGCCTCACTCCATACCCCTTCCGCCCTTAGGCCTGCAGTCTGGGACGTGCCGGACGTCAGCACCCTAGTCAGGTACTTGAATGGAGGTTGTCCATGGTGTGTTCATTTTATTTATGATGAGTATTACATGGCCAATCTCCTTTCAGTACTAAATTCTTCTTGAGAAATCTCTACAAGGGCGTGTTTCATCCGGCGCCTTGTCCACGGTAAGGAAACGGAGTGTGTACCCCATGACAAGGGCTGTATGTGTGACAAGGTCACCGGGCCCAGAAGTCCCCGGAATGATGCCAACCTTTTAGGGGAGACAGTGGTTTTCTGGTCACTGTTACCCCTCCTTCCCTGGAGACTCCCTAGTGAAGTAAGCTTGTTCGGTGAGCTTCTGTCCTGTATGGAATCACCTTGGACATGGGACGCATTCTAGGGGAGGGGACCTTGGTGCCGTGCCAACAGCCCGGCTGGTGGAAGGCGCACGCTTCATGTATGCATTGTGGTACAACCCCTTCAAGTGTCCTAGTCCTCAGGGTGACCTCTGGGAAGCAAAAGGCCACCCTGGAGGGGTGGGGCTGGGGGTGGGGAATTTTTGGGTCATGAGGATTGAGGGATTTGAAGACAGGTCACCATGGCATGATTTGTTTAGTCCTGGTGCAAGATGAGAGTCATTCACTGCATGTATGATTACCTTATGTTTACTAGCTTTGGGGTTCTGGGCAAGTTACTTAGGTGAGCACCTCTGTGCCTCAGTTTACTCATCTGTAAAATGGAGGCAACGCCTTCTCATAGAGTAGGTACCAAAACTCAGTACCTATGCAGAGTGTTCGGACGGAGCCTGACACACAGTGACGTTGGTAGAGAACCAGCTCTTGGGTTGACCGTCACTGTTCCGTCGCTGTTCAATCATAGATCTTCCCTTACCGTTCTCTCGCCCACCAGAACGCGGGTCCCCCGGGGGCACGAGTTTTGTCCGATTTGTTTCCTGCTCTGTTCCTCAATGCCCGTGGTAGATGGGATGTCAAATGAACGGGTAGTGCCTGGCTGACACATTTGCGTTACTAAGTGCCTCTCCAAGGCCCTCCTGTGAAGAAGAAGGAACGAAGGACAGCAGCAAGCCTCTGCTTTCCTGAGGACGCGGCCAGGTTGCCCTCGCCATGCCGCCCCCACCCCCGCCAGGAGGAGTCACCCGTCTTCAGGTCCGGGACCCCATGGGCTTGGAGGCTGGAGGACCCCGCCGCGGCCACGGCACTTCAGACAATGTTAAGTGACCGCTCCTTTCTCTGGGTTAATGCCCCACGCAGGGACCGCCCAGAGGAGACGCCGGCTCCGGGATGGGACCTCGGTGTCGGGCCTCTCGAGGGTAAGTGACCAGACGCGGCCTAGACAAGGGTCTGACTTGCAGTGCGTGTGCACCGCTCCCCCGCTCCCAGCCGCAGCCAGCTCAGGGGGTCACCCGGTCTCCTCTGAGCTGATGCATGAGACCCTCCCCTCCGACAAGACATGTTGTGATCAGGCGTGGGAGGCTCCCGGATGTAGTGCCAGGCTCTCCAGAGAGTGGGGGATGGGGCGGAAGTGAGCAGCTAGACCCCGACAGGCAGCTCTGCCCTCGGTGAAGAGGCGTCTGGCTGGTGCTCTTGCCCCTGCTGACCTTTGACCCTTGAGCAGAGGTTGCCCTTGGTGAATTCGCTTTATTTATGTTGAATCACACAAAGGCAACTTTTGTTTGAGTATCAAATCCTGCCTGGGATGGCTTCCGGGACCCAGTGGCAAGCTCAGGGTCTACACCTCTCCCACGCACGAGAACGGATGTGGGTGTGGGTGTCCGCACCCCTCCCACGGACAAGGCCGGTGTGGATCAGAGAGCACAGGCCCCGTTCCTAGCGTGGGTGGCCCGGGGCACGGGAAGGCGGGTGCCAGGGCCGAATCCGCTCCAGAGCCTGTCTGGGGCCCTCTTTGCGCCACTGGTCCGACCACTGATCCCAGAGACGTCCTGCCAGCCCCTGCTTCTCCCCGGGCGCGGTTCTGGCCTTGTGGGTTAGTGAAGAGCTTGCCCTCAGCAGCTGGAGGGGCGCAGCTTCTCATTCCTCCGTCTCGCACAAAACCCTTCCTGCGCTCTGTCCGTCTGTCTCTCCGGCTCCTCTCCCTGCATCACTGCCCGTCTCCCTCGCTCTCTCCGTCTCACCATCCCCCTGCCCCGCAGCGTTCTCTGTTTTCTCACGGGTTAGGGGGTGAATGGAAGCTGTCGCTATTGCGTCCCGTTTGAATTGAATAATAGTCGTAAAAGTAATCAACACAAAATAGCACTAAACACAACGGAAAAGGCACAGCGTCAGACAGGCTCAGTTGTCTACAAATTGGCAGAAGAGTCCAATTTTCTCGACCACGTTTGGGCGGCCACATCCGACCCGGGGCCACAGAGCCCTGTAGGCGTGACGGCCACGAGAGGAGACGGACGGCGCGCCCCTGACGCAGCCGTGGCGGCGCGGACAGAGGCGCGCCGAGGAGGCCAATCCCCGTTCACATTCGTAAATGGAAAAGAATTGATCCTAATGAAAATGATTTGGGGGAAAATAGCAAAGGGAAATAAAAGAAATGAAAACAGCTCCCCAGCATAGCTGGGGAGGTGAAACAGGGAATTTGATTAGTTTAATGGAATTCACTGTGAAAAACACGATCTGTATGAAAATCAGTGTCGGCACATTTCTCATTAAGGTAGTTAAAGTCGCACGCGTGCCGTGCGGTCCGGGGGCTAAGCAGGAGCACGGGGCCCAGGCACAGTGTCCTTTATGCCTCTGACCTTCTCTTTCTGTCCCAAGTTCGCCCGGAGAGCTTCCTGAGCAGGCTTGCTGACGTCAGGGGTGACACGCTGGCAACGGGGTGCGTGTTGGCCCCCGCGTGTGCCTTCTCGGGGCCGTGCCTCTCCCGCTTGCGCTCCCGATCCGCTTCTCTGGGCGTCTCTCCGTCCCCTTGCGGCGCTCTGGGCAACACGCTGACTCCACAAGCGAGGCAGGAGATCCCTGGGCAGCGGGGACAGTTGTCCTCCGTGCTGTTGCACAACAGACGGGAAGGCCGGGTCTTCCTTGGATAGATTCCCCCCTGGGATCCCAGCGGTGGCCCGCCCCGAGGCCCCAGGCCGGCCCCACACACCAGCCGAGTGCCCCTTGGTCCCGGAACTGGTTCCCAGGATCCAGACCGTTGCCCGGCATGTGGAAAGTTGTCCTTTGCTGGCGTGATTCGTCAGTGACCCACCAAGTCTGGCGGATCTCTTTCCAGATCAAGCCCTGCCTTGGAGGATTCCCAGAAGCCACAGCGCCCGCAGGAGGTGGTGGGCGGCCGGAGCCCTCCCCAGGGTAGGTGCGTGGGTGCAGCCCCAGGCCGTGCCCCGAGGGTGTGGACGATGTAGGTCGTCTGGTCCAGTAGCCGCTGCCGCCCAGCCCGGTCCCACGCGCACGTCAGGAGGCGATGTCCGCTCTGGGAGAGCATCCCTGAGCTGCAGGTCAGTATCCATGCACAGGGACGCTTCCACATGACGGTTTCCTCCTTCAGGACAGACCTCGGGTGGCCCGTTCCTTGCTGCAATGGTAGCAAGTCCCAAGGGCTTTCTGAACTCTTGCCAACATCAGGGAAAGGATTCTGCCGTCGGTCCCACCCCGGAGTTCACAAAATGGGTGGTGGGCACAGAATCCAGCCTCTGTCTGTGGCATACGTCATCCGCTCCCTGGCCCTCCCTGGCCAGCCCCTTATTTGGGGGCATAATCTGGATCTGACGTCAACTCTGGGAAAAACCAGGGTTCTGATATCAGAGCTGCTTTGCCTTTTTTTGTAGACAGATCATATTTGGCTCATTCGCTTTTTTTCTCCCCCAGCCCCCCACCCCGCACCCACCCAAGCCTTTATTTTTGGGGTTTTGCTTGCTTTGTTTGTGAGGCTCATCAGAGGGTCGAGCAGTATTTTGTTGTTGTTGTTTTGTATTAAATCGCCCTTTGGAGGCCCCTGGGGTGGCAACACCTACACGGGGCTAGAGGTGCTATAGGGGGCACCTGGGGGCACGCCGAGCTGGGGGTTAGCGCCGTGCACGGAGGCAGCGCCCCACGGAGGGAGGCTTTGTGCGGGCGCAGGGCCTGGGCTCACCGTCTCCGGGGTCTGCGAGGGAAGCCAGGAGGGCAGGTGGGGCGGTATCTTCATCGGGTGTGCGGCAGACCCGCGGCAGGTAGCCCCCGCGTGGGGCAGTCGGGCAGAGGGGCGCCTCGGGTGCCCGTCCGCTCCCCCGGGGAGCCTCCGGGGTGGCGCGCCCGAGATCCCCCCGGCCCCCCGGCCCTCACACTCCCCTTCGGGGAATGGTCTCTGGATCTGGCTCATTCTGGAGAGGGGATGGAGCAACTGGCCTCCAGGCTGGGGTGGGGAGGGGTCCTGGTCGAGGGCGCAGTTCCGGCCCCGGAATGCCCGGCGCTCAGGCTGCCCTTGAGGGTCTTCTGGAAGCACAGCCGCCCTGACGCGTCCGCCCTAGTCCAAGCGCCCGAGCCTCTCCGTGGTACTCGGGGAGAGGTTACCCGAGCAACTTTGCATCTGGACGACGAATGTTGCTCGGTGAACCCCTTTTCGGTATCAAATTCCTGCAGAGAGGCCGACTCGGAGGCCGAGGCACCTCGGGGAAGAACGTCGGTAGCAGCACCGCTCTGGGGTACAGGACGGATGGTCGACCAGTTGGAAAGTAATTGTTTCGAATGTACTTCATCTGGTCCACTAGCCGTCCGTCTCCGCCGCAGCCTGCGGGGCCCGGGCCGCGCCGCTCCTCCGCTCCGCACCTCTCCTGGTACTTGAAGGGAGATCGACCGTGTTATATTCGCTTCATTGACTTCGAATAATACATGGTTGATCTTTTCTCAGTATCAAATCTCACCTCGGAGGATCTCTTGGACGTGAAGCCCTGCGGGGGCCGGCATGGGGTTGGGGGGCGGGGGTTGGCGTCACCGCCCCAATGGGGCGCCCGGGGGGTTGGCCT
>LNAC01000192.1:2315097-2349896 GCA_002007465.1 Ailurus styani
GCCGTCACTGCGGAGCTGGGCCAGACCTCCCCCTGAGGATTCCACTTTGCCGAGGGTGCCCAGCCCTGCCCAGACCACTGGCAGTCAGAGGGGTGGGGAGTGGGGGGTCGGGGGGAAGGGTCGGGGCTGCTGCAAAGGGGGCGCCTAGGGCGGCTCCGAGCGGAGGCCGGGGGATTGTCTTCGGCTGCAGGAAGCTCCTTGCTGGCTCCCATCACCCGGCAGTGTGGGGGGAAGGGGGTGCCTCAACAGCTGCCTCCCCGTGCACGCCTGTCCCCTGTCCCCTGCCGGCCTCCTCCTCAGGCCCGTGGGCTCTCAGGGCCCAGCGCCAGGTCTCCAGCAGCGACCGCACCAGCTGAGCACGCGGCTCCGGGCCACCTCCATTTCCCTGTCCGCCAGGTCCCAGGGGTGGCACCCGTGTGCACCGGGCCCACCTCTCGGGCCCACGGCAGCCCCGCGCACGGGGCCGCCCTCTCTGGCTCAGCCCCCTGCCAGGCCCCACCAGGCTCTCCCCATCCTGCTTTCGCCAGGAGAACCTTCCAGCAAGCAATCTGGGCTCTCCCTGCCCTGCCCAGAGCCCCGCTGAGGCACCCCTTGCTCATGCCCCACTGCAGGACCCCCGGCGGCCCACCTCCTTCCCTGCCGTGCCCTTCCCTGGCGTTTACTCTAGATCCCCCGCCAGGTCCACCCGCCCACCTGTTGGGAGCCAGGGCCGGTGCGGCTGCCTCTGCAGCCTGGGGCCAGGTGCGGATGTCCCCATCTCGGGGCACCCAGCACAGTGTCTTGCTCCGAAGGGACTGTCCCTTTCTGGAGCAGGGGTTCGGGATTCTGGAGGGGATGGAATGGCCCCTGTTGGGCGAGGCTGTCCCTGAACCCCCAGCCTCGCCGCCCCTGGTCAGGACCCTGTTCCAGCTTGCCTCCGGCTCCACTCCTGTCTGAAATCCCTGCTGTTAGGGTCTGCTTTCTCCCCCCTCCTCCCCCAGACTAAGATTTCTCAGGGCAGGGACTTTTTTCTGTCCTGATCCCTGCTCTGTCCCCAGCCCTGGGATCCAGGCCAGGCCCATAATAGAGGAACGGTGAGTGTTTGTTGACCGACTAACCGATTCCCTAAGGGCAGGGACCTTTACCGAGTTAATCCCCAGAAAAGTGTGGGAGCACAAAGGAGACACCGAGGAAGACATGGTGACAGAGCACATGAATACGGTAATCGGGGTCTAGAAATTCTTTACATTTGTTAAACGTTGTTTGGTTTTCTGGCTTTTTCTGCCCTTTCCAGATGTCATTTGGGAGAGTTGAGGTTTGCTGCGACAGGGTCAGGTCAGCTGGGTCTGGGCTCTCCACTTTCCAAGGGGCTCCCCGGACCCCAAGAGGAGTGATGAGCCCCAAGATAATCCTGCAACCACCAACTGAGCCCCCCCTCCCCGCCCTCCCCCAGTGCACAGCGGGGCTCAGAGCCAGGTGCTCTGGGGAGCTCTGTCGGCAACAGGCTGGCGTGCGGTGTCAGGGCTCATATTTTATGCATGGAACTGACTAAATGGGGACATTTGGAGAGGAAAATTGCCGTTAATGCATCCACACATCTTTGGAATATATTAAATGTTTGTAGGGGGTGGGAGGCAACATTAGCCTTATTTAATAGCTCCAATGTAACCATCCCCACACCCCGGCTTCAATAGCCCGGGTGCCCCCCAGGCTGCCGCTCGGGGGAAGCACTGAGTGGATCAGCCACCGCTGGAGAATTATGCATGAGACAAAATGTCAACCCGGGGTACCAGGCATTCAGCGGCATATGTTCCAAACTCATTTTAGATCCAGAGACGGTGACCCCATGCTGCTCGGTGCAGAATTTCATTAAAAGCCAAATTACTGGTTTATCTATTGTTTGAGCAGAAGAGAGAATAAACAAAGGGCCAAATGAAAATGTCTGTCCCCGCTGCGGCTGGGATGACAGTTGCTGCGGACCCTCAGGCCACAGGGTCGGTGACTGGGGCCTGTCTCCAAGATGCCGTGTTAACCCAGTCGTGGGTCTGAGTCCACGGGGCGCCGACCATCTCCTGGGGCCCGCGTGGCCAAGGACCCCTTCCCCCCACCTCCCCTGTCCCGTGTCTCCTCGACAGAATTCAATGCGAGCCACTTCGAAAACTGAGGCGCTTGAGAGCGTCTGGTCCTGTAGTCTCCTCGCCTTACCATTTTCAGGGGGGCTGAGTAGGGAAACAGCCTGAATAAGCTTCAGCCCCCGGCCTGTCTGTCTGGCTCTAGGATGTGCGCTAGTCGCACCCCCCGCCTGTGGGCAGGGGGCAGAGTCTGTTTTACAGTGAGGATGCGGGGCACAGAGAGGGGGAGAGGCTCCTCTGAGACCACCCAGCGGGCACCCCACCTGCTGAGACCCAGAGGGCTCTAGAACAGTCCCTGGCCCACACTCGCTGCATGATGGGGAGAACACTGAGCGAGCCGTACTTTCAGTGGGATCCTCCCTGTACCCCCCTGGCCTCTCTCCAGTTCAGTGCCCACCCCATGACACGGGACACTTGCAGCTGGCTCCTGTCTGGCTCGGGGCGAGGGCTGCTTGCTCTGCCAGGAACCCCAGGGCCCGGGGGGAGAGCTAAGGACCAAAGACACACGTTGACTCGTGCCTTTCACTGCCTCCCCGAGCGCAGCGAGGGTTGTGTGCAGGCCTAGTCAGGGCAGCTGGTGAGCAGGAGTGGGGAGCTCGGGCAAGCTGGCTGGTCTCCACGGGGCAGGGCCAGGCCCCGCCCCGCTCCTCCAGCCTCCCCCTTGCCTTGCTCGGGCCCCAGGCCTTGTTGGCGTCTCCCCTGCACACCTCGGGGTGCCGAGGTCTGGGAAGCACCACCACACGTCAGGGCTGAATGGGCCCCGAGCGCATCCCCGCGTGGCCCCACGCCCCATCCCCACCGCTCATGTCCTCCTACAGGTGAGGGCCCTGTGTTCCGAGAGGGTGGCCTCCTTTGCCGCGCCTTTTCTTCTGAGCGTTGTCTCAAAGTTCAGGGTCAGGACCCACCTCCGGCAAATCAGTAGTTTCCTTCTTTGCAACACTGAGGTCACCCAGCATCCCAAGCCTGCAGAAACGCCAAGCAGGATTCAGTACCTCAACCCCCCAGGGGGAGTGATGCTGCTCCCCTGCCACAGAGCTTCTAGAAGCCAGGCCTGTGGCCCTGCACTGCTGGCTCCCAGTAGGTGCTCTGCTAATGGCTGGATGGCGGTGGGCCACAGACACCAGTGCAAAGACAGGGTGCAACCTGCGAGCCTGTGCTGGAATCCCATCTCTTCTTGCTGGGAAGGAGCACACAGGGGGCTGGGAGGACGTGTGGGAATGAATGAATACAAGTGTGCTCTTGGAGGGAATCACAAAGCAGAGAAAGAAGACTGGGGAAGATGGACATAGATCTCCACCGAGGGCCACCAAGGTTTGCAGCCAAGGCAGCTGACAAGATCCCGCGCGGGCAGAGGGGCCGTCGATCACGGGCGGGGACCAGGAAGCACGGGCATGATGGAGGCTCGTTTGCCACGTTCCCGTTATCCCTGTGTCGTGGAGAGGAGCCTGCGTCACGGCAACGCCCCCCTGGCCGTGGGTGTGGGCTTGGGCGTGGGGAGGGACCCCGAGGAGCGGCACGCAGGCCAGGTGAGCAGCAGCTGTGGGGCAGGTCCAGAAGGCCTGGCGTGGGCAGCAGAGAGGACAGGAGTCACTCAAGGCCACCCGACCAGTCACGGGGCAGGGCTTGGGGGCCATTGCGGCTATTGGGCCCAAACAGGTGCATGATTGGACATCTCAAAGCCTACCTCATGTCCTCGGTGTGTGGTGGTTGCTTTCATGCATGGAAGCCCCGGTGCCATTCCTGGGCTCAGGCTGTACCCCCACCTGGAATGCCTGTCCCTCTGTATCGTTCAAGGCCCGGTTTCACTGCCACCTCCTACAGGAAGCCTTCCCTGATGTAGCCCTGCCCCCAACACACATACAGAGCCTCAACCTGCAGTCAGGTATCAGTGCCCTGATCTGCAGGCGGTAAGCTCTGCAGGGACAGGGGCTGTTCTGGTTTGGTCATTGTGGGGCCCCCGTGCCCCCAGGGCCTAGCCCAGGAAGGGTGTCATGGGGTGCATGTTGACCTCGTCTTCCCTTGGCAGGCACACGGGATGGGGCATTCGGCAGGTGCCCAGTACATGGAGCCTTTGGTTGATCACAGCCATGAGCCAAGGGCTGGGCCAGAGGTGGCCCCAGCAGACCCCTTCTGCCTAGAGGGATGTGGGCTGGGAGCCAGGGAGCCTGGTCCGACCCCAGAGGTAATCCTTGGGTCAGGTGAGTGCACCTCGGAAGGACCACCAGGGGCCTCCCGCTGGGGCCAGAGCAAAGGCGGGGTCTAGGGGAGACCCAAGCTCATTATCAGGGTGGGTCTCCGGACAGAGATCATGCCCCCTTACTGTATCTCCCCCAGGCCTCCTGACTCCTGCCCCAAACTCCTGCACACCCCAGACAGACTCGCTCCAGGGAGGGGCCAGCCTCGCTCAGTCCTGCTGTGGAGAAGGGCGTGAACCCCACATGGGCTGCCGCGGGAGGGAGGCTTGAGCCGGTGAGGCCCCGGACGGGGACAGTGTGGCCCTGCCTCCAGAGTCCCCTGGGAGTGAAGGCTCTGGTCTACCTCGGGGCGAGCCGCTGTGCACAGAGCCTGGGGTGTGGGAAACCTTCCAGAATGCTGCTTCCCACCATCTGTGATATCTTCGTTTTCTCTAACACTCAAAAATAGATGTTTCTGTTATGCTTCTCGTTGGCAGGGGAGCTGCGGGGCCTGCCAAGGCCTGGGGGAGCCCGCCAGCCTGTGGAGTTTTACTGTACAAACAGTTGGGGAGGGGGGTGTCTCTGTTAACTTGAAATCCCCGATCAGTAAACATGCCAATTTAAAGTGTAATTAACTCAGGCCGGAAAAAATTCAGATCTGGACTGCTTTTCACAGTTGAGGCTGTTTTTCTTTTATTTATTTATCTCTTTCCGGGTGTGGTGGTGTCTGTGGCAGGTTTAAGCCAGGAAAAATAGAAGGGGGGCTTAAGTGGGGAGGGGGCTGGTTGGGGGAGGAAGTGATGGGAGGAAAAGAAGGAGCAGAGGGGAGGTGGGCCGGCCACCCCCACAGCCCTGGGGGTCTGCATCCTCTCTCTCTGTCCAGGATGCCGGGTGCCAGGTGAGGAAACCGAGGCACAGAGAAGTAGGGGGCATCTGTGTCCCTCATATGCCCTTGCCCGCTGGGCCGGGTGATTCAGAGTCCTGGGCACCGCCCGGGGGCTCCCGGAAGCCCTCAGCTTGTTTGTCGCCTGGGCTCTGGGTCCCGCCCCTGACTCTGTCTTGCCTCCCCTGTGCGGGGCCTCTGCTGTCCGCCAACCCGCCCTGGGTGGGTTCCTGCTGGGGAGCTCTGGGGTCCTCCTCCCCCGACTCCTCTAGCTCCCAGGACTCCCATTAGGTCGGCTCTTGGAGAAGGCCAATGGCACCCGCGCCCCAGCGGACCGAAGGATGGACGCACGGCCCTACGTGACCAGCGCGCTCTCCTGCCTCCCCCAGGGAGAAGGGGAGGCCATGCACTCCCCCCCCTTTAAAAGACCCTGAGTGGGAACCGGGGGGCAGATCCATCAGGGGACAGGTCTTCCCTGGGGACCGGGGAGGACCCGGTGGGCCTGCAGAGGGCTCTGAGTGGCAATGAGCCCAAGGACCCCCCCAGTCCCCGCCCCGCCCAAGGGGCTCAGGAATTCCTGCTCTTCCTTTGCAAACACTTGGCACGTCTCTGGGCTATTTGAATAATAAATACACATCATAAAAATCTAAATATGTTTGTGCGTCTATATGTTCATTAAGTGGAAGGTTTAAAAACAAAGTCCATCTGCCCCGGGGGGCGGAGCGGGGACCCTGCAGGGCGCATCTTGGGGAAGGGGAGCCGAGGGTCCTGCCGGCGGGGTCCACTCCCCTGCCCCGCGCTTCCAGATGATGGGGACCAGGGCCCCAAGGCCGCTCGCCGCCCCCGCGGCCGCCCTGCGTCCCTCCCCCCACCCCCAGGGGCAGAGGCCGAGCCCCCGCCTCCGCTCCGCAGCCTCCGCTGGTCACGACTCAGCCGGGCGGTGACTCAGACGCGGCCCGAGCCTCGCCAATTCCATAATTACCTGCGGAACCTGCCGCCGCCGCCGGGAGGGCCGCGCGGGGCCGCCGTGACTCACTGTTTTCCCCGGAGCCTCTCGCCCGCGCGCGGCGGCCGCCTTGGTCGGTCTGGGGCCGGGCTGGCTGGGCAGGGGGGAGGGCCCCCGAGGGCCTGGCTCCCCAGCCCTGCAGCGGGGCGGGAGGGGGGGCGCCCCCGGTGCCTCCCCGGCTGCTCCCCCTGCCCTCCGCCACCTCTCCTCCAGTCCCTTCGGAGAGACACTTCGGACAGTGACTGCGTTTGCGAAGGAGGCAGGAGGTTGCCTTTGCGACCCCAAGCTGTGTACACACCTGGGGGGGGGTGTCCCTGCAGGGGGGTCGTTTGTTCGTTTTTTATTAAACGAATTTTTTTATTAAATGTTTTTTTATTAAAAACAAACCCAATGGGGCACCTGGCAGGTTCAGTTGGAAAAGCACCCCGTTCTTGATCTCGGGGTCCTGAGTCCGAGCCCCAGGGTGGGTGCAGAATTTACTAAAAAAAAATGATAAAAAGAAAGACCTAATGGAATAGGTCTGGTTGGTGCAGGCACCTAGGAAGACCGAGGTTTGAATCCTGCCTTGTCATTTCCCGGCACTGAGCCTCCTCTTCCTCATCTATAAAATGGGCACACTACCACCCACCTTAGGAGCCGGGTGAGAGGTGGGTTTTAAGTATATATGAAGTGCCTCGTGCAGTGCTTAACTGTGTTAAGTTCCCATTAGACTGGGGCTTCCTCCCAGCGACCCATGGCTGGTCAGGGTCCCCGTGGATCCCGAAGTCACCACACACCTGCCGCCCAATGCGCCCTGGCCTAGGGGCTGCGCCGGATGCTCCAGACCACCCCGCAGTGCTAGCCCCAGCGTCCAGGGCTGTGGCCTCCCCATCTGCCCCCTTGCTCCCGAAGGCACCCCCAGACAGAACCACAAGGAACAGAGCCCCTGATGCTCAGAGCTGCATCTAGGTCCCTGGCAACGCTCCACAGCAGGTCACAGAAGGTGCTGAGGGTCCCCAGATCTGGGGCAGCCATTCCCAGAGCCCCCTGCCCCCCACGACCCTCTCCCGCTCCAAGTCTACAGAGAAAGCTGCCCACGTCCACAGTTCTCCTGGTGACAGGGGCTGTGGCCAGCTGAAGTCAACTTTTGGGGAGCTTGTAAAGTGTGCACGGGGGTTTCCCAAGGTCCACCCCCCAGGTCATGTCAGCTCACCCCACTCATTCTCACTTCCACATTTTCTATAGGGACCCCAAACAGACGTGCTGAGGGGCTGGCTTCCTGGGGAGAGTCTCAGGCCCGTGGCCCCAGCCTACCCCTCCCCCTTCACACGGACCCCGGGAGCTGGCGCACTGTTCTAGCCATCGCCCCACACTACCCCCTTCTCTGTGCCCAGAGGAGCTGGCCGCTGTATTCCCACCAGTGGGAGTGGGTCCTGGTGACCCTCTGGTTGCCAATCTGTCAGGATCTCGGCTCCAGGTTAATCCCGGGACGTCCCTTGCCTCCACTGGGGTTCAGTCTTCTCATCTGTAAAATGGGTGTGCTTGAATCAGATTATGTGACACTAAAGCCCCAAGAGTCCCTTCCTGGGCCACCGTCCCATGTGACCCAGCCCTCCGGGTTCCTGGGCCACCCTCCCCTTGACTATCCAAACACCCCGCCACATTCTTAGCTCCCCTCCATTATCCAGGGAAGCCCCCACCCCTCCAGTTCTCTCTGCTTCCCGTGGTCCCAGGAGGTGGGGCAGGATGGGGCTCCCACCCCCTCTCTCCCTGGGACTCCTCACCCCTACTGCTTTCCACCCCTTGCCCTTCTCTTGCCAATGCATCATCCAGTCAAAACTGTCCATGGAAGTTTCGAGGAGTTACCTGGGGCTCTCCTGGTCCCCTGGGATGCAGGGCAGCCCTCCCTGAGTTTGAGCCCCAAACCTCAGTGAGGGGCCATGTCACAAGGCCTCCCTCACCCGGGAGCCCCACTGTCTCCCCACTTGAGCCCCAATCTGCAGCTCCATGCAGCCAGCCCCACACCCCCGAATCGACTTTCAGAAGGTTGAGGAATATGTACGTAAATGATCGTAAACACCATACACCTGCTCCGCTCTGTGCACACATATGCACACAGATGTGCACGTGAGGCTGAGGGACCGTCCTATGAGTCTGAGCCAAGGTCAGGGACACCAAGTGGGGTGCAGAGTGGTCCAGAAATGTCTGCTGGCAGAGACAGCAAGGACCCGTGGACACTGGTGATGGGTGACCGCTGTGTCACGAGCTGGGCTAGAAGAAAGGCTTGGGGTCAGAATGGACCCAGCTCTCTCTGAAGTGTGGCTGCTCATGGGTTCTTTCTGAGACTAAAGCCACCCGCCGTCCATGCAGGTGTTCCTGGGTCACTGTGGGATGCCCCCACGCCAGGGGACTCTCTCATCCTCCCCCGGTCACTAATGAAGGTGACCCCACTCTGGCCTCTTGGTGATGAGGCCTCTTTTCTGCAAGGTGGGCGGTTCTTCCCCTCACAGCCAGTTCCCCTAATGGTCACGCTCATCTGCTTCCCGGGGCTCCGGGGGCACGGTTCCCTCTCCGAGGACCGCTCCGCCGGCCACACCTCCTCTTTGGTGGGCGCCCGGGGAGGCGGCGCTTCGGACGGCACAGGGCCGGGGTCACACGCTGCCCAAGAACGAAACTGAGTTTCTCTCACAGAAAGAAAGTTTGTTTTCCACAAGACAGTTCCATTTCCAGGAAGCTGCTCTTGCTTCACTCTCCCCCTCCACGTAAGCCGCGGCTGGGGCTGGGGGCCGAGGGGTCACGGACTCGGCGGGAGCCCCAGGCTGGGCACCTCCCGAGCCACCGGTGTGGGGGGGGGTTCTGCAGCAGAGGCTCTGCTGTGTGACCTCGGGGAAGGCACTCGGACCCTCTGAGCCTTGTTTCCTTATTGTCTGACCGGGGGTCTCGGGAGAGAGCGGAGCCCCACCTGCAGCCGCTGGCGGGCGCCCTGTCCCTCGGGGGGCCCTGCCCACATCCCTAACTCTCCTGTCCCAGCCCCGCACCCCGGCTCGGACCCCAGGGGAAGCCGCTGTGCCCTCGGGGAAGCCGCGAACGGAGCCCCTGTTGGGCTCTCCGGGTCCCCAGGCAGCGGGGGCCGAGGGCCCCGTCCCGCAGAGGCCGGGCTGGGTCGGGCGGGGCTGCCGTCTGCCTCCCGGCCGCCGCCATCGCCCACTTGGCATCTCCCTCGCGCTGACATTTTCCTGAGGCCAGGCCAGGAGGAAGGGGGCTGGCGGCCGCACAGCTCACGGCAGGGGAGGGGGCGGGGGGGCCCCCAGCTTTACTGAGGCTGCCTCTTCCCTGGGCTCGGGGCCAAGAGATGGTCCCCATCTCTCCAATGGAGGGGTCACTTCATGGGTCCCCCGAAAAGCCCCCCAGCCCCAGGTTTCCCTCCTCCCTGCCTCCCTGTGCGGCACACAGGGGTCCCTGAGCTAGAAGCCCCCCCACCCCTGGCTCAGGGGAAGACCGGCCGGCTGCCCCGCGTCCCCCACCCCCGTGTCCCCCTCTCCAGGATCCTGGGAGTGCTGTGAGTCAGCAGAAGGAGTCTCAGCGAGGGGCTCGCCAGCCTCCCCAAGCCCCCTGGCACTTCGTGAGTAACCGAGAACGAGACAGTGACCGTGACTGTGTACGGATACTTCATGCCTCCGGCTTCCGCTCGGCCAGCGGTACCCCAGCACCCCACGGCTCTGGACAGAGACCTCGCGGTGCCCGCTCTCTCCCTAGCCGCGTGCGAGCCCGGGGACAGAGGACGGAGATCCCAAGAGGCCTGGGTCCCCCTCAGGATGGGGGAGAAAGACCCTTGGATCACGGCCCCAGCGCGGAGTGGCGAATCCACAACCCCAGGACACGGCCCACAGCCGGGAGGACATCGTGCCGGATGACAAAGTCCTCTTTCCTCCTCCCTCTCCCGAGTGCCTCTGCCTTCTGCCTGCAGCTTTTAAGATCATCTTTCCCATTTTCTGCTGAAAACCAATCAGTCCAGGGCCAGGACACCTGCCTGAGGTCCTGTGGCCTGGAGGTGGGAGGGGCGACCACTCCCAGGCGGAAGGTCCCCCTTGGGAAGGCAGGGGTGCCGGGCTTTCATGCGGTCGGGGAGGGGGGTCAGTGCCGGCGTGGCGAACCCTCAGGAAAGGAAGGGGCTGGCGGAGGTGACTGTTGTCCCTGACGGCCCCTCTCCCCCCAGAAGGACGTCCTGGCGCCTGGGGCGGCAGGTGGTCAGAGGAGCCAGGCTGTGGGAGCACTGGGGAGGAATCCAACCTGGGGGCCCAGGGAGGTGGATTTTTCCGGGGGAGGGGGCTAGGACTGGAGGAGAGGTGGTAAGGCCACTAAAGGCAGAGAAAAGGCCAGAACAAGGCTCAGCTGGCAGAGGCGGGGGGCCTGGGGCCGCAAGGGGGCCCACCCTCTGCCGCTGACTAAGGCTATTGTTCTCTGGGCCAGTGGGGGCGGCAGCTGAGCGGAGCCCCCTCCCTGCCGGCCCGGAGTGGTTCAGCAGAATTACCGAGAATGAGCCGCTGGTTGCTAATGGGCTTGGGGAAAATGGGATGCAATTTCGCTGGTGTTTTTCAGGCCCAGAGCTATTGAATAAATGAAGTGCGCACAGTCGTGACGCACCGCCGGCTGCCGGCGTCCTGGCAGGAGGCGGGGGTTGACGGGCCTGCGGGGGCGCCGGGCTGGGGGACCGGAGGGGGGCCGGCACCGGGCTGGGGGGCTGCAGAGCTCGACGTGCCTGGCGCGGGATGGGGGGGAGCAGAGGCGTGGGCGTAATGGGGGGGACAGCACGGAGGACCAGGGGCAGGATGATGAGAGCAGGGGTGATGGGGGGCTTGTAGGAGATCTTGACCTTGCCCCAAGCGAGTCAGTTGCTGGGGAACCATGCGCCACTGTCACTCACAATTAGGGGCTTGCCCCAGGTGTGGGCAGCAAGCCCACTTGGGCTGCTTGGAGGAGGCGGGATCAGCGAAGCTGACCCTTGGGCATCTCCCGCCCGGACCCTGCTCCTGCCTTGTGGCGGAAGGAGGGCCTGGGGGCGGCGCCGGCGGCGTGGGGAGCTGTAGCGTCTGGCAGACAGCAGGCCTGGGGGCTGTGCTGGGGGCAAGGGCTGCCGCTGGCCTGCCTCCTGCTCAGCTGGAAGAGACAAAGCCCACCCTGGGGCTCTGTGGTGTGGTAAAGCGTGGCGGACTGCCACACGGCCCCCTGGACTGCCACACTAGCCCCCATCCGAGGGAGGGGTCCCGAGCTCCCACACCTGGATGGAGGGGAGAAGACCTGGTCTCCCTTGGATCATTCGACAAAGTGCTGTGTGACCCCGGGGCAGGCTCACGGCCTCTCGGGGCCTTCAGATTCCAGGTGATAAAGCGCAAGACGCAGATAGTAGGGATCCCTACTGAGCGTTCCCATCCAGGCAGGGGGCAAACGCCATTCCGCTCTTCCGGCCCCGTGGCTTCCGAGGGCCCCACGGCCCAGTTTGGACCCCAGCTCCGAGGGGCTGGATCCCCTGAACGCTTTCTAGATCACGCAGCAGGCCAGGGAGGGGGCAGGTGCCTCTTAGCCTCGGTGAGGCTCTCCAGCAGCGGGCCTCCTCTTTCCCCCTCCTCCTGTCCCTCGTCCTCACCCTGCGGCCCTGGGGAACAGGCCCTTCCCTCTTGAGAGGAAGCCGCAGGAGGACAGGGTGGGCTGTCCGCCTGGACCAATCACCACAAGGACGAAGGCAGCGGCGAACTGCAGAATCCGGGGTGACGGGTCTGAAACCAAATCCTCGGCAGGCGGTACAGTGAGAGGACAGTGGAGGCAGGGCACAGGGCGCGCTGCTTGTCCCCAAGAGCCACCAAGCCCTCTCCTCCCCCCACCTGGCTCCATCCAACTCTGAGGTCCCTGGGGAAGGTGCTTCTGAGACTCAGTTTCCATGTATGTCAAAGGAAGAGAAAAGGGCAAGGCATGCAGACACCTGTACTTTGGCATCCCTGGCGGGTGGGACCCTCCCCTCCCTGCTCCCGAGACCCAGGCCACGGGCCTCCTGTCGTTGAATGCTCTCTAACTTCTAGATACGCCCCGAGGGCCGGAGCCGTGTGCCCAGAGCCACAGAGCTGGTGCGCCCGTGCCCTCAGCCAAACGCCACGGGCTCCCACCCACGGCTGCGCGAGCCGGGCTTGTCTCCTCGCCAGGCGCAGGAGGGAGAAGCATGCCATGGGGAGCCCTGGGTGCCAGACTCCTTCTCTGCAGACCGCGAGGAAGACGCGGTCCCCGTGGTGACGCAGCAGCTGTCGCGCCCTCGAGCCCCGGGGGGGGGGGTGCGCTTCCTAGGCTGGGGGGGGGGCACGGCGAGCTTGTCCTCATCTGTGCTTACGCAGACTGGCGAGGTGGCCTTGCTTTGTGTCATTCCCCCATTGTCTCCGAGGGGCCTTGTCCCAGCCTGGTGCCCCTGAGATTTATGTCCTCCAGGAGGACACCATGACCCAAGGGGTGCAGGGCCGGCTTCCGGGGGCAGGGCCCACCCGGTTTCTCCTTCTCCACAGCAGAGAGTGAGGCCAGGCTCCCGCAGCTCCCGCAGCTCCCGCAGCTCCCACAGCTCCCACTCCCCACCACAGCTCACCTGCGTGCCAGGCAGGGTGCCAAGCACACTGGTTTTTTTAGATTGGATTTCTTTCTTTCTTTCTCTTTCTTTCTTTCCTTCTTTCTTTCTTTCTTTCTTTCTTTCTTTCTTTCTTTCTTTCTTTCTTTCTTTCTTTCTTTCTTTCTTTCTTCCTTCCTTCCTTCCTTCCTTCCTTCCTTCCTTCCTTTCTTTCTTTCTTTTAATCCTCCGGCCTTCTGCAGGTATAATTGACAAACAAAACTGCATATATTCAAGTTGTACAGTGTGATGATTTGATATACCTATACATCATGAAGTGATTACTGTAATCAAGCTAATTGAAGCGCACATCCCCTCCGAGTCGCCGTTCCCAGGCTTGTGTGAGGACTCTGGGGGCACACGGCAGCCTACAGGCCTCTGACACCGTTCCCCGTGCTCCCCACACTGTCCATCAGGTGCCCAGAACGCCCTGGGCGTCCGCCGGAAGTGTGTACACCCTGACCCACATCTCCCCCCTTCTGTCACACCCCGTGCCTGGGCTCTGCCTCTCAGCTCTGGGCTTCAGTGAGCTATGTCTTTTCTTTTCTTAGATTCCATGTAGAAGCGAGAGATACAGGATTGCCTTTCTCTGTCCAAATTCTTTCCCTTAGCATAATGTCTTCCAGGTGGATGCCAGTTGTCCCAAATGGTGGAATTTCCTGCTTTCTGGTGACTCAGTGATACTGCATCATATGTAAATACCATGTCTCCTTATCTGTGCCTCCAACAGGGGACACAGGCTGTCTCTGTGTCCTGGCTACTGTGGATAATGCCATGGTGAGCATGGGGGAGCAGGGATCTGTTCAAGATGGCGAGTTCATTTGTTTTGGACATAGATACCACATCCCCGCTAGATCTTGTTCTCTCTTGTCTTTTTGATACTAGCCATCCTCACAGGTGGGAGCTGATAGCTCATCCTGGCTCTGGTTTGCATTTCCTGGATGATGAGTGATGGTGAGCATCTTTTCATGTGCCTGTTGGCCATTAGTATGTCTTCTTTGGAAATATGTACATTCGGATCTTCTGTCCATTTTTTTTATCAGACTTTATTTTTGCCGTTGACTTGTAGGAATTCTTTTTTTAAATATTTTATTTATTTATTTGAGAGAGAGTGAGAGAGAGCATGAGAGGGGAGAAAGTCAGAGGGAGAAGCAGACTCCCCACAGAGCTGGGAGCCCAATATGGGACTCCATCCAGGGACTGAGCTGAAGGCAGTCGCTTAACCAACTGAGCCACCCAGGCGCCTGACTTTAGGAATTCTTTATGTAATATATTTACTTTTCCTACAATGCTATATCTCATGCTGTGCTCACCACCAGCGTGGCTACCCTCTGTTCCCAGACAACCCTATTAGGGCACCATCAGCTCTATGCCCTATATCCCTTTATGTATTTTGAACCTCAACTCCCTCTGAGGTATAGAGCTGGCAAATACTTCCTCCCATACAGTGGGTTGCCTTCTCATTGGGTGGATGCTTTCCTTTACTGGGCAGGAGCTTTTTCAGTTTGATGTGGTCCCGCTTTTACTTTTATTAATGCCGCTTTTACTCCCTGGGCTTTGGGTGCCAGATCCAAGAGCTCCCTGCCAAGACCCATGTCGAGGAGATTCGCCCCTATGTTTCCGTCTAGGGATTTTGTGGCTTTGTGGTTTACCTTTGAGGCTTGGATCCATTTTGAATTCAGAGTTGTAAGATAAGGGTCCACTTTCATTCTTCTGCGTGCGGATGTCCAGTTTTCCCAACACCATTTAGTGAAGAGACGGCCCTTCGCCCTTCGTGCGTTTTGGGTGTCTTTGTCAAGGATTAGGTGAGCCTCTATGCAGGAGTTAGTTTCTGGGCTCTCTATTGGGTCCCACCACTCTGTGTGTCTGCTTTTATGCCAATGCCATGCTGTCTTAATTACTGTAGCTCTGGGACAGAGTTTTATTTTTTTTTTATTTTATTTTTTTTTTTAAAGATTTTATTTATTCATTTGACACAGAGAGAGAGATTACAAGTCGGCAGAGAGGCAGGCAGAGAGAGAGGAGAGAGAAGGAAGCAGGCTCCCTGCTGAGCAGAGAGCCCAACGTGGGCCTCGATCCCAGGACCCCGGGATCATGACCTGAGCCGAAGGCAGCGGCTTTAACCCACTGAGCCACCCAGGCGCCCTGGGACAGAGTTTTAAATCAGGGAGCATGATGCCTCCAGCTTTGCCCTTTTCTCTCAACATTGCTTTGGCTACTTGAGGTCTTGTGTGGTTCCATTTGAACATTAGGAGTTTTCCTTCTATGTCTGTGGAAAACATCATTGGAATTTTGACAGGGATTGCGTTGAGTCTAGAGATGGCTTTGGGTAGCATGGACACTTAACAGTATCAACTCTTCCAAACCAGCATCTGGGATAGCTTTCGATTTATTTGTGTCTTCTTCAGTTTCAAAGAAAAAATTCTAAAGAGCCAAAGAAACTCATCTCATGCAAGGAAACCTCCACAAGACTGCCTGTGGATTTCCTAGCAGAGACCTAACAGGCTAGGAGAGCCTGGGATGTTATATTCAAAGTGCTGGAAGAAAAAATATTGCTATCCAAGAATCTTTTACTCAGCATAGCTGTCCTTCAGAAATGAAGGAGAGAGAAAGAATCTAAGACAAATAAAAGCTGAGGGAGTTTATCACCACTGGACCAACCTTATAAGAAATGCTAAAAGAAGGGCGCCTGGGTGGCTCAGTGGATTAAAGCCTCTGCCTTCGGCTTAGGTCATGATCTCAGGGTCCTGGGATTGAGCCCCGCATCGGGCTCTCTGCTTAGTGGGGAGCCTGCTTCCTCCTCTCTCTCTGCCTGCCTCTCTGCCTCCTTGTGATCTGATCTCTCTCTTTGTGTCAAATAAATAAATAAAATCTTTAAAAAAATTAAAAAAAAGAAGTGCTAAAAGAAGTTCTTCAAGCTGAAATGAAAGGATGCCAATTAGTAACTCAAAAATGTATGAAAATATAAAACTCACTGATAAAAGTATGTTGTCAAATTGAGACTATTCTAATACTGTAATGGTTGTGTGTAAATACTTAACACTAGTATAAGGCTAAAAAGAGAAAAGTATTAAACACAAATATAGCTACAATGATTTGTTAGTGAATACACAATATAAAAGATGTAAATTGTTATATCAAAAATATAAAAAATTGAGAAGGAGTAAAAGGTTAGAGCTTTTGTATGTAATCAAAGATAAGTTGTTATCAGCTTAAAATAGACTGTTATAGCTAAAATGTTTAGATGTATCATGTAGGCTTCATGGAAATCACAAGAGAAAAAAAAAACCTGTACTAGATATAAAAAGATAAAGAGAGGGGCACCTGGGTGATTCAGTGGGTTAAAGCCTCTGCCTTCGGCTCAGGTCATGATCTCAGGGTCCTGGGATCGAGTCCTGCATTGGGCTTCCTGCACAGCAAGGAGCCTGCTTCCTCCTCTCTCTCTGCCTGCCTCTCTGCCTACTTGTGATCTCTCTCTCTGTTTCAAATAAAAAAAATAAAATCTTAAAAAAAAGAGAGAGAGAAAGGAATCAAAGCATACCACTATAGAGTATCATTAAGTCACAACGAAGAGGGTGCCTGGGTGGCTCAGTCAGTTAAGCTGCTGCCTTCGGCTTAGGTCATGATCCCAGGGTCCTGGGATCAAGTCCCATGTCAGGCTCCCTGCTCAGTGGAGAGCTTGCTTCTCCCTCTCCCTCTGCCTGTCACTCTGCCTACTTGTGCTCTCTATTTCTCTGTCAAATAAATAAATAAAATCTTGAAAAGTCACAAGGAAGACAGCAAGAAAGGAACAAAGGAACACAGAAACTATGAAACAGTTAGAAAATAGTTAACAGGATAGCTATAGTAAGTTCTTATTTATCAATATTTGCTTTAAATGTAAATGGATTAAATTTTCCAAGTAAAACTGGTAGCATGGTTACATAGAATGACTGAATGGGTTAAAAATTAAAAACAAGACTCAATCGTATGCTGCCTACAGGATACTCAGTTCAGCTTTCATAGGCTGAAACTGAAGGGGTGGATGGATAGGGACATTCCATGCAAATGGGAACTAAAAGGGAGTAGGGACAGAGAGATTACATCAGACAAAACAGACCTTAACTCAAAAACTGAAACAAGATGCAAAGAAGGTCATTGTAATAAATGATAAAGGAGTCAACACAACAAGAGGATATAACAACTGTAAATATATATATGCATCTGACATCATAGTACCCAAATATATTAAGCACATATTAATAGACCTGAAGGGAAAAATACACAGCAATGCAAAACTAGTGGGGGGCTTCAATACTCCACTTTCAACAATGGACAGATCATCCAGACAGAAAATCAATATGGAAACATTGGACTTAAACTACACGTTAGAATAAATGGGTCTCACAGACACATCCAGAGCAGTTCCTCCAACATATTCCTCCAAGAATATACATTCTTCTCAAAGCTCAGAAAGAACTTCCTCAGGATAGATCATATCTACATTAGAAAACAAGTCTTAATAAATTTAAGAAGATTGAAATTATATCAAATATCATTTCTCAGCACATGCTATGAAACTAGAAAGCAATAACAGGAGGAAAATTGGAAAATCTACACATGTGTGGTAATTAAATAACACAGTCCTTAGCAATCAATGACTCAAAGAAGAAATCAACAGGAAAAAAATAGCTTGGGAAAAATGAACATGGAAATACAACATACCAAAGCTTATAGGATGCAACAAAAGCTGTTATCAGAGGGAAATTTTATGTAGAGAAATGCCCATATTAAGAAAAAATATGGATCTCAGATAAGAGACCTAACTTTAGGGGCGTCTGGGTGGCTCAGTGGGTTAAAGCCTCTGCCTTCGGCTCAGGTCATGATCTCAGGGTCCTGGGATGGAGGCCCGCATCGGGCTCTCTGCTCAGCCAGGAGCCTGCTTCCTCCTCTCTCTCTGTCGGCCTCTCTGCCTACTTGTGATCTCTCTGTCAAGTAAATTTAAAAAAAAAAAAGAAACCTAACTTTACACCTAAAGTAGGTAGAAAAAGAGGAATACACTAAGCCCAAAGTTAGCTGAAGGGAGGGAATAATGAAGAGCAGAGCAGAAGTAAATGTAAGAGGGGACTGTAGAAAAGATGCACAAAAGGAAGAGCTGAATATTTGAAAAGATAGACAAAACCGACCAGCCTTTAGCTCAACTAAGAAAAAAGAGAAAAGACGGAAGGAAATGACATTAGAAAGGAAAGAGGAGACATAAGGATTGATACCAGGGAAATACAAAGAATCATAAGAGACTCCTAAGGAGTCTGTATGGAAAGGAGGAAGTAAAACTGTCACTATTTGCAGATGGCATGATATTATACATAGAAAACCCTACAGACTCCATCTAAAACCTGAACTAATGAATGCATTCAGTAATGTTGCAGGATACAAGATCAATATACAAAAATTTGTTGCCTTTCTGCACACTAATAATGAATGAGAAATTGAGAAAATAATCCCACTTACAGGAGTATCAAAAAGAATGAAATACCTAGGAATAAGTTTAACCAAGGAGGTGAAACACCTGTATACCAAAAACTATAAGACATTAATGAAAGAAATTGAAGAAGATGAAAATAAATCAGGCGGCCTCTGAAAGCTGGCCAAGAAAAAACGAATTCTACCTTCGAGCCTTCCAGAAGGAGCACAGTCCTGCCAGTCTCTTGATTTTAATCCAGCGAGAACCATTTGGAACTCCTGGTCTCCATTTATCATTAGGTAAGACATATGTATTGAGATTTAAGATGCTGAGTCAAGCTCCGCCTGATGCCCTCCAGCGGACCTTCACTCACGGTTCGGAGGAGGGGCTCTTACCTCCGTGTCAGTGTCTGCCTGATGATGCCTCTTCTTCACTCCCCTGCTCAGCAAAGTGTTACTGTCCCATGGGTCCCTGTGGCTGCCCCTCTGGGCATGGTCTGGCCAGGCACCAGCCACAAGCTCAGGTGGGGAGGTGACATAATTCTCGAGTGCTGGGAAGGAAGGAGAAAAGGAGGGAGAGGGACAAGGCTCCGTGGGAAAGATGGGGGAGGAGCGTCCCCCAAATGGGAAAGGCCCCAGCAGCGGCGGGAACGGAGCGCCGCCCACCCGGCAGAAGTGGGGACGCGTGGGACCGAGCTGAGATGGGACATGGCACAGTCGAGGCAAGGACCGACACCTGCCTGAGTCGCTTGGGTCTCAGGGGACTGAGGTGCACCAGGCTGGATCAGAGCCACTTATCACAAACACCGGCCAGCTAGGGCTGGGTCCAAACCCTGGGAAGGATGCCCGCCCGAGCCTGGAGTCCATCGGACTCATCTGGAAGCCCCATGACGTGGACACTGAGGCCCAGACAGAGGCCCAGGAAGCAGTTCCTGACTCTGCCCAGGCAAGTCTTCCAGACCATCCCCCTTCCTGGGGCCCTCTGTCCCAGACAGGGGCCTAAGGGGGAAGGGTTCCCAGTCTGGGGGCTCTCCCGCCAGAGGCTGTGGACGGGCTCCGGCCGGAGCAGGAGGACTCCGGCAGCCCGCCCCCTGTGCAGGGCCCCGGCTGGGGATGTCTTGGGCTCCGGAAGGCCCGCAGAGCCACTGGGCCGGCATGGGATGGCTGTGGTCGGTCCCTGACATAGATTTCGGGGGACCTGGCACCTAGCCACTGTGCCAAGAGGCTGGTATGGCTGGGGCAGCAAGCATTCTCGGTCCAGGGCCCCGGGCCGTTCGGGAGGGGGCGGGGAGCCACAGAGGGCTGCCACCCATGGCTCTGCCCCTCCAACGAGACCCCCGGAGCAGTGTGGACCCCGAGGCCAGCTCCCAGGCCCAGCCCTGAAGGCGGGAGGCCCAGCCCGGTCGTCCCGTGTCTTCCAAACTACGGCCTCCGAGACATGTTCGACACCCAGCAAAAACCACGAGCCATTTGCCCGGGGTGAGATATCACATAAACAGCGTTTCTTGCAAAACCCTGGAAGTCACCCAGCCACGAAGCAAGGCCCACGTACAGCGTTTGGGTCTGGGGGCTCCCCGGACAGCACGTCCCGCCAGGCTGGGGGCTCCCTACGTCCGTGGCCAGGATTCCTCAAGGCCACTGGGAAACAGAGATGGGGACCCAGGGGACGGGAGCCTCTTTCCACTCCTGCCGGTAGGAAGTGTTTACGGCCGGAGCCGGCCTAGCCTGGCAAGCTCACGGCCTCAGTGGCCAGCAGGCCGTGGCCTTCGGGGCGGAACTGAGCCCGGACTCTGCTGGGGCAGCAAGGTCGGGCTCAGAAACGGCCGTGGACTTGGCCAGGTGAGCAGGGCACGGGGCCGCATCCTTGTCCGCCTTGCTGGGACCGAGCAGGGAGCCTGCATGCCTCCCTTTACTTAGCTCAGGGCCAAGCTTCCTGCGTGCCCCGCTGTCCTCCCGGCCCTGCTGCGCATTTAGTGGCCGTGAGCCGGCGCCCCTCTCCATGGAAACAGCGCCAGGGCTCGGTGGCCCCCGCAGAGAAAGTAGAGAGTGTGGCTAAGGAAAGAAGAGAGAACCAAGAATTTGATCATCCTGAACACCCGCACCCCCGACCCAACACGCAGCAGCATCCTTGCTGAACAGGGACTGGGTTTTCCTACTTGCCAACTGGCCCGCTCCTCCCTGGGCCACTTAAACAGGGTCATCCGGGGCCCAAGGCTGCACGGGAGACCCCCAGATGTGCTCTCTTGCTGGGTCCCCATCCTAAGCCAAGTACTTGGCTTGCACAGTGAGCAATGGCTGCCACCCACTTCTCTGACCGGCAAACTGAGGTTTGAGCTGTTAAGAGCCCAGAGGCCTCCGCAGGGGTGAGGGCAGGGCTGGGACCCCACCCGTGCTGATTCGGACCCGTGACCCAGGCTGACCGCGTGCCACGCCACCCCTCAGGCCCCTTCCACGCTCGCAGAACGGAGCTCCTCCCCAGCCCCTCTGAAGGACCCTGGTTCGAGGGGCGCCCCTGGCTCGCAGGCTTGCTCTGCCTTCTGCTCCTGCTCCCACTGCCGGCACGAGGCCGCCGTGCCTCCCTCACACACCCCTGCTCTCTGGCCTGCCCTGGGCACCCACCCGGGGCCGCAAGATGCCAGAAGCTGGGGGACAGGCCTGGAACAGATCCTCCCTCCCAGCCTCAGAAGGAGCCGACCCCCCTGACACCTGCCTCCAGGGCTTGTGGCCTCTGGGGCTGTGGATAATACATTTTGGGTTTAAGTAGCCTGGTCCGTGGTACTTGGTCACGGAGGCTGGAGCCCACCGAGTGCTAGCTGTCCCCATAGGCCAGCATGGCCGGTGCGCCCAGTCCTCCTTCCCAGGCTTTGTCTTGGCGGTGGCCTCCCCGGGGACGCCGTCCTGTCTGTGTGTGAGGGCCCGCACCTGCCAGCCCCATCCGGGGACGGGCCGATCCCAGGACCCTGACCCTGACTTGGGAGCCAGGCTCTGAGGGAACCAGCAGCCTGACCCCTTGGAAGTCTGTGGCTTTCCTGCTGCCTCTTGGACCCTGATGGGGGTCCTGGGAGGGGTGGTCCCTGCACCTTGAGATGCAGCCTTGAGGCGTTTGGGACCTCGGAGTGTCTGGACCAAGCTGCCCCTTGCAGAGAACCATTCCCAGTGAACTGTACAGGAATCAGAAATACACAGATTCAATTTCCCATGAAAGGTAAGTGGGTTTATAGATGGTAGGGAGTGAGTCTGGATCTTCTGAAGGGCATGTGGGCTCTGGCCTGCGCTGGCTGCAGGGGCCCTGGAGACAGGTGAACCCCGCAGAGGGCCGTGAGCTCAAGCCTGACTCCCAAGAGGCTGCCTGCAGGCCCTCCCTTGCCCTCTCAGCAGCCCCGTGATTGATTCAGCCCATTTCACAGATGGAAAACCTGACAAGCAGACTGGACGAGGCCCAGGCCTGGAAGGAGGTGCAGCTAGGGTCTGGAGCCCGCTTTCCCTGACTCTGAGACCTGCTCCCTTTTTCTACATGATGTGGGTTTCAGGAACCCTGGGGTGGGCGTGGGGGATCAGGGTGGCGAGTTTGGAAGGGGCCTTGAGCAGGAGCAGAAGCTCACGGGGCCTAGGGCTGGCAGGGCAGCCTCAGCCGTGGTACGAGGAACGCTGAGGTCCTCTTGCAGCGTGTGTTCTCGCAGGTTCCAGGGACCCGGCAGGCCTCGGGCTGCAAGCAGGCAGTGTCTCCGCCCGTGGCCCAGACACGCTAGGACGTGGGGCTGGACAGCGTGGGCCGCGGCCAGGAGGTGTGAATGACCTCAGGTGGGGCCACTCGAGCCAGCCCTGGGATTTCCGTGACCGCCGCCCACCCACGGTGTCCTGGGCTCCCCGCCCGACGCCCCCGGACGGCCAGCTCCGTCCTGCTGTCCAGTGACTCGCCCCACAGTCCCGGCTGCCAGGACGCCCTGCTGTCGGTTATGCGGGACCCCCCCCTCCGGCCAGGGAATGTAGAAGGTGAGGGAGGGAAGGAAGGGGCTGTGAGGTCTGCACGTCCCCGGGGGACAAGGGGGGACATCGTCACTCATGTCAAGGCCGGCTGAGCCGTCCCCGCCCCACTCGGCCTATGTCGCCCGTGTCTGACCCGCCCGCCGCAGCCGGCCGAGCGCACCAGGCTCCCCCCACCTGCGCCCCTTTGCCCTGCTGTCCCCTGCGCCCCCAGCAGCCGCCTGCCTCCAGGGCTCAGCTCGGCTCTGCCCACGTGGCGACGGCTGCCCCGTCAGCCGAGCGGCCCCCTGTGTCCTGTCCGCGCTTGGGCAGCGTCAGCGGCACATGGAGAACATCATCTTCCCACGGTGCCGACATGACATCACCGCCCCCCAGCCCAGCCCGCCGGGGCTCGAGGACGGCGGCCTCTGCCCCCTCTCGCCCCCGCACCTGCTGCTGGGAGTGACGTCCCCCACGTCCCCCGCTTCCAGAGCAGCAGAACCAGCGGCCAGTCTGTGGCCCGGCTCCCCACACCGTCTGGCAAGACGAGCCCCCGTGCCTCAGTGGCCCCCTCTGTCAGCGCAGAGGCGCCCAGGGGGCGGGTGTCCGTGGGGGGCGCACGCTCAGTGAAGGTTCTCTGCTGCAGTTCACTGCTGTCCCCCCCTGAGCCCCCGAGGGATGCCTCACCCAGTCCCTGCGAGCAGAAGGGAGGACGGCCCGGCCCGCGTGGCCCCTTCGTCTCTCCGGAGAGCTGACCGTGGGCTCTGCAGAGGCCGGAGGCCACTAGGCACAGGGCCCTGCTGCGGCCGGGGGGCTCACAATCTAACGTGGGGGGCCGAAGTGTGTGGGGGGATCCGATCGGGGGCGTCGCAAGCCTGGGGAAACAGTCACCGATGGGCCCAGTCTGCACGGGGAGAGCCACCGAGCTCCCTGGGACATTCTGGGGACCCTCTGCCGCGGAGAGGGACAGAGACACACACAGAGACAGACGGAGAGGGACAGAGAGGGAGAGAACACAGGGAGAGAGCCGGAGCCAGAGAGCGCCAGAGGGAGCCTCAGTCAGCCGCGACCCAGCTGGTCCTCTCTGGATCGGGGAGGAAGAGACCGGGAACAGTCACGGTCAGGAGTCCGGGGACGCCAGGGGGCAGCCGTGCCCGGGGCTGGGGCTGCACGCGAGAACGGGCACCCCACGCGCCACATCTGGGGCCTCTTCCCCTGACCCGGGCCGGCTGGGTGCAGGTGCAGGGCACAGGCTGGCGAGGGGACAGGCGGTGACACTGTGCCACCTGCAGTCCTCTGGCCAGCTGCTGGGTGGCCGAGGACATGCTCTTGGCGGGCCCAGAAAGGGCCCTTTGTGGCGGCAGCCCCCTCTGCCGTCCTGAGAGGCAGTTGGGCTCGGCAGCCTCGGACCACCAGCGCAGGGGCCGGCCCGGGGGGGGGCCGGGGGACAGCTCCGCCGGGCTGCTTTTGTCAACGCGCAGACCTGGGGGCTCACGGCGCCCAGGCCCCCGTGCAAAGCAGGACGAGCTCTGCCCCTTCCCCAGATGCGGGGGCTTCTGGGGTTTCAGGATGGGGCCACCTTCCTCGGCCGACCCTGGCGGCCCAGGGCCCCATGGCAGGCAGCAGTGACCCCGGCTCACCCCAGGGAGGGGGACAGTCACGTCTCCTGTCTGGCCCAGTGGCCCCCCTCAGTGCCTATAATTGGCAGAGCTACAAGGAGGGTTTTGTTGACCCCCTCCGTGAGGGCAGGCCCACGGGGGCGGTGGGGGGGCCGGCCCCTTTCATCTCCCAGGCCCCCAATTACCCCTTTCTCTGGCCTGGATCAAGAAGCTTTTAAATAGCAACAGTCAAGGGCTGAGGGGGCCAAGGGGACCAAGGGGGTGCGGGGCCTCTGGGGCTGCTCACAGAGGAGTGAACATGTGCTCCGGGAGACGGGAAGAAAGAGGCCCCACTTGGGTTTAAAAATAGCCCCCTGGGCCCTGCCTGGTCTTGGAACACCGTGAACTTCCTCTCGGGGGTGAGGCCCCCTTGCCCTCATTCCCTCATTCAGGCGGGTGCCTGGCTCAGGACGTCCTGGCCAAGGCAGCTCGGCCACAGGGGGCAGGGGCGGCCTCCATATGCCCTTCCTCGTGCTGCGTCCTCAGCCCGGGACACCCTCCCCGCACCTTGTCCCAGCCCCCCACCCCCCCGGGGAATGCTGAGCTAGCTGAGCCTTCCCTCCCCACCCAGCAGCCCCATGCCCCGGCCCCATGGGCCACCAGCCACACTGGCCTCTGTCATGATGTCCCTCCCTGGCCCGGGCCCTCTGGTGGGCAGGGTCGTCACCTCTGAGCCCTTGGCTGGACACTTAGAGAAGGAGGGAGGGAAAAGACGGGGACACAGCAGATAAAATCCCTGCCTCCTGTTGAAATCCGCCCTCAGCCTCCCCTGGCCTCCTCTTTCTCCGGCCCCCCGCTGCTGGCCTGACCCCCGCATCCTCTGTCCTCACTGACCGGCCTCCACGAGGGTGCTGTGATTCTGTCCCCTAAGGTGCGGACACTCTCTGTGGCCTCCCGGGGCCCATTCTGGAGCTCAGCTTCGGGTCCTGGTGCGGCTGTGTGAGGTGTGGTTCCTGTGTGCCTGGCAGAATGCTGGGCCTCCAGAGAGGTCCCTGTCCTAATCCCCTGGGCCCGTGAAGGAGTCACACCATGTGTTAGAATGTCGGGTGCAGACGTGAGCAAGGTGACGGCCCCTGAGATGGGAGATGATCCTGGTTTATGCAGGGGACCTGCGGAGGTCCGAGCCAGGGGAGAGGGGGCAGGGCGAGGGAAGCAGAGCTTGGAGTCACAGGGGGCCACAAGCCACAGAATGCGGGTGCCTGTAGCAGCTGGACACGGCCTACAGATGGGTGCCCCGCAGAGCCTCCAGAAGGAACCGGCCCCACACAGCCCTGATGTCCACTTGGGGAGAGCCGTTCTGGACCTCCCACCTGAGACGGGTAAGCTCGCATTCATGTTGTTTTTAAAACGTGAAGTTTGTGGCAATGTGTTACAGCGGCCGCAGCAGACTTGTACTTGATGCTGAGGCCCCACTCCAGGCCCTCCCAGACCCCCGCCCCTGGGGTGACCAAGTGCTCGGCCACCCTAGAAGGTAGGGCTGACGCCTCCCCGTTGCCAGCCCCAAATTCTCCCCTCCAGGCAATGGGGCCATTTTTTCCCCAGAGGAAAAGTCTGGAAGAACCATCAGTACCTTAGGGAGCCCCAGGCAGCCCCCAGCGGGCTGTGTCCAGTCAGAAGGCTGTTTGGAGGCCATGTCAGGACAGTCACTGGTGCCCAAGGCCTTGCGCCACAGGCTGTCACTCACAGGAGGAGGCTCCAGCCTGCTCGGGGTCCTTCAGAGCTCAAAACTGCCACAACCCAATCAGTATCTGCCCCTCAGACACAACCCCCCCCCGACACCACCCCGAGTTCGGGCTAGCGCTGCGGCCTGAAGCCCCTTCAGAGGTGGAGCTTCTCCAATGTGCTTGGTGCTCCTGAAAACACCTCTGAGGAAGATCACAGCCTGGCCTCAGCGTGCAGGCAACCTGTGTCTTGGCACAGACGAAATAATCTACTAGATTAGCTAAGAGCAGCACCCAAGCTTTCAAGAGCTGGAGATTGCTGTAATTTGGTGTTCTTGTGGAAAAGTAGGCCTGTTTGCCTCAATGGAGAGAAGGCAGGGATGAGACTTTCCGAGGGAGAAGGACCTGAAGGCTTGACTCTCCAGGGTCAAGTTCTGGCTGCACTCACCATCTGAACTTGGGCCAGCCCCTTCGTCTCTGAGTCTCAGTTTCCGTGTCTGTTAAATGGGGATGATGTTCACCTCTTGATGGTTGATTTGAGGTTGTGTGTATATTTTGCATATCAAGAAGGAATATGAAATTATTATTGTGGTTGTCCTTTTACGTGGCTGCTTCTCAGTGGCTTATGAAGACCACTTGAAGCTGTTTATTTTCCACTCCTCCCCTTATTTTGCTCATCACATTGGAGGGCTGAAGAAAATCAGAACAGAGGGGTCTTGAGAGGTTATTAAGCCCGGCTAAAGCCTTAAAATGCTCTGGTTCTAAAATTGCCAGCCAGTGGACTGGGCTAAAACTCCAATTCTCTGTCCTTTCTCCCTCCTTCCCTCTCTCCCTCCATCCACCTAGGGTTCTGTCCCTCCATTACTTCATCTACTCATCCATCCATCCCTCTTTCCCTCCTTCCATTACTCCATCTATTCATCACTCCTTCCAACTTTCCATCCATTTCTCCATCCATCCATCCCTCTATCACTCCATTACTCTGCCAGTCCACCCATCTAGCTATCTCTCCTTCCAACCATTATTCCATCTATTTATCTCTCCATCCTTCCACCATCCATCCATCCACCTATCACTCCTCCAACTCTGTGTCCGTCCATCCATCCATCCATGCCTCTATCTTTCCATTACTCCATTATTCATCACTCCTTCCCTCTATCCATCCATTTCTCCATCCATCCAGCTACCTCTCCCTCCATTTACGATTTCATCTCTTCATCTCTCCATCCATCCATCCACCCATCCATCCATCCATCCATCCTTCATCTAACCCTCTGTGCCCATCCATCCATCCATGACTCTATCCTTCCATTACTCCATCTGTTCATCTATCCATCCATCTCTCCTTCCTTCCATTACTCCATCTATTCACTCCTTCCCTCTATCCATCCGTTTCTCCACCCATCCATCCCTCTATCACACCATTACTCCATCCATCTAGCTATCTCTCCCTTCACCCATTATTCCATCTATTCATACCTCTATCCGTCCCTCCCTCCCTCCCTCCCTCTCCCTCCCTCCACCACCCATCCATCCACCTATCACTCATCCAACAATCTGTGTCCATCCGTCCATCCATGATGCATCTCTTCTTGAAGCATCCACAAACACTCCCTCTGAGCTGGGCACAGGGAACCCAGACTGAGAGTCAGACCCACACATCGGGAGGGACACCTGGACTGCCCCGGGAGGCCTCGATTCAACACAGAATGGAGGCTGGGTACCCGCATCAAGGGGATTATACCGGGGTCCACAGAAGAGCTTCAGAACCGGCCAGGGGAGGGCATGGATCTGTCAGACCCCCCACCCCCACCCAGAAGGGGTCCAACCGTGTGTTTCGTGCAGCTGTCCAAAGGGCTAGAGCACACAAGTTCGTCCTCGCCCCCGGCCCAGCCAACCCGACAGCTGCCATCCTTCTGCAGTTTAATCCCCACTCCCATAGTGTCACAGCGTTCCCAGATGCGGAGACCGAGATAAAACCATCACAATAACCACAGGGAGACGAAAAATACTAACAGTCCCCAGGGACGAGAAAAAAAAAGAGGTGCTGCCGCTTATGTCTCGATAAATGGTAAAATTTATCTTCTCGTGTCGATCCTCCCCTTCTCTATTTCATTTCCAGTAGATTTTTAATAAAAAAATGTTGATAAAAATCAAAGCAACATAGTCAAAATAGAAAAGTTTGACATTTATAGATGTTGTTTATTACTTTAGTGTTTTAAAGTATTAAAAAGGCAACCAAAATTAGTTTCTTATCAAATGTCAAATTTTCACCAAGTTCTCGCCTACAAACTATTTTAACTTTGTTCTTTGGAACAAATTACGCCTGGCTAAAGCCTTCAAGTGCTGTTCTCTGGAACCAAGTTGCACGGCTACACGAGAAGGTGGGGAGAGGCCCCCCCACACCTGCTCAGAGGTTTCTCTCCGCTGCTCAGCTCCACCAAAAATTTATCTTGTCGTGTTGCCTTCCTAATGGGCACTGAGACGGAGTCCACTTTTCTTGTCTAGCACCCCACACCCCGCCGCCCTTAGCCCCTTTGCAGGCATACCCTTGGCTGTTCCTGTGTGTCCCATAAAACACACACTAGGTGGGCACCGTGGGTCAAAGGCTCTGGCCCGGTCCACATCTCCACCACCGAGGGCGAGGATCTCGCCTTCTGCTCACAGCCGCCCGTGGAAGGCCAAGAAAGGTGTGGTCTTGCTGGGGGCGACAGCCCTGGGGGGGGGGAAGGTGGGGTCTCGGGGTCTCGGGCTGGAGAGCTGGATTCCCTGGAGAGGAGACCAAGTAAAACGAGCTTCAGCAAGAAGGGAGAGCGCTGGAAGGAGAGCGGGGCTTCTGAGAGCACAGCGAGCACAGAGCATTCTGGGACAAGCCCCGGGTCTGGAGAAAAGGGGGCGTGGCCCCTGAAGTCCATGGACATGTTTGTCAGGGGAAGGGGCAGGAGGGGGCGTGGTGGAGATCAGAGGAGGCAGGGTCTGAATCCATTCTGTACCACTAGGCTGCGTCTTGAGCCAGTCACATCCCCTCCAGAGGCTTACTTTCCTGGTGTGAGGCCCAATGGCCTCCCTGAGCCTCAGTTTGTTCATCTGTAAAATGAGCAGAATGATCCCCCAGCATAAATGGGAACAAGCTCCAAATATGCATCCTTCCTGCACCTGAGGCCTCCTCCAGTTTGGGGATTCTGCCCACGTGTGGTCAAGCCGGGTCCGTGAACCCAGGAGCCTGATCTGGAGGGATCTTCTCCCCCGCCCATGACTCGCTGGCCCGGACACCCTCCCTGCCAGCAGCATCAGGGTGCAGGGGCGAGGCCCAGGACACAAGCTGGGAGCCCTCCTCTCTCTCCCCTTGTACTCTCCACCACACAGCCTCAAGGAAAGGCAGCCCTCTAAATTCCAGAACCTTCTGAGGGGGGTTGCATCCTCCTCCAGAGCCAAATCTCTTCCAGCATGCTCTGAGCTGGACAGCTGGAGGATGGAAGACAGGGAAGACAGGGATGCCAAGAGACACAGTATTTCCAGATGATTAGAGGAAGAGAAGTGAACAACGCTGCTTGTCTCGGAAAAATCTGTGCAAACAGCTGTCAGGGAAATTTCTTCCCATGAAAGTCATATGAATAAGAAACAGGGGAAAGAGGAGCCCACCAACTCCAGGAGAGACAGGAGAGGCACGGCAAAGACAAGGGAGCAGACGTTAGGGTAAGCCGCCCCTCTCGTAAACAGCCACCACAGGACCACCCGGGCCCCAGGGCTGAGCTCCACTCTTGAGACCCTCCCGTGGGGTCAGGGAAGCCAGAGCACAAACACCAGCGTCTACGAAGGTGCACACAGCGTCTATGAAGGGGCTAAAGCCACATGCTGGGGGGACCCAGAGAAAGCATGAATAAAGTCCAGCTTTGGGTTTATGATGGATTACAACAAACGAAACCTCCAAATTTCAGTGGCTTGAAAGAACACTGGTATGTCGAGCTTCCTGAACAGCTCAACGCGGATGCCACTGGTCACAGAAGGGCAGCCTTCCTCCATGGGTGACTCAGGAACCCAGACCCCTTCCGTCTTGTGGCTCTGGCCTCCTCGGGGGCATCCGCAGCCCCTGCGCAGCCGGCAGCGGGGATGGGGCCTCCCAGTCTCAGAAGCCCCAGCCTGGGAGCCATCCACGTCCTTCCCTCGTGATCCTTTGGAGAACAAGCCTGTGGTCACACCTGGCGGCACAGAAGGGGGCAAATGGGGACAGATGAGAAATGCATTCAGAGCGGGAGGGTCTACTGGGAGAACAGAGCCAGAAGGACCCAGAGGAGGGGGGTGGGGTGGCGCCTAGAAATGGGGGACTCGCGAAGGTTGTCCCCTGGGGACCCAAGGCTGCTTGCTGTTCTTGCTGCCCCTCGTCCCCCTGGGGTCAGACAAGCTTGCGCAAGTCCTCAGGCTATGCCCAGCAATCTGGGGGCCCAGAAAGCCGCTGCACTCCAGGGGCAGGAAGTCTGAGAGCCCTGCCGGGATTGGGGGGTGGGCAGGGCCAGCAGGAGGGACCACCTTCAGCCGCTGATGAGGAGCCCCCTCGTTGACCGAACTTTACCAGGGTGCTCTGAGCCCCCCCCTTCTGGACACCGGCCTTGGGGGCACTCCCCAGCCTGCCCTGGGCCTGCTGAGCCCAGTTTTAGCAAACAACCCCTTGACATCTGTTGCCATAGGATATAAACCGTACATTTCACGTACTCATTAAATTGTACATCAGGGACCCCCCGCCATGGTATCTGACCAAGTTCCTCTTAGTGATTTCCCACCCACTGACCCCTCGCTCTGCTCCTTGCCTGCAAATCCCCAGCGGTCTTTGCTGCCTTTGGGGTTCGCTCTCCTGCCCCCATTACAATAGTCTTGAATAAAGTCTTTCTTGCCCATTGTGAACTGGTCCGGTGCAAAACAGTTCTCTTTAACTTGGTGAGAATCCACCACCGTCTCCCTATCTAGAACCGTCCTTCCGGGACCCGAGTTGGCCGCTCGGGGTTGGGGCTGTGGAAGGGACGGTGGGTCCGGAGCTGAGCAGGTCCTGGCTGGGCAGGGGGAGCGGGGAGAGGCCACAGGGGAGGGTCCGGCGGCTGACTTCACGCCTGTCCTATGGCCCAGGCCGGGGCCGGAAACTGGAGTAGAGCAATCCGGGCTGAGCATCCAGGTTGCAAGGGGGACAGGAGGTGGGTTTGCAGGAGGAGGCGAGGAAGGAAAGGCGCTCACCTGAGGCTCCGTCTGCCATCCCCACAAGCCCGCTCTGGCCTCTGCCAGGCAGGGGTACAAGAGCCCCGTATCTGCTCCCGGCTGCCCGCGGGGCACGGAAGTTTCCCTGGGGAACAGGCCCCCAGCCCATCGCATGGGAACGCTCCAGGCCCCGGGCCCCAGGCATCCTTCTTTGAAGACTGTTTCTGTTTTTAAACCTCTCCTGCCCAAGTACCAGCTGAGGCTATTTTTTGGGATCAGCCATTCACCTCGTCTGGCCCTTCTAAAACCCCTCATTAAATTGTTCATCGGCAGAAAGCAAATACTTGGCCCCGGGGTATCCAGGTTTCTTGAGAGCCCTGGATTCCCCCGATTTGTGCGGCCTCCTTGTCCGGGCTCTGCCCGAGAGTCTGGCGGGGGCACTTGGCTGGCCACCGAGATCTTGTTAGTGTCTTTTGCCTCAGAAATCCAGATCTGTCTTCCCAAACCACCGTCCCTGGGGGTTCATGAATATTCCCTCTGTTGACACACAAATGTGCGCACACACGCGCACACGCACACGTACGTCCGTCCAGGCCCTCCCCGGGATGAGAAGGAAGGGAGGGAAGGGAGGGAAGGGAGGCTTCCAGTAAGTAATTAATCAGCACAATGGTCCAGGGTCATGACCTTACAACGGGTGGGGAGACTTTGATGTCAGTGGGGGTGAGGGGGCGCTCTAAGGGTCTGGGTGTTGGTGGTCCATGGCCCCTCCACCCTCCCAAGGACCCCCCTGGGGGTCCCCCAGCCCTCTGATGGGGAGAAGTCAGCCTGAACTCCCCGGACTTGTGGGAAGCACCAAATTTGGAGTCAACGTCAGTTTCCTCTGCCGTCTCATAACCGGGCCAATTACTGAAACTTTCCTTAGACCTGGGGGAGAGGGGCGAAGGGGCAATATGTTTGGGGAGGTTCTTCCAAGGGGGAGCACAGGAACAACCCCTCGGGGAACGCTGCTAAGTTTCAGCCTCTGTGCTAAGCCCCTTAAGTAAACATCTTAAGGCAGCTGTCAGAAGAAACATACCCATTTTCCAGATAGAAAAACTGAGACTCAGGGAGTAAAGAACTTGCCCTGGGCCCCCAGCTAACTAAGTGGGACACTGTGCTGTGACCTTGAGTCCCGGCTAACAGAACTGGGTCTGGACGCAGAGTGATTCCCTCCTCTCCAGGGACACGTGGCGTCCAGAGTTTCTGGAATGGGATGGGAAGAGATGAGCGCTTGGGAGGCTTCCTCTCCGAGAGCCTGGGGGAGCACAAGGGGGCTGTAGGGAGGCCACATCAGTCGACACCTAGTTTCTCCCTATAGCTCCCCACTGCTCTGAAGGGTTGGGGTCCTTCGGTCCCGGTGGGAGAGCTGGATCTGTGAGTGTCCGCTCTCCAGCCTGGGGGTGCAGACGGGCAAGGCTGTGGGCCTGAGGGAAGGAGCAGCCCCTGGGGGTAACCCCAGGGACATGGAGTGCTCAAGAGAGCCCTAGCCTGAGGTCCACCAACTGTGGCACGAAGGAACCATGGGAGATTTAGCAGAGGAATAGTACACAGCAGAGAACAAGAAATCTCCTGACAGCCAACCACATCACTGCATCCCACGGACCTGCTGTGGAGCCCAGGACGCCCACCCCCAAGGGACCCGTCGTATTCAGCCGTGTATATTGCTCAGAACCAGGCGGAACGGACCTTTGGTGACAGCTTTGTTGTTACCCTTGCAGGGGGTACTGACCGAGAGGGGCAGCGGGCCTTCCTGGGCACTGGGAATGTTCTCTGGTTGGATGGAGGTTTCCTGAGTGTCTACAGATGTAAAATTCATCGATCTGCCCACTTAAGACGTATGCACTTTTCTGTATCCATCTCAATTTAAGAAGTCTTCAAAAATACGAATTAACCCCATGAAACCAACAATGGGACAGCACCAGCCTCCTGATGACTTGCTTGTGTGTCCCCCCCAATGCTCTTGGACCTCTGAATCCTCTGGAAGTCGACATCCAGGCCCAGAGGCCCGCCCAAGAGGAGGTTCTAAGATGTGTCTCTTAAGCGCTGTGCTGGAGCCGGCTTCGAGCTGCCTACGGCCTGCTTCCGACCTGGGGCGTTTAAAATCTTCCAGATCCTGAGCCTTGCTGGAAGAATGCTTTATTGACTGTCTTCTCACCACGAAGGACAGTTGTTTAGGTCGGCTAGCACGGAGGGAGGTGGACCGTTACCATCCCCTGCAGATCTTGTGAAGCTGGGCCTGGGGGGGCTCTCACACTGCTGTCCCTCCCTGACCCGCGTCCCCCGCCCCGTGACGAGAACCATCTGGAACATCTGGACACCACACCTTTGCTGTCACCTCATGTTTTCATCCTGAACCCCAGGGCACTGCAAAGCCGGTCGGTGTCTAAGCAGGGCTTGGACCGTGTACCCCCAAACTTTGAGCCCTACCACACTGGGTCCCCCCGAATAAGACCCCCAGACATTCTCCTCTGGACTCTGTCTCCTGACGTTCGATGCCCGCTGCCTCTGCTCTGGGGACCGGCAGGGGCTGATGGCCTGGGGGAAGGCGCATGGCCTTTTCTTTTCCCTGAGGGTTGGAGAGATCAGGGGCTCAGAAGAGACTGTGACTTATCACCGCAGCAGCAGTGCCTGGTCCCAGAGCACAGAGCTCCTATGCTATGGTCAATGCCCTAGCAAGAGTCCCTGCTTCCTGTGGCAGGATTCGCAGGACCCCACACCCAACTGAACCCTGAGGCATCTGCAGACTTCCAAGTCCTGCCCCAGCCCCACGGCCTCACCCCAGATAACAGAGGGTGGGAGCAGTTGTCCCCAGGGGGGCCCAGATTTAGTCAGGATGGCCTGCAGCACAGGGCCCCGAACTCTGATCCTTGGCCTTTGTTGTGCGTGGGACACCAAGCTGTCCGAGCAGCACTGGTCAAACCCGGCCCAGGTCTCCCTCGAGTGTGACCTGAAGAGAAGGCCAGCCTCCTCATTGTGGCTGGATCGCCGGACACTGGGAGCAGTGCCCACCCCCCAGACACGTGCAGATGTGCACACTCACACGTGCTCAGGCACACGCATCCCACACACTCACACACAGCCAGCTACATATCCCCACATACGTCACACACACATGCACACATGCACACTGCCACACTCACACAGACACACACTGACACACAGACACGTACTTGCCCACAGAAACATACTCACAGACACGCACTCACACAGACATATGCACAGACACACTCACACATAGACACACTCGCTCTCATATTCAGACACACAATCACACAGGCACACAGAGACCACACATTCACACACAGACTCACACAGACACACACTCACAGACACACACTCACACACACACAGACTCACAGAAACACACGCACACGCGCAGAGACACACACCCAGGGACACACACACACAGACACACGCACAGACACACAGACACACAGACACACACACACACACCCTCCCAGCCACAAGCACACCCAGCCCCCCCACGCACACGCGAGCGAGCCCCCGGCCCTCCCGCACACACGGCTGCCGGGCCCAGCACAGCCTCTGGCCCCTGGGTTTGCTGACCACTACTTCGTCTGCAGCAGAGGAGACGAAGCCGAGTGAGCTCGTACCTGGAACGCTCTCGGCCTCAGCATCAGCGTCCGGGCTCCGTCCCGCGAGTGGTCACCGCGGGCCGTGCGTCCGCACCCGCTAACCCCGCACGGACGCACGGGGAGGGGCCTTTGCCAGGCGATTCGGGCGCGAGGGCGGGGCCCTTCTGGAACGGACCCCGCAGGGCTCCTCGGCCCTTCGGCCACGCGCGGACCCGGGAGAAGACGGGATCTCGGAACCAGGACGCCGGCCTCCGCCAGACGCCGAGTCCTGCCGGCAGGGCTGCGCGGAATGAACGTGTGCCGGCCGTGGGGCCCGGGCCGCGGCGTTTCTGCGCGGGCAGCTCGAGCGGCCGGAGACGGTCCCCGGGGGGTCTCGTCCGCCTGGCCCGGGGAGAAGGTGGGCCTCAGGCGTGGCCCCGCCGGGGGCGCTCTCTGCCGCTCGGCCCTCCTGGCTGCCCGCGGC
>LNAC01000192.1:2350467-2378793 GCA_002007465.1 Ailurus styani
CTGTGGAAGTCGCCCCGCGCCCTCCTGCTAGGCGGCCCCGCGGGGGCCCAGTTCTGCCCCGGCAAGCAGCGAACTCACCGGCAGAGGGTCCCGGAGCCCGAGCTCCTCCCGCACGGGGGCCGCTCTGCCCGCCCCGGTGCCCATCTCCTCCCTCAGCATCAGCCCTTCGCCCGCCCAGCCCGTCCCCCGAAAGCCAGGTGCTATAGCGAGGGCCAGGTGCCGCGCAGGAAGGGAGGAGCGTGGCCGGGGATCCGGCCGCAGGGTGGGTCAAGGTGGGCGCCAAGTCTCCCTGCGCGCCTCTTCCTCGTTCCCGCTGAACCCAGGCCCCTCCTGCCCCCTCGAGTGGGTTCTGACAGCGCGGGGGGCTTGGGAGGTGTCGGGGAGCCACGTGCACGCCCCAGCTCCCGGAGCCTGGGAGGGAGCGTGACCTTATTTGGAAGCGGAGTCCTTGCCGATGCAAGAAGGGATCCGGAGAAGGGGTCATCCTAGGGAGGCCCTAAATCCCACCACAGGGGTCCTCAGAGGCGGACACACGGAGTAGGAGGCCACAGGATGACAGAGGCAGGGATCGGAGCGCTGTGACCATAACCCAAGGAAGCCGGAAGAGGCAAGGAGCAATTCTCCTCGAGCCTCAGGAGGGAGCGTGGCCCCGGAGGGACCCCTAAATTTCGGACTTCTGGCTTCTGGAACCACGAGCGAAGACACTTGTGTGGTTTTCAGCCCCCCGCGTGTGACGATGTCTTCTGGCCACACAGGACTCTAACGCGGGAGGCAAGCAGAGCTCCTCTCAGACCCAGGGTCTGACAACGCCTCCTGTGTGACCTTGGGGAAGTCACTTTGCCTCTCTGCGTCCCTGCATCCTCGGCGGAAGGCTCCCCTCCTCCGCCTTCCCTTCTCTGAGGAGGGAACGAGCCCTGCTCCCTGTGGCTCCTCTGAGCCTTTGCACCCGGGAAGCCAGTCCGGGAAGGAATGGAGGCCGTGCTGGTGAACTTGGAGGAGGCCGTGCTCTGCCAGGAGGGAGCCCTGCCTCAGCCCCGAGGCGAGCGCTTCCTCCCGGCGCTTGGCCGGGGCGCTGCGGGGGACGGGCCGCCGGGCAGGGAGCCAGTTCCAGATTGCTGAAGTAATGTTTATTGTATACGCGCCATAGATACCGTCCTGTGGTCAATTAGCCGCCAGTGCGGCGAGGAGAATGTGGACAGGCACCGGGCCGCCTCCGGCTCCGGCTTGGCCCGGGCCCGAGAGTTTTGCTTCGGGAGGCAGAGGCCCAAGCAGCCTCCCCAGCCCCCTGCTCCTGCGCGGACCCTGCACCCACAGGGCCCCTTGCCGCCCAGTCTGGGGGGCTGGCGGCGGTCGGGGTGAGGGGTTGTCCCCAGCTCTTCCTCGGACCCCGGGGCGTGCGAGAACCCCGCTGCTTTGTGGCGCTCGGGAATGGGTCTGAAGGGGCCTCAGGGACCACGTTGGCCTCTCCCCATGTTTTCAGAAGGGTGACGGAGGCCCAGGGTGGGAGCAGCCGGCCAGGGTAAACCAGAACAGAGCCCCCCAGAGCAGAGGAGCCCATGGCCTCTAAACACGCCACCAGAGGTGTTCAGATCTTGCCGCAGACTTTGAGATGGGGAGCTCACCCCCTGACAAGCCGGCCCCATCCGCATCCCAGGTAGACAGGAAGGCTTTGTTGTACCAGCCGGGGTGACTTTCTCTAGGACCCCTCTTCCTGCCAGGCTCCAGAGAGACAAATACTTTCCCGTTTGCCGCCGTGCGCCCCAGAACGAGACCCAGGAAACAGTGGTCTCCGCCCTCTGGCCCAACTCAGCCGAAACCCCCTCTCTGGGCCCCAGCTTCCGGACACCCTTGGCCACCTCCCGGGGCTGCGGGATGTGAGCCCTTCCCAGACTCCACAGCGGGAGGAAAAGTCATGGGCGCCGCAGCCGTTTACAGTAAGGAGGGTTCTCGTAAGCTGAGGTCATTCTCAGTCAGAGGGAAGAGCCAGGCAAACGCTCCATGCGCTTTAAAGAGGTTATGGATTCTTATTAGGTTATACATGTCCTGCCAGATGTCCACAGAAGGTTTCGCTGTCGGATCTTATGTAAGTCATCGGGTCAGTAGTCATGGCTGGGCTCAGGCGCCCCTAGCCGGTCCCACTTGTCAAAAGCACACAGGCAGTAATGAGAGCTGATGTGTGGGGAGCCCTTCCACAGGAGGCCCTGGGCGGCGGCTGCCAGTGTCAGCTCCCTGTCCCCACAGCGCCATGAGGAATGTGCTGCCAGGGATTCCTGTTCTGTGTAGGCGAACACCGAGGCATGGAGATATCAAGTCCCTTTCTGCCCGCACACACACACATGCACACATGTACTGCCCCATCACATCCGATACACGGCTCACTGGAGACCAAGAGGCATGGAGTTGTCGAATGTAGATACGCTTGAATATGGATTTGCTGATTTGTTTATTTCAGAGAAGGAGTTCAGGAAGGGTGTGCACAAGGTTACCTAAACCACACTGCTACCGGCAAAGCCTGCAAGGTCCCAGCTGAAGCCTCTGTCCCCCCCCCCTTCTCTTCCTGGAATCAGCCCCACAGGCCACCTTGCTGTTCCCAGAACATTTGAGGTCCTTTCCACCCATGTGAGGCTTTGCCGCCACTGTGCATCAGCTGGCTCCCTCTCATTAATCAGTTGGCAGCTACAATGTCTTTTCTGTGAAGAGATCCCCCCATCCATATGTGCCCACCACTGTTGGCAGCCCCTGGCAATGGCCGCTTCTACCTTGCAATCCTATTTATGCTCACACCTAGCACTCGTCACCAATTTGAAATGCTCTTGCTTCTTTACTTGTTGACTCTTACACGTGACCAGATTATGACCTCCCTGAGCACCAAGTCACATGGCAATTGCTATGATCCTAGCCCCTTGCACAGTGCCGGTATGAGGTCGTGCTCAGTAAGTGAACGAATGACTGAACAAAATGAGAAGTAGATAGGCAAGGAGAGGCAAGGGGAACACAGGAGCAGGTCAGCAAATGGAGCCGGCAACTGAGGCTGGGCTCACCAAATACCTGCCTTGAAGGCCTATTGACTGAGCTTCCTCATGGCCAAGATGAAGAGAGAAACACTACCAGTTTCCATGAGTGACGTGATGAGGTCACAGGAGGCACCTTGCTGGTTTGGGCACCGAGACCAGATGGACGTTTTTCTCTGAGAGTCCTCCTAAAGGGACCACATTGTGATGTCACTTCCACATGGTCGCCGACCTCTGTGGGGAGCATGGTGACCCTTCTAACGTGGCTGATTTTTAATGCAGCCTGACGGCTTGTGTCACAAAACAGTTGGGACAGAGGTGGGCCAAAGGCATCTGCTCTTGTGCTTGGACATCATGGGAGACTCTGAGAACATCCAAGGAAGGGCAGCCCGGGGGCCGTGGGTGCCCGTGGCTGCCCTTGGGATAAGCAGAGGACCATGAGTCCCCCAAGAGCTGGGCTGCTGCTCCTCTGATCGGCCTCCTACAGCTCAGGAGCAAGCCTAAAGGGGCCAGGACAGACTCTCATCCCACGCGCAGCAGGAAGGGTTGTCTTTGGAACTGCAGTACCCAGCACCCGGGGGCTTCCGCAGGTAGGATCACGGGGCAGGTCGGATGGACGTCAGCCTCACTCTGCTGTTTTCCAGGCTTAGGCAGTAACTAAGCCCTCTCTGGAGAGGCAGAGGCGGGGGCGGTCGATACAAGCTGAAAGCAATCTAGAATGTTTTTGACAGATTTCTCCTGAAGGTGGTAAAAAGTCTATCAGGGGTCTGCAGTGTCTTGGCCGTGTCTCGGCCCTGTCTGCTAAGAGCAGGCGCCAAGGCGCTGGTGTCGATTGAGTCAGGAGCTGGTTCCTGAGAACCTGCAGTGCACACCACCGTGAGTCACCTCCAGCCCCTGGCCGCCCCGGACCTCGGCTGCCTCCTGCACTTGTGGGCATGACCGCGTATGGAGGCGGCAGTAAGGAAAGGCATTCGACAGGAAAAGGGCATCATCGGAGCTGGTGTAGAAAAAAATCCCACTTCATGTCGATAAAATCACCCTGGTGGCATCCAGGCTTATAGGAGGATGGGAGCGTGTGGGTCCGGGTGGTGAAATCCCGGAATGTTAGAATAACATTTGCAGCAGGAGACATGTGTTAATTTACACTTTTAACCCACAGGATTGAAGTCAGCGGAGTGAATAAAATGGAGAGTAATTACAAGGGAGTACAGCAAGTCCCGAAGATATTCTTGCCTCAGTGAAAGGGGCCAGAGGGAACATTGACATCCATGGGGTAATGAAAGCTCATCTCGTGTCTCATCCGGATACTCACCTCTGGGAGATCAAACGGTATAAAAAATAGACGTTGACAGTGGGTCTGAAATTACTTATTGATGAAACCATGGAATTATGTGATAGAAGAAATCAATTAAGTACTAAGAGGTGAGGCCCCTGGGGGGGGAAAGAGGCTTGGAAATTAACAAAGGAAATTGACATGAGTGGTGAGAAAAGGCTAGAAAATTATCTTGCCAAAGGAAAAGTAAAAATAGAAGGCTACTTTGAAAGACTATATCATTAAAAAAAAAAAAGGTATGATGGAAAGGAGGAACTTCAAAATTGCATTCGCCAGGGAAAGAAGGCTTCTCAAAGCGGAAGGAACATGGGGAACTGTTGGCTGACCGAGCTCCGAAGCGAAGTTAATGAGACGTAGGGAGAACGTCGAGTCCACGCTGGAGTGTTTTGAGTGGGGAGACTGAGGCCCTGAGGGGGCAGGTCCTGTGGAGGACACCCTTCTCTGCCGTCCCTCCCTCCTTTCCACTCAGGGGAGAGAGAAGTCAATCCCAACCGCCGCCCCCCACCCACAGCTTCGATGGAGAAGGCAGAGAGGTGCCCAGGTCAGTGCACACAAGCGGATGGGTGTACAGCTCCTCTCTCAGAGGGAAGGAGCACCACGTCCCAGGCACAATAGGATAAAACAGAGAACTCATCATTCACCAGCCCCCCCTAAACCGAGTCACTCTCCTGTTTTCTGTTGCCACGAACGACACCGCCCCCCCATCTGCTCAGACCAAAAATGCAGGTGTGTCCCTGACGCTGCTTGCCGCCCACATGCCAGCCCCTAGCAAGTCCTGTGGCTTCCGACTCCAAAGCAGAGCCCACAGGACAGCGGTTTAGCACCAGGCCCTCACCTCCTCCGTGAAGCCATCCTTGACCACCCATCTAGAGAAGTGCCCTGCCCTGGTGCTATGGCCGTGCCTCCACCATTCCTTATTTTGTTTTCTTTAGGACATAACTGTGGTCTGACATCACCTCGTTTGTTCATCTGTGGACTTCTCGATTGCCTCCCACCTACCAGAATGTCAGCTCCGGGAGGCCCAGGGGCCTTGTCCACTGCTGTTTCTTGCCTAGGAAGCTGGGCACATAGAAGTTACTCAATATGTGTTGAATGAAGAAGTGACAGTCCCTGGGCTTGGGCCACTGCAGCCCGCTCTTCCCTTCTCTCCCATCCCAACTGACTCAGCATGGTCAGCCCTGGTCAGAACCAAGCCCCGAGCAGTCAGCATGGCCCAGAGCAGGTGCCCCGGAAATTTTGCTGAGTACCTGAATGTTCTAAGCTCAAAGCCGGCCGGGGTTGGGGGGTGTGTGTCTCAGAGCAAGATTACAGGGCTCAGAGCATCCACAGGGCCCCCACATTTTATAGGCATAGAAATGGAGACCCGAACAGGGTGTGGAGGGCTGGTGTGTGAAAACTGGGAACCTCAGGGACCAGCACAGCCAGCCCAGGCTAGCCCCTGCTCACACTCGCAACCCTTCTGCTCAGCTGGACAAGGGAACGGGCAGCCTCTGGCCTTTTGGGTGCAAATGGGATGGGGGTCCTTGTCACCTCCATGGGCAGCAGCCCCTCCTACTTTTTCCCAGGTGAAAATTGGATCTTTCCACGGGGAGGCTCAAGCAATTTTGAGCCCCTGCAGGGGCTGCTCTGGTAATGACACTCAGCAGGATGGCCGGCCACAGGCCAGGCTGCAGCCCCTCTTGGGCGGGGATGGAGGCAGCGCCCGCACACCGCCTCCACGGCCCCTCCGTGAATGGGCACCAAGAACCTCGTGTGCAAGAAGGAAATGCTTGGCCGGGGATCAGGCTCCTGCAGCCTCATCAGGACCATCCAGGAAGGCCCAAACCCAGCTCAGCCACCAGAAGCCAGCCACGGCCAGGTCTGATGCTTACCGCTGCTTCTGTGGGCCAGGCTGAGCACCGGGTGGGAGCACGAGTTAGGAAATCGCTGCGTGTACCGAACACCTGTTCCAGGCCAGCTGTTATGCCCGAGCCCACATCTGTGTGGCCGTGATTCTGCCTCCCAGGACTGCCTGCCAGGCTTAGGGCTGGTCCTACACCCTGCGGGGCTTCTCCTGTTGAGCCTCACCATGGGTAGAGGAGGCCCAAAGGAGGTCTCAAGAGATGAAGCTCGGTTCTCTGAACCTCTGTTTCCCACCTGAGAGATGGCTGATGGCATCCAGATGAGGAGGCCTCTGGACTTGGACTCCGTCCATTGGCTTCAGACACCACNCCCCGGCCCCCCCCCCCCCCCCCCCCCCCCACCTCTCGCAGGATACCCTCTGCAAGGACACCAAGCACAGTGAGCCCAGGGCCTGTGACAGAGGCAGGGGCTTGCCCGGGACTCTAAGCACCTTCATCCGCTCAGGAAGACTTAGTCTGTGACTCTGACCAGAGCCCTTCCTAGCCAGACACCCACCCCACCCCCACCACCACGGAGAACACAGTGGGTCGGCCGGACCAGATCAAGTGGAAAGGATACACCGGAAGGGAGGGGATTCTGTACTCCAGAATGGATGGAATGAACGGACCAAATAGTTAATTTATGTAGTAGAAATCATTTTTTCTGTGGTCGATAAGACTGACACAAAGACAGCTCTTTGGCATTGATGAGTTACAAGTTCATTCCTTCTCACTTCGTGAAAACTGTCCAGGGTAGATGTATTTTCTACATTTTCTAGAAGACGGAGCCAGAGCTCCTAGGGACAAAGAGATGGATCCCCAGGTCTCAGGCCGGGGGCGTGAGGTCTGTGTCTGAGGTCTGGCTGGGCCAACCTCTCCCATGGCCTGCCCGGAGGTCTCCGGAATCTGCATCTGACCCGCTGGATCCAGGGGACTCAGGAATCAAGCCTGGGGATTGGGGACAAATTTCAATCTTGATGGCCTTTTGGACAGACAGACTCACTCTGCCTGGACAGTCCCTTGAAATTTGCAAGTGTCTGGCCTGATCCACCAGCACTGCTCCTCTGGGCACAGTCATCCTGTTTCCAGAGAGATCTGTGTGTGTGTGTGTGTGTGTTGCTCTGTTTCTCATTTGAGGACTCACATGACTGAGTGATCTGGTTATTACCTAACACCTTTTAAAAAATGCACACTCCTTAACCAAGCGCTAGCACTCTTCGGAAACCACCCAGTGGAAGCGGGAGCAGAAATTCACATGCTAGTGTGTATTTCCAGGACTGTCTGCCATTATGTTATTTGTAAGAGCAGAGCAAAAACTCTCACACAGAGGAACACATTCAACAAAATAATACAAAGCAATACTTCCAGACAATGGAATATATCATACGGTCACTCAAGAAGGAGGGAGACCTACATGTTCTGATGGGCCAATACCTCCATGAGGGAGAGGACGTCATTGCAGGACAATACTGAGTGATCTCCTGGGAAAATACCCATCTAGAGATCCGCATATGCAAAGAAAAAGCTCTGGAACAGAGACTGTTATCGCTGGTTTTCTGGAGAGATATTTTCACAACGACACAGGAACAGCATCAAGCAACAGGTTTTCCTTGTAGGCTTGGTGGCCCTGGCCCCCTGTCCCCACCGCCCCACGGAGCCTGGTGGCAAGGGCGCAGGAGGGGAGGACCCAGGGTGGGCTTGGCTCCCCACTGTGGAACTTGGGTTTCCCCTGCGTGTGTGTCTCCCTCCTGTATAATGACTGATGGACACGGGGAAGGCACAGGGCAGGTAGTGACAGAACTCAGGCTAATGTCCCAAGAACATTCTTCCCGAGGAAGAGCCGAAACACGGGCAAAGCCCCCAGACCCCTACCCAGCCGGCTGCAGCTGGGCCCCCTGCTTCTCAGCCCCCAGGCAGCCATGCTGGGACAGCTGGCAGCAAGAAGGCTTGCCGCTGAAATCTTGCAGACACCTCTGAGGATGGGAGGCTGATCAGATATGGGCTGGAGCAATCAAATAAAAGGCCACGCGTTGCTTCACAGTTGTTGACTTAAAAAAATAAATAAAAAAAGCCCGACCACAAAACATGAGCTCATGTGGGTATTTGCTGGGAAAGTGGCACATGGAGGGGTGGCCCCGGGGAGGCGGCTGGAAGAGTGGATGTTTCCACTGTACCGTCAACACGGATGCTCGGGGCCCTTAGACGGGGTTTGGTGCAGGAGGTGAGCTAGGAAGCGTGACCCAAGTAAGACAGGGAGGATAAAATGTAGAAGGGGTGGGCTGTACACCAGCAGGGAAGCTGCCCAGGGGGCGGGGACGGCCAGATAAAGTGCCGTTAGCTGAGGCTGGTAACACGGAGCAGGCTGGAGGAATTGAATGGCAGGAGGAACCTGGAACAGAGTAGGAAAACAAGGGGCCGCCTGCTTACAGCAGGAGGGGACTCGGGTGCTTGCACAGATGAGGACACCGGGGCCCGAGACAGGCCAGGGCCAGGCTCCCCCTTGATCCTCACGGCCAGGAACGTTTGTGGGGCCTGCAGCTGAGCTGTGCCCAGGTCCAGCGTGGGGAGCACCTCGGGAGGGGAAGGGCTACTCGGAGGAAACACTGCTCAGGTACAGACCCCAAAGACAGTCGGGGGGTTGGGGGGAGGCCGGACCCCGCTTCCTGCTCTGGCCCTGCCACCCTTCTGGGCCTTGTTTCCCCCACTGTTCAAAGAGCAGGTCTGCTCTTGAAGGTGACTTTGAAGATTCCTTCATGTCCCCAGACTCTAAGCAACTTTATTTCACAGATACTGAGCTCAGCTCTATGGGCTGCAGATACGAAAGAACAGACGCTAAGGAAGCACAGAACCCATGACCCATCTGAGCAGGGTCCGTGTTGAACAGCATGGGGCCACCGCGGGCCAGGTGTCCGCGGGGGACACGATGCCCTCCCAGCTCTCTGTCCCCGGCCGCGCCCACCTCGTAGGGCGAGCCGAGCCGTGCAGAGAGTGCAGGAGGCAGCCTGAGGCCAAGAAAGCCTCAGATACACTGAGCCTGTCCTTATTTACACTTTGGATAGTTGGGTCATCGCAGACATATCTGCATTAATTTCGATCATGTAATAGGCTAATGTAGCATTTATCTAGCTTGCTGGGGGTTTGGGGGCCCTTTAAATGTTGTGCCCCAGGCAGGTGCCTCCCTCACCTCGCCCTAGTCCCAGCCCCATTGGTGGGTGCCATGAAGACCCTGTTCTTCAGAAGAAACACGTTCAGAGAGCATCCTTGACTCTCCAAAGTGGCGGCCGCCTGTAGGAGGGGCTGCTCGCTGTGCGGCAAGAGAAGTGACCACAACCGAGCGTGTGGGGTGGGCTCACACGTGTGGCCATCCTTCAGGAGGCATGGTCCTCTAGCCGGGGAAGGAGCCAGAGGGCAGTCTGGACAGAAGGGTAAGCACGTGCAAAGGAGTGGCGTCAAGCTGCGAATTTGGAGCCCAGCTCAGTGCGCCCGAATGTGTGGCCGGTGGAGGGTCCGGGTGGGAAGTGTTGGGGCCAGGTCTGGCCCCCATCTGCCTCTTGGCTGGCCCAAGCCCCGGAGACCTGCTTCCCCCGGATGAAATGACAGGTGTGCGTGGATGATGGAATGACAAGCAAGTGTCAGGCAGCTCCAGCGGGGGTTGAAGCAAAAAAGTGTCAGCAGTGCTGAGCCCATCTCCGGAAAGCACTTTCTGAGCCATTACCGTCCTGGGCCCCTCGGGGGTTCTGGGTTGTCAGTGTTGAAGGAAAAAACCCAAAAAGCCCTTCCCAGCCTTGGCTTGCAGGCAGATTTGTTTGGAATATATACGACTGATGGACATTCTTGCCAAGTCCTAAGCACTGAGACCCAAACAGGAGATTTGAACCACATGTCCTCAATCCGGATTTGGGAGGAGATTTGGGAGTGACATTGAAACCTCTGCTCTTTTTGGTCTCTGGCGGCCTGCCAGCCTCAAGGAGGAGATTCCTCCCCAGCCCCCACCTGCCCAGGCAGCCACAAACCCCCAGGAAGCAGGCGAAGCCAGGGAGATTTCTGTGGGTGGCTGGTGGCTGGTGGCTGGTGGCTGGGACCTGTTTGGTGTGGGGGTGGCACAGAACTGGGCTTGTGTCCCCAGGGGGCTCAGGGTGCTCAGAGAAATGACAGTCCTCAAGGGGCCCATAGATCGGCATCATGGCCTTCTGGAAAGAGAGCTGAGGGTCCGAAAGGCCTGGCTGTGCCTGGATATTGCCTTATATGCTCGTAAACTCTAGTTTATCCTCCCCCCCGTGGGGGGCGATCGCACTGGAACCACGAGTGCTGAGGGAGCCCCTGGCCTCCAGCCATGAACGTGTCCTAAGGGAAGCCCAAACCCTAAAACATGGCCTTGTCCTGAAGGAGACCATGGTCCTTCAGACTGTGCTGTGCTGAGGGAGGCTGGGCCCAGCAGCCAGGACCGAGAGACGGAATATTCAGGCAACATCCCGTTTCACTGTGTTCACCAAGGCTGCATCTCTCATACATGGAAGATTTGTGGGACCCCAGAGACGTTGAGTGCATCTGTCCACCTCATTTGTCCAACCACATCTGCCCATTTCATGACTCCACGGTCGTATTCGGTGATTGTTGAAACTTTCCCAACTTTTCCACTATTATGGTATTTGTCGTGGTGATCTGTGCTTAGCGATCTTTGAAGTACTGTTGTAATTATTTGGAAGCACCACTCACTGGGAGTGAGGAGAACAGGCATCCTTGTCCTGTTCTTGATCTCAGGGGAAAGCTTCCAATCTTTCACCACCAAGTTGCGTGCTCCCGGGAGCTTTCTCCTAGATACTCTTGATCAGGTTGAGAAAGTTCCCTCTATTCTAACTTTATGGAGAGGGTTTGTTTGTTTGTTTGTTTGTTTGTTTGTTTAATCACAAATGGTAGTTAGAGTTTGTCAAATGCTTTTTTTTTTAGTATCTATTGAAATGATGTGACTTTTATCCTTTACCTCTCTTAGAAGAGCATCTTCCATTAATTGAGTTTTTGTTTCTTTGTTATTTAACCAGCCTTGATTTTCTGGGTTACATCTCACCTGGTTATGCTGTATAGTCTTTTTTATTCATATGCTGCTGGATTTGGTTTGCTCAAATTTTGGTGGGGAGTTTTGCATCTGTATTAGCAAAGGATGTTGGTTTTCTTTCCTTGGGATGTTTTGTCTGGTTTTGAAAGTGCTCCCACCTCTTCTGTTTCCTGGTTTGGGTTGGATTTGGACTGGCATTAATTCTTCTTTAAACATTTGTTAGAATTCACCAATGAGGCCGTGAGGACAGTAGTACTCAGCTTTTCTTTGTGGGAAGCATTGTGATTACTAACTCAATCTCTTTACTTGTTAGTGGTATATTTTAATTTTCTTTTTTTTTTCCATTTTGGGAATTGGTGTCTTTGTAGGAAATAATTTCATCGGGGCATCTAGTTTGTTGACAGGTCATTGTTCATAGTACTTCCTTATAATACCTTTTATTTCTGTAAGATTGGTAGTGATGTCTCCTCTTTAATGCCTGATTTTACCGATTTGAATTCTCTGCCTTCCTGTCTTGGTCAGTCTTGCTACAGTCTGTCAATTTTGTTGATGTTTTGGCTCCTTGATCTTCTCTATTGTTTTTCTCTTCTCTCTTTCATTAATTTTCACTCTAGTCTTTGTTATCCGCCCCCCCCCCCGTACTGGCTTGGGTTTAGTTTTCTCCTAATTTCTTAAGGCACAATGTTAGGTTATGGGTTTGAAATCTTTCTTATTTACTTAATGCAGGCCTTTACAGTTTTACATTTTCTTCTGGGCACTGTTTTCTCTGCACCCCATGGTGTTGGTGTGCTGTGATTTTGTTTTCATTCATCTCAACATAAATTTTCATTTCCACTGCTATTTATCCTTCGATCCATTTTTAGTTAGGAGTGTTTTGTTTAAGTCCACTTATGGGTAAATATACTGAATTTTCTCCGGTCATTGATTTCTGATTGCCATTCGTCTATTGTCATCAGAAAACATACTTTAAATGATTTCAGTCCTTTTGAATTTATTGAGACTTTTTTATGGACTGTCCTGGAAAATTTCCAGGTGCACTTGAGCAGAGTGTGGATTCTTCTCCTGCTGAGTGGTATGCACTGTAGATTTCTTCTGGGTCTAGCTGACTCAAAGGGTTGTTCAGGTGCTCTATATCCCTGTTTTATATGATTGTTCCATCCATCATAGAAAGCAGGGTATTGAAATCTCCAACTACTCTTGTTGAATTGTCAATTTGCATCTTCAGTTCTGATTTTTTTTCTTTATGTATTTTAGAACTATGTTATTAGGTGCATATATATTTGATTCTTATATATTTTTGATGAATTGACACTTTTATCATCATAAGATGTTATCTCTCCCTCTATGATAAATCCTTTACCTTAAACAGTATTTTGTCTCACATTAACATAGCCTCTCCAGCTCTCTGTCACTATTTGCAATGGGTAACTTTTTTCTATCCATTTACTTTTGATCTATTCATATATTTGCATCTAGAATGTGTCTTTTGTAGATTGCATCTTGTTGGATCATACTTTTTATCCATTCTCCCAATCCCTGAATTTTAATTAGAGTAACATTTTGACCCTAGCCATTTCTTTGAGTCCATATTTTTCAGTTTTCTTACTGGTTGCTTGTAGGTTAAAATGATAAGCTTTATTTATAACAGTTTACTTCAGACTAGTACAAACTTAAGTTCAATACTGCCGAAGTATTTGCTCCTTGTGGCACCATTTCCACCCACTCCTTTGTGCTGTTATGGCCATAAATTACAACATTGTGCATTGCATATCCATCAACACAAATTTATAATTATTGTTTTATGCAGTTGTCTTTTTAATTAGATATGAGAAAAAATAATTACAAAAGTAAATTTATACTGTCTTTCATATTCAACTGTGTGTTGCCTTTATCAACTCTCCTGTTTCTTCATGAAGTTCTGATGGCTCACCTAGTGTCCTCTCTTTTTAGCTTGAAGGATGCACATTACTATTCCTGATACAGCTAATATGATGTCCACACATTCTCTTGGTCTTTGTTTAACCAAGAGTGGCTTTATTTTTATTACATTTTTATTTTTATTTTGAGGGATGGCCTTGCTTAATATAAGATGTTCATTGATAGTCTTTATTTTCAATGTTTTGCAGCTGTTGCTCTTTTGTCCTCCACACTTTCTGAGGTGAAATCAGCTGTTAATCTCATGAAATTTCCTTTGTGCATTTTAAACAGATTTCTCTTGCTGCTTTCAATATGTTCTTTTTGTTTTTGACTTTGGTCAGTTTGACTGTAATGTGTTTAGCTGGGGAATCTCTGAGTTTAATCTACCTGGATTTTGCTGAGCTTCTCGGATATATGTATATATTAATCATTTTCATCCAACTTGGGAAGATTTTGCTATTATTTCTTCAAATATTTCCTTCTACCACATTCTCTCTTTCTCCCCATTTTGGGGCTCCCATTATGCATGTGTTTTGTGGTTGATGAGCCTTTACTCCTGCTCTGCCACCAGTGACCTCCAGGTTATCACATCCTATGCCCAATCTCCTTGTTTTAATTTTCCTCTTAGCAGCACTCTGCACAGTTTATAACCGCCTCCTTCTTTCAAGTAGTTTTGTTGAAATATGATCACATACCATAAAATTTATCCATTTAAAACTTTCAGTAGTCTTCAACGTATTTGTGGGTAAGTGCAGTGGGCACTGTGGTCACCCTCAGAACATTCTCAGCTCAGAAAGAATTCCAGTATTCTTTAGCTATCCTCCTGCTTTCCACACCCTCTAGCCCCCCAGACTTAAGCAGTTGCTAAGCTACTACTTTCCATCTCTTTGGATTTGCCCATTGTAGACAGCTTATTTATATGGAGTCACATAATGTGTGGTCTCTTGGGGACTGGCATCTTTTACTTAGCACAGTACTTTCAAGGCTCATCCATGTTGCAGCAGGTGTCCATGCTTTATTTCCATTGTATGGATAATTGCATTTTGTTTATCCATTCGTTAGTTGATAGATAATTGGGTTATTTTTACCTTTTGGCTATTACAAGTTCTTATTGGGTATATAATTTGCAAATGTTTTCTCCCATTACATGGACTGTGTTTTGGTAGTGTCCAATGAAGCAAGAAATATTCTAATTTTGACAAAGTCTGATAGATCTATCTTTTATTGTTCTTGTTTTTGGACTAATGATTCACTGCCAAAATTGGACATCATGAAGATTTACCCCTATGTTTTCTCCTGGAATTTTAGCTCCTACATTTAAATGTTCGATCCATTTTAAGTTAGCTTTTGAATATGGTGTGAGGTAGGGGTCCAATTTCATTTTTTTGCACGTGGCTCTCGAGTTGTCTCAGCACTGTCTATTGAAAGGGCTATACTTTCCTTACTGGGTGATCTTTCAAAAGTCAGTTTATCATGGACACATGAATTTGTTTCTGAATTCTCAATTCCATTCCATTAATCTGTCTACTTATCCACATGCCAGAACCATACTGTAATGATTACTGTTACTTTGTAGTAAGTTCTGAAATCAAGAAGCGCAAGTCTTCCTAGTTTGTTCTTCTTTTAAAATTAGTTTTCAACTATTTTGTATTCTGAATCCCTTGAGTTGAATATGAATCTTAAAGCCAGCTTGTCAATTCCTACAAAGAAGTCAGCTGGAATTTGGATAGGAATTGTGTTGAACTCAGATCAGTTTGGGGAGTATTGCCATCTTAACAGCATTATGTCTTTTGGTCCCTAAACATGGGATGTTTTCCATTTATTTAAAGTTGCTTTAATTCTTTTCGAAAATGATTTGTAGTTTTCCGAGTATAAGTTTTGCATTTCTTTGGGAAAAAACTTAATAGAATAAATAAATAAATAATAAAGTAAAATTAAATTTATTCCTACGTATTTCATTTTTTTAATGCTGTCACAAATGGAGTTGTTCTCTTATTTCACTTTTGAATTGTTTTTTGAAAGGGTAGACATGCAATTGATTTTTGTACATTGATCTTGCATCCTGCAACCCTACTGAATTCATTTTAAGTTCTAATAGTGTTTTAAGTAAGCTCCTTAGAATTTCCTCTATATAAGATTATGTCAGCTGTAAGAAGAGATAACTTTATTTCTTCCTTTCTAATATGGATGCCTTTTATTTCTTTGTTAATTGCCTTGGCTAGAACCTCCAGTACAGTGTTAAATAGAAATGGCGAGAACAGACATTCTTATCTTGGTTGTGATCTTATGGGGGAAGGCATCCAGGATTTCACCAGTAAATATAATGTTAGCTGCAGGGTTTTCACAAATACCCTTTGCCATGTTGAGGAAACTCCCACCTATTCCGAGGTTGTTGTGTGTTTTCATGGTGAAGGATGCCGGATTCTGTGATTTGGTTTTTCTGCATATAGTGGTGATCACGTGGTTTCCATTGATGTGTATTGCATTAATTGATTTTTAGATGTTAAATCAACTTTGCATTCTTGGATTGAATCCCACTTGGTCATGCTGTAACATTTTTGAGTAATTGCTGGGTTAGGTTTGCTGGTATGTTGTTGTGGATTTTGCATGTATATTCATAAGAGATATTGATCTGTAGCTTTCTTGTGCTGTCTTTTTCTGGTTTTGGCATCAGGATGATGTTGGCCTAAAGGAATGATTTGGGAAGCGCTTCCTCCTCTTCTCTGTTTGGAAGAGTTTGTGAAGAATTGGTATTGATTTTTTTTAAACGTTTTGCCCCTAATTCTTTCTTATGTGAGTTCAGATTTGCTACGGTGTTTCTCTAGAGACTTTTTCATCTCAGGTATTGTACTTTTGAAATCCAGAATTTCTACCTGATTCTTTTTTTTTTCCCCCAATTTTGTCTATCTCTTTTATCTATTCTTTGTTCAGTGACACGTAGTTGTTGTACTTTATTTCTTTAAACATAATTTTAAAAGTTCTTTGAATGTATTCAGACTAAAGGATTTAAACTGTTTGTCTCTTAAATCCAACATCTGGGTCACCTTAGGGACATTTTCTGCTGGCTGCTTTTTTGCCCGTGTATGGACTACATTTTCCTCTTTCATTGCACATGTCATAATATCTATTGAAAACTGGACATTTTAAATAACATATTGTAACAATTCTGTCATCGGCTCCTCTGCCTCTAGGGACTGATGCTGTTGCTGGGGGTTTTGTTTGTTTGCTTGCTTTTGTTTTCCCTTTTGCTGCCTGTTGGTTGGGAGGCTTTCCTGGACTAATGGCTGTGTTCTCTCCAGTGCAAGCCACTGAGTTCTGTGCTCACATTTTCTTTAAGTTCTTGTTTATATGTTCAAGCCTGGTTTCCTAGGGTTCCCCCCTGTGTGAATACAATTTAGCACTCAGGCAGCTCTCGATGGGAAGAGTTCCTTAACTGCCTTAAGCGTTTGTTTCCCGCCCCTTGTCAAGGTCATCTGTAAGGGAAGGTACACCTTCAAACGACAGCTGGTTTAAAAATTGTCCCTAGTTTTCACTTCCTCCTTGGGCAGGACCCACGAGTCAAACACAGCCCCTAAGACTCTCAGGAATACACCGGATCTCTTCCAAGTTCCCTTTGGCTTCCTGGTTATCCAGATCTTCCTTTTACATTTTTGGCCAGGCTCAATTGCTCCGACAGAAATCACAGCCTCAGGCAACTGCAACGTTACCCCAGATCCCTGTTTTTTTTTTCCGGCTAACGCTCGCTCGGTGGTGGTCAAACCGGTGACAGTGCTCTGGGTCTGAGTGTTGCCCCAGAACGGCAGCAGTCCGGTGTTTGAAATGCCATGGACCCACTGCTGTCACCAAGCTCCAGTTGTCTTTCTTAACTAGATGGTTTTTAGTTCCCTCTCTCCACCTGTTGTTCATTTCCAGAGTTCCGACGCAGTTGAATTTCCCTGTTTTATAGGATCTTTGTTGCTTTGGGTGGAGGGTGGGTGTACTGAGTTCCTAGCTCTACCAGTGTTAGCGTAATGCTTTTGACTTCCAGTGTGTCCCAGGTTCCAGCAGGTGGCTTCGATTTGGGGGTAGCGGTCCGCCTTATGGATGTTCCTCTGGCTCCTCATGCATTCGCTGGTTGCATGATATTTATGTCCTTTCCGATCTTCGGTAATCGTGAATGAAGCCACCACATACTCTCACCCACAGGTCTCTAGGTGTGACCATATGTTTTCATTACCTTTGCATTAATACCTGAAAGTGGGATTGCTGGGCTATGCGGCAAGTGTATGTTCAAAGCCATGAGAAGCTGTCCAACTGTTTTTACAAGTTGTTTGCAGCACTTTACATTCCACCCAGCAAAAAGGAGCGCTCAGTTGCTTCACACTCTCTGTCACTGTGATTTTAGGGTGGGTGTTTTTTTTTTTTCCTTTTAAAAATGGTAGCGATTCTAATAAGCACACTGTGGCATCAGATTGTGGTTTCAAATTACATTTACCTGAGGCTCGGTGATGCTGAAAGTCTTTATCTCTGCTTATTTTCCCTCCGTGTATGTTCTGTTGTGAAGTGTACCTGTTCGAATCTTTTGGGCATTTCAAAACACTTTTTGAGGTTTGAGAGTCTTTATATTATTGGGATAGAATGTCTTTACCAGGAATGTGTTTATCAGATATTTTCTTTGTGGTTTCTTCCATGAATACTAATAAAGCAGTCTTTCAAAGATTAGAATTATTAACTTTGATGCAATCGATTAATTTGATTCTTTTGTGATTTGTGATTTTGGGGGCTCATATGTAAGAAAGGTTGGATGACCTCAAGGAAAGACACAAAGATTTTCTCCTATATTTTCTTCTAGAAGTTTTATAGTCTAAAGTGTTATATTTAGGTCTCTGATCCATTTTGAGTTAATTTTTGTGTAAGGCATGAGGTGTGAGGCCAGTGTCATCATTTGCATTTGGATGCTTAATTATTCCATCACCATTTGTTGAAAAGACAATTTTTTTAGCCATTGCACTGCTTTTCAACTATATCCAAATTAGCCACATGTGTCAGAGTCTGTATCCTATTTCTGGAATCTCCGTGTTTTTCCGCTGATGTATACGTCTGAGCTTTCACCAGTGCAATGCTATCTTGATGACCAGAGCTTTGTAATAAATCTTGGGATCAGGTAGTATAAGTCCTCCAGGTAGCCCTTCCTTTTCAAAATCTTTTTGGCTCTTCTCGTTTCTTTGCCTTCCGTATGACTTTTAGAATAAGCATGTGAATATCTATCAAGTAGACTGCTGGGATCTACAGATCTATCTGGAGAGACTTGAAGCCTCCACGATAATCAGTCTTCTAGCCAATGGGCATCATTTCCCACATGTAGGTCTTTGTTTGTTTCATCAGGGCACGGGAGAGTTTGCATACAGACCTTGCACGTATTTTGTTAGATCCATACCTGAGTATTTTACTTCGGGTTAGTTACCCTGTTTTGAAGTTTTTGAACTTTCACACACTATAGAAAAACAACTAATTTTCATATATGGACTCCATACCCTGCAACATTGTTAGATTCACTTTGTTCTAGAAGCTTCACTGCAGATTCTTTGGGATTCTCTACATAAATGGCTACGTTGTCAGCAAATATAGACTTTTGTATTTTTGCTTGATCTGTGTACCTTCTATATCTTACTACCTTTTGCCCCTGGGTGGGACCTCCAGCTCCTGCTGGGTGGAAACGATGAGGCTGGCTCTCCTTGCTTTGCTCTCCATTTCAGAGGGAACGCATTCAGTCTTCTTCACCGTTCTGTGTGATATTAGCTGTGGACAACTAATCTGCTGTGCCTATCCAGTGAACATTTCAGGTTAGGTGCTTGTATTTTTCAGTTCTAGAATTTCCACTTTATTCTGTTGGGAACAGTTCTCTTTTCTCCACTGAGATTCTGTGTTTCCTCATTATGTACATAGTTTTCTTTAAATCCAAGATCATGTTTCCAGTAAGTTTTAGATTTTTTGTTTACTCATTCCATCATTTCTGCTATAGGTTGGGGTCTATTTTTCTGACAGTTTTAAGAGTCATGCTTTCCCTTCTTTCTTCTTCCTTCCCTTCCCTCCCCTCTCCTTCCTCCCTCCCTCCCTTTCTTCCTTCCTTCCTTCCCCCTCTCTTTCTTCCTCCAGGTGGTGATATGGGTATTTAATTGGGAGAATCTGACTTTGAAGTTCGGGTATCAGCAATGTCCCCTCTTTCCCCAGCAAAGTCCCTCCTCTGTCTCTGCCTCCCCCAAAGACTGACCACAGCACCCCCACTGGGGGCTGAGTCGGCTTCTCCTAGTGGACAGGAAAACCATGTCCTGTGAGCCCTGGGCTTTGACACCACCATCAAATGAAGAACTGTAGCCATCGGAAGGTGACTGATCCTCACTGCGGGCACAGGCCTTGCCCAGGGAGCACAGGGAGGCGTGACAGACTGAGGACCACTGATCGCCCTAAAGCCTCCCCAATCTTCCCAGAATAGACTGGACTGGTGCTGCTCCAAGGGAAGGGACAACAGGCTGTGTAGGGGGGGCAGGAGGGACTGGGAAGGATTGCGTCTCAAGGCAACTTGGCGCACACTGTTTTCCGTGTAATACCATGAGGAGTACTAGACAGGACAGGCTGCCTCCTTGGAGTCCTTGGCAAGGGATCCTGGAGGGGGCAGCCAGAGTGAGTCATGAGAAGGGAGCTGGTGGCAGCGTGGACCAGGGTCCTACCTGGACAAGGCCTTGGGCTCTGCGCCCTGGACAGCCGGCGCACTCCACTCGGGTCTGCCCAGCCCCCGTGTGGCCCCCTCCCTCTCCTCCCACCTCTTCTCTGACTGCTCTCCGGTTCTGGAGGCATAAACCCCCAGGGCTGGAGGCAGGGGATGGGGGGGCGGGGAGCAAAGGGGAGCAAAGCCTGAGGCCGTGGCGGGTCTCCCCACACTCTCCAAATTGAGTGGAGCGACAGGATTTAAGGCCTCGGCTAGACTGCAAGGGAGGTGGACTTTCAAAGAAACAGCAAGTAAATTACCCTGGTCGGGGCCCCCACACGAGTAGGTTGCCACACGGGCCGATGGGAACACGTCTGGCATCCTTGCCAGCCCCAGGAAAATACCCTTTCTCTGGTGGGCCATTTGGAACATGGAAATGTGTGCGCATGCTCTCCCTCTCTGCACAAGCTCCGGGGCACACACTTGTGTGTCTCGGAACTCAGGGGTGCAGCTGTTTTTGGTAGCTCCGTGCCAGGGACAGCGTGCGGGGCCAAGTCCTCCTGGCCTCAAGTGACCCCAGTGTCCAAGGCTCCTTGTCCAATGTCTCGCAGATGGAAGAACAGTGCAGCAGATCTGGGAGCAGTCCCCAAAGCAGGAAGACACTGTGGCCTCCGAATGGCCTGGGCGTCCCCACTGGGGGACTTGGGCTGAGGAGCTGGAAGGCACCAGCCACAGCCCCTCCGTAGATGGTGGAAGCGCCACCCCTGGGACCGGTCCCTAGAGAGGCCAGCAGCCAGCCTTGGACGCTTCTCACGGTCACGCCAGAAAATGGGGCACAGGTGTCCTGGGCAGGCAGAGGCCTCAGAGGCCTGGGCTGGGACAAGAACCTTCCCCACCCTCTGGACAACCTATGGTAAACAGTGACAGGGAGCTCAGTTCCCTCCTCGTGGCCCAGCTCATGGAGAGACACTTACAAATACTGGAACGTTCTTCCTTAGATGAAGTCAGTTCATCTCTCTCTGGCATTTCACACAGGACCATCACGGGCTTTTTTTTTTTTTCCTGGGCTAGAAGGGGTCTGGCATACCATCTGCTTAATCCTCCTCACTTCAAAGATGGAGAGACTGAGGGCCAGAGAGGGGCAGTGGCTCACCTTCGGTCCCACAGCAAGGCAGGCCCCGCGGCAGGACGGGAGGCCCACACCTGCCCTCATGTAGCCCCTGAAGACAAGCTGGAGTCGGCTGGTCCCTTTGGCAAAAGGAGGCCTTGCCCCCAGCTTGCCTCCACTGTCCTGAACAGACCTGGCCTCCCCTTCCAACTGACACTCAGCTTCTAGCCAGTTCTGCCGCTGGCCACACTCACGCCGGCCCCTCCGGAGGAAACCCGGGCAGCCAACGATCCTGGAGCTGCCTGCCAGGCTCCCAGCCCCTCAGGCCGTTCTTGCCGGGTGTGCCTGGCACCCGTTTCCTCCAGAGGCACCCTGGGGCCCCTCCTCCAGGTCCCCTCTGGTTCTCTGTACCTTGGTGGGAGCAGTTGCTCACAACCTGGAGCACACTTCCTATCACCAGGACACCTACTACATTCTGGAGAAGGCTCTTTCCTCTCCTGCCCTAGGGAGGACCAGAGACTATCTTGGGACAAACCAGGAACTGAATGTAATGGGACCATCCCACCTTGTTCGGCTCCAGAGGGTGTGTCTGACCTGGTGTGATGGTGAGCAGACCAGCCATGCCCATCAGAGCAGATGAAGGGGTAGACAACTGTGGGGTCAGGGGCTTTTCCTCATAGTCTGTGGAAAAGTGAGAGGAAGTTGGACCAAGAATGACCACACCACACAGCAGATGGCAAACAAGAAGTAGCCTTGGACGTCTTGACCTAGATGGGAAGACAAGGGAGCAGAAAGGCCTGGGGCTCCCACTGAGGATGGCCAAGCCAATGGTTGGGTAGACAGAGGCCCATGGTAGACGGTGGGGATGTGGGAAGGTGGGGCGCGCCTCCAGCTTTCGGTCCCTGCTACTCAGACAACCATCTCAAGTCAGCAAGATTCAGACAATTTGATTTACTGTAATGAATATAGTAAATACTTTACCTGCAATAAAATAATCTCGAGTGAACAGCTTGACCACTTTTGAAAATGCATACACCCCTGTAACTAACTCACACATCAGAACAGAACATGCCTGTCACCCTAGAAAGTTCCTGGGAAGCCAAAGACATTTCTCTCCAGGGGCCATCATTGTTCTGATTTATTTCACCATAAGTTGGTTGTACCTACTCTAGAACCTCATGGGATTCCACCCATGTGTAGGTTTGCTTCTGACTTCTCTTATTTGGCAACCTGTTTTGTGATTCATTCACATTTGCTGTGTTTAAGTTTTCCTATTATTGCTTCATGGTGTTTCATGCTTGGGTAGATCACCATTTTCCTGTTGGTGGGCATTTGGGTTGTTTATTGTTTGGGACTATTAGGGGCAAATATGCAGCTACAAACATTCTCGTAAAAATCCTCTCATGGGGGCGCCTGGGTGGCTCAGTGGGTTAAAGCCTCTGCTTTCGGCCCAGGTCATGATCTCAGGGTCCTGGGATCGAGGCCCGCATCGGGCTCTCTGCTTGGCAGGGAGCCTGCTTCCCCCCCCCCCTCTCTGCCTGCCTCTCTGCCTCCTTGTGATCTCTCTCCTGCTGTGAAATAAATAAATAAAATCTTTAAAAAAAAAATCCTCTCATGGGTATATGTCTGTACTTCTCTTGGATCAAGACCCCAGTTTAGAATTGCTAGCTTATAGGGAACCTGTATGGTTCATTGTGTAAGGGACCGCTGACCAATTTTCCCAAGTGCTTTTGCCACATTCTCCTCCCACGGCAACATGCAAGCATTCCAGGTACTCCAGATCCTTGCAGACATTTGACACTATCGGTCTCAGTCTCGTCAATGGTCATCATTCTGTAGGATGAGCAGTGGTATCCCATTGCGGCTTTAATTTCTATTTCCCTGATGGACGTCTAATGCATCTTTGCATCTGTTCACGGGCCCGTTGTGCATTTGTGCGCCTTCTCCTGTGAGGTATCCATTTGATCCTGTTACTCATTTAATCTTTTCTTTTTATTATTGAATTATAAAAGTTGTTAATGTATTCTGGATGCATGTCCTTTCCTGGATATATGTATTGTAAATATTTCCTCCCCATTTCTGGTTTTCCTTTTCTTTTTTAATTTTTTCATAACCTTTCGATTTTGATATAAATTTGTGAGAATAGTCCAAGGGACTCCCATATACCCTTCACTCAGATTCACCAGTTGTCTACCTTTTATCCCCGTTGTTTGATTATTCTTGCATTTCTCNTTGTTTGATTATTCTTGCATTCCTCCTTTCCTTCTCAAGTACTAAGCATGTGCACACATATGTGTGTATTCATCTATAAACACATATGTTTATATGCATGTACATTGTTTATAAAGATATATTTAAACATAGGTTATATATATATACATATGTGTGTGTGTGTGTGTGTGTGTGTGTGTGTGTGTGTGTGAATTTTTCCCCTGAACCATTTGCAGAAAAGTTGGGGACATCATACCCCTCTTACTACACCGCGTGTGTGTCCCAAGAAAAAGATTATTTTTCATACTCACAAAAGAAATCAAAATCAGAACATTTGACATTGGTACAATGTTATTATCCAAACCACAGCCCGTATTTGCCTTTCATTAATTGTTACGAAATGCCCAGGGCAATGAGGGTGTTGCAAGTCCAGGATCCAAGCCGAGCACTTGGAGTTCTCTACTGTGGACTTACAATTTCCTCTTCTAATTCATAAGTAATATGACTCTATTAGTCAGCTTGGGCTGCCATAAGAAGATACCCTTGACTGAGTGGCTTCAGTATCAAAAATGGTATTGTCTCATAGTTGCAGCACCTAGAAGTCCAAGATCAAGGCGTGGGCAGTTTGGTCTCCCCAGAAGCTCCTCTCCTGTCTACCTTCTCGCTGTGTCTTCACATGGCCTTTCCTCCATGAGTGTGTCCCTGGTGGTGTCTCTTCCTCTTCCTGTAAGGACACCAGCCCTATCAGATTAGGGTCTGCCCGCATGACCTCTTTCACAGCTCATTTTATAAGGTAATGGGACATAGGGCTCCGACACGTGAATTTTGGAAGGACGCAATCCAGTGAGTAACAAGGACACTTTGTTTTGTCATTTTAAGTAGACTCCACACCCAGCATGGAGCCCAACGCAGGGCTTGATCTCATGACCCTGAGATCAAGACCTGGGCTGAGATCAAGGGTCAGACACTTAATCGACTGAGCCACCCAGGCACCCCAAGGACACTTTGACACTAAGTCTCTGTTCCTCACCTGCCTTTCAGCCAATAGTTTTAGCAAGCATTGAGGATTTCCTGGCTTCATTTTTCTTTCCTTTTATTTTATTAGTTGGCATTCTTCTGAAGGATGAGCTTTCCTTTCTCCACGTTTATTTACGTACATATTCATTTTGGTATAGTTATGTGGGGTTTTATTATGTTTAATGGGTTATAGCCCATTACTATTGTTATTTATTTTTGTGCTCCAGTTGTTCTAAATTTGGCCAGTAAGAGCTCCTTTAGGCCGATTTCTCTCTTTTTGACATGTGCCTTTGTCCTTTTTTTTTTAATTGCTCTATTTTTAAGAGCAGTTTTAGGTTCACAGCAAAATTGAGCCAAAGTATGGAGGTTTGCCATGTACTCCCGTCCCTCCCACACACAACCTCCCCCGCCATTGTCACTCTGTGTCCTGTGCCATGATGTTCTGAGTACTTCCTAGAATATGCATGCTTTTTTTCATTCCCTAGCACCTTCAGACTTTTTTTATTATATCCAGATCTTAGAGTTGTTTTCTTTCTTTCTTTCTTTCTTTCTTTCTTTCTTTCTTTCTTTCTTTCTTTCTTTCTTTCTTTCTCTCTCTCTCTCTCTTTCTCTCTCTCTCCCTCCCTCCCTCCCTCCCTCCCTTCCTTCCTCCCTTCCTTCCTTTTTCTTCCTTCCTTCCTTTCTTTTCCTTCCTTCCATCCTTCCTTCCTTCCTTCCTTCCTTCCTTCCTTTCTTCCTTCCTTCCTTCCTTCCTTTCTTTCTTTCTTTCTTTCTTTCTTTCTTTCTTTCTTTCTTTCTTTCTTTCTTTCTTTCTTTCTTCTTTTTCTTTCTTTCTTCTTTTTCCTGTAAGTGGTTGCATGTGCGTGTGTGTATGTGTGTGCGTGTGTGGGTGGGTGGGGGTCGGAGGAGTCTTTTTGTAGGTTACTCACCATGTTCCAAAGTTGAAATCTTACATCTTTCTTTTGTTGTCTCAACTGATAGTCTTTGCCTTTTACTTGGAGGGTTTGATCCATTTGCAGTTAGTGAATCCATTGATGTGGTTGGGTTCTAGTCCATTATCTTGCTACTTGTTTGCTGTCCTCTCCTACTTAATTTACTCCTTTGTTTCTTTCTGCCTGCCTTCTTTTGGGTTAACTGATTACTTTTTGTATTCCATTTAATTCCCTTTAATGGGTTTTCAGCTATACCTCACTGCATTATTTTTACTTGCTTCTCTAGGATTGTATTATGTGTTCTTAACCCATCAGAGTCCAACCCGAATGAGTGCTCTATCATTTCACATATAACATAAGATACTTACGGCAAAATAATTTATTTCCTGCAATCTTTTGTATTATTGTCATACATTCCATGTCTATTTATAAGCCCTATTGTTTATACATTAAACAATTGTCTTTTAGAGGATTAGAAAAATACTATTTTATATTTATTCACATAGTAACCATTTCCAGGGCTGCACATTCCTCTCTGGATATCAGAATTTCCATATGTTATCATTTGCCCTCAGCTTAAGGAACTGTCATCAGTATTTCTTAAAATGCATGCTTGTTGGCAAGGAATTCTCTTGGATTTCATTTGGCCAAGAATGTTATTATTTTTCCTTATTTTTTCAAAGACATTTTTTTGGGATACACAACACTAGAATGGCATTTTTTTTCTTTTACCATTTGAAAGATGTCATTCTGTCATCTCTGACCGCAATTGTTTCTGATGAAAAGCCAGTAAATATTATCATTGTTCTCTGGTATGTAATGTGCCTTTTTTCTCTGACTACTTTTAAGATTTTTCTTTTTATCTTTTGTTTTTACAAGTTTTACTATGGTATACTTAGATGTGGTTTTCTTTCTATTTACCCTCCTTTGGCCCACTGAGAATCTTAATCTGTGAGTTAATGCTTTCCATGAAATTTTGATTTTTTCCCTTTGCTTATTTCAAATATTTTTTCTTCTCATTTCTTCCTCTTTTTCTTCTTCTAGGACTCCAATAACATAGATATTAGATGGCTCAGAGGTGTCTCACAGTCCATCAAGATACCTCAATTTCAGATATTTTTTCTTTCTGGGTTTTGGTTTGGCTAACTTTCTTTCTTTCTTTCTTTCTTTCTTTCTTTCTTTCTTTCTTTCTTTCTTCTTCCTTCCTTCCTTCCTTCCTTCCTTCCTTTTTCTTTCTTTCAAGATTTTTTTAAAGTAATTTCTATAACATGTGGCTCAAACCTACAACCTGAGATTAGGTTGACCTCTAATCAGATCTACAACCTGACCTCTACCAACTGGGTCAACCAGTTGCCCCCAGTTTGGCTAATTTCTATTGAGTTGTTTTCAGGTTCACTGGTGCTTTCTTCTCCAGTGTTCAATCTGAACTCAACACATTTTTCATCTCAGATATTGCATTTCCAGTCCTGGGGTTTTCATGTGATTCTTTCATAGAGTTTTCCTTTCTTTCTTGATATTCTGCCATCACAATGGGAACATAAGTACAATCTGTCCAACCTTTCCTGTAAAACTTTTAAACATTTCTAATACTTACTTCAAAGTTGTTTTCAAGTAATTCTAATATCTTGATTTTTGTCAGTTTGTTTCTTGTGAGCAATTTTTTCCCTTTGATTATGGGTCACCTTATCGCACTTCTTTGCATGCCTAGCAATTTTAGATTAAATAATGGACATTGTGGGTGATATATTTGTAGAGGTTCTGGATTATGTTATTCTCTTCTGAAGAGTATGGCCTTTGTTCTAGCAGGCAGCTACATTATTGGCAATCACCTTGGTCTTGTAGAGGTTTGGGTTTAGGCTTTGGAAGGGTAAGTTTATCCCAGTTTTTCCCTCAGTTCTACCCTGTCACCCTTACTGCTGGGACATAACCCTTACACATAAGGCATAGCCCTTCTTTGGCTTCAACTGAAGGACTAACATTGCAGAAATTGAACTTCCTATTCTGTTTCTCCTGAATTCACAGCTGAGTAAATCTTTGCTGACATCTTTCAGGCGCCCGAGTTTGCCTTTCATTGAACTCTTTGGAATCTTAAACTTATGTGTGTATAAATTAGTAGGAGTTCCCCAAGATTTGGAAGAAGCATTTGTATGCAGATTTCAAGATACTTCTTTCCACCTCTGTGGCTTTCTCCTTTCCTGGACTTCTTGCCTCGCTTTCTGGTTCCTCTGGTTTCTCTGAACTCAGACTTGAATTTTCAGCTTCTTAGACTGCCTCTTTCTGCTTGAGATCATCTCTGCATGCCATGGAAACTGGAGAGTGCCTCTAGGGGAAGTCAGTTACACATATATCTCCTTTGGGGTTTCCCTTATTTTAAGTGTCTTACGCTCTCAAGTTTTAGCCCACTTTTGGTTATTCTTTTTTTTAAAGATTTTTTAAATTAATTAATTAATTAATTTACTTGAGGTGGGGAGGGGCAGAGGTAGAGAGAGAGAGAGAGAAGCAGGCTCCCTGCTGAGCGCAGAGTCTGATGTGGACCTTCCTTTCACAACCCTGAGATCGTGACCTGAGCCCAAATCAAGAGTCAGACGCTTAACCGACTGAGCCACCCATGCGCCCCATCCCACTTTTGGTTGTTCTTAATTGTCTTCAAACAGCTGTTTTTATATGTTGTCCAGAGTACAATTATTGTCAAGAGAAAGCACAGCTTCTTACAAGCTATTCCACTGTTATTGGAGTATTCAGATTTTAATTTTACTTTAACTTCAAAAAATTATTATAGACTCACTGGAAGTTGCAAAAGTAGTACACAGAGTCCAATATATCCTTCTCCTAGCTTCCTCAATAATGATAACTCAAGTGCAATATCAAAAATAGGAAACCGACATTGGTAAAATACTTTTAACCAGACTGCAGACCATACTCAGTTTTCACCTGCACTAATGTGTGTGTGTGTGTGTGTGTGTAGTTTTATGCAATGTGATCCTGTTAACCATTCATTACACATAGGAGCACTCTTGTGGTATCCCTTTATATTCACACAACCCATTCCATTTCTATCCCTTGGAAACTGCTACTATGTCTTCTTCCTCTTCCTCCCTCCCTCTCTCCCTTCCTCTCTCCCTTTCTTCCCTCCTCCCTCTCTCCCTCCCTCCCTCCTTCCCTTTCCTTCCCACCCTCCC
>LNAC01000192.1:2379051-2390673 GCA_002007465.1 Ailurus styani
CCTCCTTCCTTTCTTCCTTCCTCCCTCCCTTCCTTCCTTCCTTCCTTCCTTCCTTCCTTCCTTCCTTCCTTCTTTCCTTCCTTCCCTCTTTCCCTTCTAAGAGAGGGAGAGAGAGAGTCATGGGGGAGGGGCAGAGAAAGAGAGAGAGAGAATCCCAAGCAGGTTCCATGTCCAGCACAGAGCCCAACAAAGGGCTCAGTCTCACAACCCTGAGATCATCATGACCTGAGCCAAAATCAAGTATTGGACACCTAACCAACTGAGCTGCCCAGGTGCCCTGTGCTCTCCATTTCTCCATGTTCTCATTTTAATAATGTTATGTAAATGGAATTACATAGCTTGTAAGATTTTGACATTGACTTTCATACTGAGCACAATGCTCTTGAGATGCATCCAGGTTGAGTATTTTGTTCTTTTCTATTGAAAAATGTTTGAATTTTTAAAAATAAACATTTAATTTTAGGACTGTTTTAGATTTTTCAGAATTATTCCAAAAGTAGTACAAAGAGTTCCTGTACACCCTGTGACCAGTTTCTCCTACTACCAACATCTTACATTCATGTAGTGCTTTGCCACAGTTAATGAAGCAACATCAGCTTGTTGTCATTAACTAGAGTCCGTATATCATTCAGACTTCCTCACTTGTCTCTAATGTCCTCTTTCTGCCTGAGGATCCCATCCAGGATACTACATCCCATTTAGTTGTTGTGCCTCCTTAGGCTCCTCTCAGCTGTGACAGTTTCTCACGTCCTCCTTGTATTTTATGTTCATTTATTTTTGATGACCTTAAAAGTCTAAAGCAGTTGCCACGTGTATTGTAGAATGTTCCCAAATTGGGACTTTTTTCCCGATGCTTTTTTTTATGATTAGAATGGGATAATGTATTTTGGGGAGGAAGACCACAGAGGTGAAGTGACATTCCCAACATATCACTCAAAGACACATGTGATCAATATGCCTTATCATTGTGGAAGTTGATCTTGACCACCTGGCTTGTGGTAGTGTTTGTCAGGTTTCTTCCCAGGAAAGTGGCTCTCTTTATCTTTCTTTCGTACTGCCCTCTTTAGAAGGAAGTCACTGTGTACAGCCTATAACCTGGGGAATAGGAACTATGTCCCACCTCCTTAAGGACTAAATATCTACACCATTATTTGGAATCCTGTACACGAGATTGTCTACACCATTCTTTTACGCATTTATGCACCTCTGCATTTGTTTATACCAATATGGACTCTTGGATATCTATTTTATGCTTTAGGTTATAATCTAACCCTACCTTGCTTATGCTGTCATTCAGATTGTTGTTGTCATTCAGATTATTTCAGCTTTGACTGTTGGGAGCTCTTTAGTTGACCACTTAATCCCATTGACATATTTCACATCACTGTTGAGTTTTCTGGTTTGGTTTTTTTTTTTTAAGCACTTTCTTACTTTCTGGCACTACAAAAATGCTCCAGGCTCATCCTGTACTTCCTCAACCCAGTCCTACCATCAGCCATTTTTCCAGGCAGCCCTGGTTCCTTTTATTGACTAATGGTGCTGAAGCTGACATCTGCATACAACATGTGCTCATTGCTACTGGAGCATCATGGCGCCTAAGCCCTCTAAGCCAACAGAGCGTGGGATGCTCTTGCTTATACTGACCCACGTAGACGCTGCTCTGTACATGTGTCTATGCGCAACCATTTGTACTTACCTACACTAAACATGAGTCCATGGTGACATCTTTACCTCTACTTCCCCACCACAAGGATCATTCTAGACTCCTTCCCTTGCTGGTCTATAATGTTCCATTGCAATGGTGAGAAACTTGGCTCCCACCATCTGCCATCTATTGACTTCCTTGTTCGATCCTTGTGTACACGCATAGTGGTATCACAATCGTTAATCTCCAACCTTGGTGGGAAACAGCGTTTTCAACTAGAAGACAGGGCTTGAGTACAGTTCTTCTTGTCTTCAGGCTTACAGACTACGCTATGTTCGAATTCACCTAGGTTAGCCCCTTATTCCCCCATTCTTTTCAGTAAGGTTGTGTCGTACATTCGTAATCTATTTAGAGTATTTTATCATGCTCTGCATTCTATCCTGGGATGCCCCGACCTCCTAAATGATTTTTAAATTTTCCTGTATTACAGTTTTTTCTTTGTGCTATAAAGTTCTATGGGTTTTGACAAATGTATGGTGTCATGTACCCACCATCGCAACGTAATTCAAAATAGTTTCACCTCCCTAAATATCCATTTTACCTTACCTATTTAACTCTTTCCTCAGACCTTCTAGCAGCCACGCATATTTGTCCCCTCTCTATAGTTTTGCCTTTCCTGGAATGTCATATAATTGGGACCATGCAGTAGGTGACCTTTTCAAACTGACTCCTTTCACATAGACATTTAATGTTAACCCGTATGTTTTTGTGACTCAATAGATCGTTTCTTTTTATTGCTGAATAATATTCCATGTGAGCCACAGTGTGTTTGTTTTTTTCATTTCCCTACGAAGGACATCTTGATTGCTTCTAGTTTTGGGCAATTATGAAAAAACTTGCTATAAACATTCATATGCAGGTTTTTGTGCGGACATACATTTTCAACTCAGTTGGGTAAATACTGAGGAGTTTGATGGATCATATGGTAAGGCTATGTTTAACTTTCTAAGAAACCACCAAACTGTCTTCCAAAGTGGCTATGCCGCTTTGCATTCCCACCAGCAACAAATGAGAGCTTCTGCTGTTCTACACTCTCACTAGCAATTGGCATTGGGTCTTCGCCAACCCAATGGGTATGTACCAGTATCTCGCCGTTCTTCTAAGTTCCAAGTCCCTAATGACACATGAAGTTGAGTACCTCTCATGTTTATTTATGGTGTGTACATCTTCTTGGATGAGAAGTCCTATTTTTTAAATAGCTTGTCTGTTTTCCTGTTGTTAGATTTTAAGGATTCTTTGTTTATTCTGGGTACACATCCTCTAGCAGATATGTCTTGTGCAAATATTTCCCCCGAATATATGGATTGTCTTTTCATTCTCTTAACAATGCCTCTTGCAGAACAGAAGTTTTTAATTTTGATAGCATACAATCTATCACCTTTTTCTTTCACGGGGCAGGCTGTTGGTGCTGTATCTAAAAAACTCTTCATCAAACACAAGGTCAAGTAGAATTCTTCCTGCTTTCTCCTAGGGCTTTTACAGTTTCATATTTTAAGTCACCTCTTCGCCCAACATGGGGCTCGCACTCACAACCCTGAGATCTGGTGTCGCATCTCCACTGACTGAGCCATCCAGGCGCCCCTAGAGTTTCATACCTTAAATTTAGGTTTCTAATCTGTTTCCCCCTCATTCCTTTTCTTTCTGCCTTCATTTGAATCGGGGTTTCTCTAAATGTGATGCGTTGTCTCTCTCTGGCTGCTCCCAGGAATTTTTCTTTGTCTTTAGTTTTTAGACTTTTGATTACGATGTTTCTTGGTGTGCCTTTCTTTGGGTTTATTCTGTTCAGGATTTGCTCAGTTCTTTTAATCTATAGGTTAATGCTTTTTGCCAGATTAGAGGAATTTTCAGCTGTTATGTCTTGAAATCTTTTTTCAGCTCCACTTCCCTCCCACTCTGGGACTCCAGTGGTGTGGGTGTTAGGACCCTTATAATCGTCTCACAGGTCCTTGAGATTTCTTTTCTTTCTTTTCCTTTTCTTTCCTTTCCTTTCCTTTCCTTTTTCCTTTCCTTTCCTTTCCTTTCCCTTTCTTTCTTTCTTTCTTTCTTTCTTTCTTTCTTTCTTTCTTTCTTCTTTCTTTCTTTCTTTCTCTCTTTCTCTCTTTCTCTTTTTCTTTTCCCAATCTGTCTTTTCTCTACCTCATAGTGGTCCTTGGAGTGCTATTGGCCTGTCTTTGAGTTCACTGCTTCCCTCCTTCGTCAGCTCCAATCTACTGCAGGGCCCACTGCTGAGGTTTTCCTAACACGGTTATTGGTTTTTTGTTGTTGTTGTTGTTGTTTTTCCCAGTTCTGAAATTTCCCTTTGGTGCTATTTTACATCTTCTATTTCATTGCTGAGATTTTCTATTTTTTTTCATTTATTTCAAACATGTTCATAATTGCTGTTGAAGCATGTTGTGATTGTTGCTTTAGAACCCTGGTTGGATAATTCCAATGTCTGATTCATCTCAATGTTGGCATCTGTTGACTGTTGTTTCACATTCAAGTTGTGATTGCCCTGGTCCGTGGTATGATGAGTGATGTCTTATTCTATCCGAGATATTTGGGGCTTTATGTCATGCAACTCTGGGTCTTATTTAATCTGCCTGTTCACAGGCAGTCACTCTGTTTAGGTGTTGGGTGCAGGCACAGGGGTGGGGGTGGGGGGGTGGGGGCTCAGCTTCCTGCCTTGTGCCTTTACCACCACTCATGCTGTGATTCATCCATTCAAATCACCTGGTGCCAAAGGGTGAGACCAGAAGTTCAGTTTCCCCTTCACTCTGCTGATAGCTCCCTGTGGAAAGCACCACACTGGGTCGGGTTGGGAATTTGGCTCCCTCTTGGGCCCCACTGGCGCCCACTGGTGGGGGGAGCAAAATTCCAACCAGCACTGCCTCACACTGCCTCATTCTGCTTCATGGATTCTGGGTTAGTGGGCCCTCACGGACACCATATGGGAGGTGGGCAATAAGTGAATGCTTGGGCTGCCCCTCTCTGTCTTGTCGCTGTGGACGGGGTAGACGTGGAGCTCCACGCTCATGTCCCCTGGAAGCGAGGCAGGTTTCTCGCTGGTGTGTTTGCAAAGAGCTGTTTGCCCTGCTAAGCTGCCCTGTTCCCTTTGGCTACAGGGCTTTTCCTTGGGCTCTTCTTGGGGCATTTTTTTGTCCATGCCTGTTGGTGCTTCGGGTTGCATCCTCTCCAGGATGCAGGGGAGGCAGAGAGAAAGCCTAAAGACCCACTGCCATGCTGTGCCTCTAGTACCAAGGTCCCTTGGCAGTTCATTCCATCTTTCCTGAGTTTGTTGTTATGCCCAGGGTAATCTTCGTAAAAAGGGATTAGGGAGGAAGGGGGTCACTCTGTCTTGGTTGGAACTGGAAATTTCTATTTTAACTTTTATCCCCACAATCATTTGAAAAGGAAACAAAGTTCTCAAAGGTCCCCAGATAGGCCAGGGATCCTTCTTAGAGACCACAATCCTTGGTGCTCAAGACTCTTGTGAAGTCCCTGTAAAGAAAATTTTGCCTTTGTAGCCAGCAAAATAATTTCTTAGAGAGTTATTTAAAGGAACATACAACATAGAAATATTCACATAGAATCTGCAGGCCCCTGAATCTCAGATCCGATCTAGACATCTTGGTTGGGGCTGAGGAGTAAACTGGGGGTCCCTGTGCCCCCCACCGCTCTCTCCAGCTGCTGTCATTCTGCACATGGCCCCACTTTGGCTTCTGGTCCCTGACCCCTAGCTCCTCTTGATGTGGCAGAAAGGGATGCAGACCTGGGTGCAGTCCCTCTCACGAGCTGAGTCACATTAGGTCAGTAAAAATGGGATAACCTTCACATAGACCTTGACAGTTAGCTGTGATGAGTACATTAAATAATGCCGGTCAAGGTGAGAATACGGGTCAAGCAGCAAGTTCTCAGGGATTGTTTGCTGATGGAGAAAAAGAGAGCCCAGAACTCTGGGATGCAGAATGCTATTTCTGCATGGATACATCATCTTTCTCCTCTTTCTGAGCTCTTCTCCCAGAGCTGCTTCCTGACGGCACCCAGGGCTCAGGGACCCCCTCTATGACCCCCACCTCCTCACCCCCGTGTCCCTCTGTGGTGGTGCCTCTGGTCTTGGCCCCCCTGGAGACTGGGGTTTCCTTGAGGGGCAAGGCTCACTTATCACTGTTCTGGGGAGCTGGTGAAGACCCTTGAATCACTCGGGGGGCAGTGGGGCAGCAGAAGAGAAGAATCCTAAGACTCACACCCCACAGGGTGAGCCGGCAAGTGGGACCGAGATGGAGCTGCCAAGGGCAGCTGTGCCACAGAGGCTGGGAAAGAAGAGATGGTATGGAGGGAGCTGGGGACATTGGATTGGGAGGTATGGATGTAGCTGGTGACCCTGTGGGCATGGTGTGTCGGCTTGGGGGGCCGGAGGAGTGGGCGGGTGCTGAGACAGTGGGAGCAGTAAGTGTGCCCATCATTGACCAAACACTGGTCCAGGAGGAGGGTGCCCAGGGCCCCACACAAGCTTCCTCCAGGAGATGCACCAAAAGCCCTAAAACACTTTTTTCTGATACTCTCCTTCCTGCTCACCTCTCATCAAGGTCCTATGATGCCACTGGGCCCACCGCGATGACCCAGATCATCTCCCCATCTCAGGGTCCTTACTATAATCACATCTGCCAAATCCCTCTGCCATGTCACAGCTTCTGGGTGCTGGAAACCTTTGGTGTTCACCATTCTGCTGACCACTGCTGGCTCCCTGGCCGTGCTCCCGTGGCATGTGGCTCTGACATGGTCTCAAGGAGAGCCAGGGACCCAGTTCAAGAGGCAGAGAGGTACCCGTTCTGTTTCTGGCCTTTCAGCCAAATCCAAAGTGGATCCCCTGGCAAGAACTGGGTGTAGGGGTCCAGACAGGGAGCTGTGATCCTGACAGGGTCTTGAGGCACCGGAGACATCTGTCCTGTGGGTCTTGATAACACCTGCAGTGAAGGCTCAAAAATGTGGCTGGAGCTCTTCCTGCAACCACGTTCCCACCAGGGTGCACAGAGTCCAGGCCACACCGAGTCCAGGCCCGTGTAACTACTAAGTGAGGTCACAAGTTTCCTGTCACTGGAAAATTTAACAAGCTGGACTTCACTCACAAGAAAGGAATGCTTCCCCACACAGACAGAAGAGCCGGGAGCCGGGAGCTTGCCCCGACGGGCTGAAGCCCCACGCCCACCCAGCTCTCAGTCCTCAAGAATTCCGGGCGTGTGATAGCCGAGCCTTGGAGAGGGCTAGGGGCTTTCATGAGCTCCTGGTTGGCGGACCTTGCCCTGCCCATGCCTCTGTGACATTCTTCGTCTTGACTTTTCCCAAAGTGTCAGTCGGTCATGCTGAGGGAAGAGGTGGGATCCATCCGGGCCCAACAGAGTGGGCGGCCTTTGGAAAAGGCCAATAAGAACACCAACCATATTGCCATAGGCTCGCGAGCCTGCGCTCAGGGAGAGCAAGGTGCTGGCCGACGTGGAGGGGGTGTCTGCGTGAGAGCTCCCTGGCAAGGCGAGTGGCTGGAGCTCATCACCTGAGGCTCTCCCCGTCAAGAGGGATTCTAGTTTCCATGTTTCCCGTGCTGGTAGGGCAGGCATCTCATGGCAAGCCCTAGGGCCGCCTTTCCTATATTTTCCCAAGAGGCCTTATTCCAGGCCTTGTACCCATGTGGCTCACTGCTTGTCTTTTCTTGTAAAGAAAGAGGGGAAAATCTATTTTCTGACAAAGAGTACAGACTTTGGGAGAGAGAAGAAAGGCAGGTGTGGACATACCAACTTTGGAACCCCATCTATCCTTTCCTTCAGTACCCTGGCCATCACTGGGGTCCCAGAGACGGTCCCCTCCTGGGTTGCTTTGCTGCCACTGTACACAGAGGTGAGACACTGAGTCCTGCCCTAGTCTGCCACCTCCCCCTCACAGCAGTGATGGGTCCAGAGGGGGTGAGTGACTTACCCAGAGTCATAGAGCAGATGGCCTAGAGCAGACTCAAGACAGAAGCATCTGCCCGAATGAGGTGTAGGAAGGGTTACACTTCTAGAAAGGCCTCTAGACTTGCTTCTAACCAAGAGAATACAGCAAAGTAGACAAGATTTTGCAGAAGTAACTGACGTCTCAAATCAGTTCACCAACAGGAATATTCTACTTGGTGGGCCTGACTCAGAGGACCTAGGCCCTCCCTGAGGTCAGACACCCTCCTGCTGGCCTTCAGAAACAAGCCACCATTGTTCCAGAGCTGCCAGGAAATGAAGTCTGCCAACTACCTAAATGAGCTTCGAAGCAGATTCCCACCCCCCGCAGTTGAGTCTCCAGATGAGAACACAGCCCCTCCAACATCTTGCCTGCAGGCCTGTGAGATGCCAGCCAGAGGCCTCACCCTGCTGTGCCTGGCCTTCTGCCCCCTGGGAAGTGTGGGGAAGGAAATGCATGCTGTTCTAAGTCACTGGGTCATGGGGATTTGCTGGGCAGTGTGGTTAGCTGACCCAGAAGGACCAGCGTTTCCTCTGGGGGCCCCACTTTGGAGCTAGCCCTGCCCAGTCACTCAGCAGCAGAGTCACCTCAGCACGGTGACCTGTAAAGTGGAACCCCCAGGCCCGATTGTCTATGGCCACTGTGCACATCAAATAACAGAAGACAGACGGCCCCCGAGCTGGGCTCAGGCTGAGATGGAGGGAGGGTGCTGAGTAACAGAGACCACTACAAAGATTACCGGCCCCCCACCCCGGTCTGCCTTTCCCCACCCCTGCGGGCCTTCCCCTGGGACCAGGTCCCTGGGCAGCACAGGATGCCAAGGGTCCTTGCTCACCTGCCAACATGAGCTTCAGGACAACACGGGGCAACCCCCCCCCAGCCCAAGTCCAAGGCTGTACCTGGTCCCACACATGTCAGAAGCCACTACCACTCCTGCCTCAAGTTCACAGCCCCTGCCTGATCCTCCCAGACACTCCTGACCAGGGACACCGTGTGTGTGTGTATGTGTGACGCCACCTGAGTCCTGGGGGCTGAGACATGGAGGGGAAGCCATGGGGTTCTGAGCCTGGACACACGAAGGTCCCGATGACTGGGATGACACCCCTACCTGCGTGTTCCCAGAAGTCTGGGCCCTGCCCTGTCCATCAGACAGGGAGGCGTTTGGCCAGCCGACACTTTGGAGGACCAGAGCGCACGTGGCAGTGGGACGGGCCCTAGACGGTGGGAACACAACGGCAGCAGATGCACGGGGCCTGCCCTGCTGAGTCTCCATGGAGCTAACATTTTGGAGCATGCCAAGCAGCTGCGTCTCTGCCCGCGGGCTTTCTCTGAAGCTGCAAACGTCTGTTCTATCCCTGAGCACCGGGATCTTGGGGGGTCGACAACCCGGGAATGCCCCGGCAGCTTTGGTGCCAGTATGCCGCTCTCTGCCCCCTGTGTGGGGAGGGCGTGCTTCCTACGGACAGACTCCCAGAGTCCCCGGGGGGGGGCTTACCCCGTTACCCCAGGAGGGAGCTTGTTCAGAAATGCATCCGTCCCCCTTTCTTGGTGTTTTGGGGCTCACCTTCCAAATCAGCTGCTCGCGTCGTCTCAGGGTCTGCTTCTGGGGAACTCAAGGAAGACAGTAAGCATGAAATGCGCCTGGCCTTGGGAGGCTCTGCATCGCCCGGAAGTGACTGAGAGTCACCGCTGGACGCCAGGGACAGGTGCAAAGACCCTGGGTTGCACAGGAGACCCGGTGCTCACGCACGGCCCCGCGGCCAGGTCTGACGTCCCGGGGCCTCTGAGGATGCCACTCGCCAACGCAGAGGTGGGGAAGAGTGGCGTTTCCTGGAAAACGGGCCGGCCTGCCAAAGCACTGATCACAGGAAAAATGACAACCATCCTAGCCAACCTTCGATTGCTGATTGGGGTAAACACAGTGGGATTAAAAGCAACCACCAGAATTCCAGCTCATTTGAGCTGAAACATTACTAAGCTTGGAACGTAATCTTGTCAGGTCCCTCCAGACCCAACCAGCCGGTGGAAAATCCGGCTAATTTGAACACGAGAGTGGGAGTCCGCTCCCCTCCCAGGCCCCGCAGGTCACGAATCTGGCTGGAAGGATGGTGGGCCCCAGGCTGGCTCCGAGCAGGCCCGTGACAGCTGTGATCTCACAGGGCCCTCCCCGCTGCCTGTGAGACACATCTGGGGTCGCTCAGGGAGGGCTGGGGGCTTGCCCTGGTCGCGCACCGTGATGTGCAAATCAGCCCCAGCCCCCAGCCCCATTCTCCCCAGTTCAGGACCGAGGGAGAGCCCCACATGAGCCCTCTCTTGTGCAGGAAGGCTCTCGAAGCCTTTCTGTAAAGGCTCGAAGAGTAAACACATTAGGTTTTGCAAGCTGCATATGGAATATTGCATATTCCTTTTTATTTACTTTCTTTGGAGCTTCAAATATGTGAGACCGTTCGTAGCTTACAGGCCATGCAAAAAGAGGTTTCAGGCAGAATTTGGCCTCTGGGCTGTCGTTTGCTGCCCCCTGGTCCATGGCAGTACAGGTGCTCATGTGCTACTAATTTCTCCACTGTGGCCATTCATAAACTCCTACTCACCCTTCACAACCCCACGCAAATACCCCCTTTGGCCTCAGGTCTTTGCCAGCTGACTTGGTCAAGTTCAGACCCCAAGTCTCCAGTTTCCAAAGGGACCCCATGCAAGGTGACTCCCACCCACCTGATCACCGCCACGTCCAAGATACAGACCCAGGCTCTGAGAAACGAAGACATGCAGGGCCACCTGCAGGGGCTCAGGTACAAGTTGTTTCCAGAGAAGACCCAGGGAGGAAGGGCCACAGCAGCCAAGACCCACTGGGGCTGAGCCTGAGCTGGAGGAAGGGCATTCCCAGAAGGAACAGCATCAGCAAAGTCCTGAGGAGGGAATCACGTAGGGCGGTTTAGGAAGCAGCGAGCAGGGTGGGTTCAGATCACTCCGTGAGGGCCCGGATCCGTGCGGGCGCTCTGCTCTGAGGTGCCCTGAGCTCCCAGCACGGGCCTGGGCCCTGCTGGAGCCCGGTACCCAGGACCAAGGAGCTGCGGGCCCGGAAGAAGTGTGAGCAGACGGGGCGGCGTGGCCGTGGCGGCCTTGCGGGGGGTGTCTAGACTCTGAGGGCCACCCTGCTGGAGGTGGGCACTGTGGGCAGGACAGGCTTATGGGTAAGGAGGGCGCCGGGCTCCAGGACAGCCCTGTGGAGATGGGTGGGGTGGGGTGGGGTGGTCGGACCGGGTGGAGGCAAGGACCAGGGCAGCCTAAGACGGAGGCGAGGGTTTGAAACTCGGGCTGGGAATGGGGTGTGGGAAGCAGGAGCTCTCCCCTGACGCGGGGGCCCGGGCCTCACCGTCAACAAGATGGGGCCACCGATGTGAGCCCGGATGGGCTCCTCCTCAGTTCAGACCCCCAGTGGATCTGGGGGTCTGGGGTCTGATCAGGACACATCCAGCCCTTGGCCTGAGCTCCTCTGAAGGAAGGTAAAGGCCAAAGACTTTCTGAGACAAAGAGGAGGGGGCAGAGGCCCCACACAGGCTAAGTCTGGAAACTTCCACCAGGCTGAGTAACCTTCCGAGGGACCGGTGACATCGCGACCTTCCCTGCTGGCAGGGCTCTGGTGGGAACGCTCCTGCGGGCTCTGCGCGGGGTCCCCAAGCCAGCGCCGGGCTCCTTGGAGGGCGGACCTTGCCTGCTGTGGCCGGGGTGGCCGGGGTGGCCGGGGACGGGGGGGTTTCACGCCTGGCCCCCCTCCTGTGTCCCCTCCCACCTCACCAGCTTCAAAGGCCTCCCCTTCACAGGCAGAGCTCACAGGCTCGGAATTCCAGGCCCTCCGGGGCCCTGCGCAGCGGGTGTCCCTCTTGTGCCAGACGGGGATGGAAAACACACTCTCTTGGCCTTAATGTGAACCATGTGGGACCCGCCGCACGGGA
>LNAC01000192.1:2391070-2442898 GCA_002007465.1 Ailurus styani
CTCCCTCATCAGCTGCCTTTCCTGGGGACACCACAGACACCCCCGCCCCGTCGTGGGCCGAACAAGGCCCCCCGCAGAGATGCACGTGCCCTCATCCTTGGGATCCGTGTCTGGGTAGAGGGACTTGCGGCTGGGATTAGGTTAGGGACCCGCAGGGGTTCAATGATCCTGGATCATCGGGGGCGGGGGGCAACGTCCTCCCAGGGCTCGTGCGAGCGAAGGCGGAGGGAGGCGGGAGGTCAGAGTCTGAGAGGGCAGGCTCTCCCACTCTCTGTTCTGTCCCAGCCCCCACCCGCCCCACCCACCAGCCCAGGTCCCACTGGGGCCACAGCGGACAGCAGGGGGACAGCAGGGCTGCCCCGTCCTCAGGCCCGGGGGCTTGCAGAGTAAGCAGAGAGCAGGGGGCTTCGCCTCTCTTCTCGCTTCCGGAACCCGGCACCTCCCAGCCCCGCCCTCCTGTGGAGACGCACGTGGCCACCAGCCACGACGGGCTGTGGGGTGTCTGCCAGGAGGCGGCGCCCAGCCAGCCAGGAAGGCGCAGAGACACCACAGCCATCACAGGCCTGAAAAACCAGCTGCTTTGGACCGGTCCTAAGTCCCGGAATGGCGATAGTGAAGTGGGGGTGGTGGGGGCAGAACTGGCCCCTGAACCCCCACCCCAGAACAAGTGTGGAGGGCCCCAGGAGCACTCTGATTGGCCGGCTCACATATGGGTAGCCTGCCCGGCCGAGGTCCCCAAGCCCCCAGACCCAGGAGCTGACACTGAAAGGGCTCTTCCAGAATGTTCTCTGAGAGCTGGCCGCACCCAGGGACCATCACACATACTGTGCTGCAGCCAGAGGAGGGAGGGTTGCAGAGCCTGGTAGCTTGCACGGACACCTGCTCAGGAATGCCACGGGGCCAGCGGACCAGTCTGTCTCAGAGGAGGGAAGTAAGGCTCTCATCCTAGACAGGCAAGGGCATGGGGCCACCTCTTCACATGGGGGTGGGGGACATTGCCGTATTTCTGTGGGGTCCACGGTGAGAGCTCTTGGAACAGACGAGGAGTCAGTGGGCAGCCCGAGTCCGGCTGACACAGAGAGAGCCATCCCCGCAAATGGTTATGTCCCTGAAAGGGGGATTGGTGGGTCCCAGCATCCGTGCATTTTCCTGCCACAGCGTCCCCCCCAAATGTCGTCCCAATGCACGTGGCCATGGATGTGTCTGTATGCGGCCATGGATGTGTCCGCACATGGCGGTGGATGTGTCTGCACGTGGCCGTGGATGTGTCTGCACGTGCCATGCCCCACACCCTTGTCAGCCCTAGACGTTGGGCCAATGTCGCAGGTAAAAAAACCCTTCCAAAAAAAAAATCTCATTGTTGGCTTTTATCATCTAAATTTTCCTGGTTGAGAGGCCCTTTGGATGTTTGCTGCTGTTTTTACTACCTCTTCTGTGAATTGCCTACTCAGAGTCTCTGTCCATCTTTGCATTGAGAGCTATTTCTAATTAATTTGTAAGAGCCTGTGTTTATTAGCATCGCCCCTCTGTCTATCAGAAGTGTTGCAGATGTTTCCACTGGGCTGCCATTCCTCTGTTGATTTTAGTCCATGTGTGAGTCTTTCAGAGCTCAGCGGCCTGGTGGTTTTCCTTTATGGCTGTCCTGCTTCGCGTCCCGCGTGGGAAGGCTCGACCTGCCCCCAGGGTCCGGCACAGTCCCTCTGTCTCCTGATGCCGTCGCTATTGGTGATGTGTACTGTCTTCAGTGTGAGTAGGACACTTGTTTGGCCTGAAGTGCCGACTGACCTTGGTAGGTGTTCCCCGGTGGGTGACCGCCATGTCCTTGTTCCTGTCCCCACTGACCGGAAGAGTTGGGGTCTCAAGGGGACACCCGCACCCCCAGGAGGGCCCTGAGCAGAGGGGAGAAGTCAGTGTGCAGGAGGCAGATGGAACTCTGGGGCGCTCCCTGTCGCTGACACCTTGGGGAGGGGGTGGTGAAGAGGAGGTGTCCCCCTAGCCCCCCACCCTGGTCTGTCCCACCTGAGCGGCGGCTGGACCGACCCCGTGTCTGGGCCAAGCTGAGTGTGAAAGCTCTCAGAAAGGCCCAGAGGCATTTCTGTCCTCTGGGGCCATCCGATCTCTTGGGGGGGGTATTGGGGGTGGTGCCCAGAGTCACCGAGGCTGTTCTCCCCGACCCCTGGGCAGAGCCCTCATCTTGAATGGTTTGGAGGAAATGGAAGTCCCTGTTCCGTCGGGGAGGTGGGGGCTCCTGGGTATTCTCTATCGAGTCATACCTGTCAGGGTCTGCGAGGTGAGGAAAGGCCAGGGAGGCTGCTGGGGCGGCGAAGACCTCACTTGCCACTTCTGAGCCTCTTCCGAAGGCTGAAGGAGGTTTTCTGCTTTCTGTCAGACGCAGACTGGACACGAAGATCAGGAGCACGGCCGTGACTTAGTGGTGCCTCTGTGGGCCGAGCCCCCGGCCAGCTCTTTGCCTTGTGCTCCTCAGGCCCTGCACTGGCCCTGCAGGAGGGACTCTGTGATCCCTGCCTCGCAGAGGACAACACAGATGCTCAGGATAAGGAACTGCACAGAGCCCCACGGCATGCAGGGAAATCGAAGTCACCTAAGGAGGTGTTGAGAGGCTGAGCTGGAAGACGGTCAGCGAAATGCCCAGCGGGGTTTGCACCAAGTGGGTTCTTGAAAGAGCCAGCTGCGCTCTGCCCACTCCCTCCCTTCTCTGCGTCTCTTCCTTTCTTTCCCGGACCTCCCCCCACCTGAAATCTGTAACAGTGGCGAGCAAACCCCCAGTCAGCCAAGAAATGGCAGTGGCTGTTCATTGAAGGACTTGTTCCAGAAGCTTCCCCTGGGTAGCAAATCCTTAGCCAGGGACCGCCCCCCCCCCAGGCTTGCCCTGACTCCTGAACAATACCCTACCTATCTAACCAAGGTTGACACTGGATCTGGAGGGGATTGGGTGGGGAAAGTCCCCTCAGGAAGGAGGGCAATCCAGAGAGGCTCCCAGGAGGAGGGGGTCTCTAGTCCGATTGTCAAGGGCAGTGGTCACACACAGGGGCAGGGAAAGCGGAGCTGTTCTGTCTCCCGGCGTGCAGAGGTACAGAATATAACATTTGTAAAGCTTGTTGAACACGAGAAAATACACGATGTGATGTATAATTTCAAGTATAAAACTGCAATAACCATTTTTTTTTTAAAAAAAGTGTAGCGATCAGGATAATGATCTCCCTTGGGGTCGGAGGTCTGCTCACCTGAAGGGAGGTGTGCTGGTGGGTTTCTGGGGCCCTGACCCGATTGTGTTTCTTCCTCTGAAGGAGGCCGGTGCTTCTGACTTTATGGAAATGCAGCCTGCACCCCTTTGATCCGTGTACTTTTCTGCTGGTGCATTAGACTCCGATAAAAAGTGAAAATGTGTTGAAACAGGAGCTCAGGGGACAAGAGAGTTCGAACATCATTCTGGAGGCAGGGGGCAGACCCAGCAGGCCCCTGAGCAGCAGCCGTTCGTGACCAGAGCTGGGGTTTGGGATGATGAATCTGGCGGGGTGTGTGAGATGGGTTCGCAGGGGGCGAGGGGGGCGGCCGGCGTCTGCTCAGAGACGGCGGTGAGCGCAGGTGAGAGGTAATTCACAGCCGCCCTGGGGAGGAGAAGCCATGCTCGAGCTGTCCGGGGCTTCATTAAATATCAGAAAGAGAAATGAACCAATTTCGCGGCCCTGGTCTGTGCCTTCTCCCAGGATGGGGAGTCAAAGGCTACGCGACCGAAGGCCAGTAGCAATCCGATTAATTCCCCTGGATAAAGCCTTTAATCTAACACATAACAGCAAATTCTTGTTTTTCCATTAAAAACAATACCTCGGCCCCCACGTTGGCTGCCAGGGCCTTAATGAGATCCCTTTCCCACCCGGGAGGCTGAATCGGACCTTTGTTTCTCGCAGCACGGGGTTCGGAAGATTGCTAGTTTGGCGGTAGGGCCGGCCGGGGGTGTTTGCCTTGATGAGGAGCGTGAGGCTGGATGTGACATGAGCAGCGAGGGGTTCTGGGTGACCTCAGCTGAACCGCAAGTTGGCCTAACTTCTTGGAAGACTGTGTGGGGAGGTTTGCTGGGGCCAGGCCCGGGCTGCAAAGGCCCTGGGCCGGGGCATCAGAGACCTGGGGACCCTCTCGGGCCAGTATGGCCCCCTCTAGCTTCTGTCCCTTCCCGTGTCCAGTGACACGGGTGGGCAACTTGGACCCCTACGGAGAGCGACTTGCCCCCAGAGGAGGTGGCATACATACCACCTCCCTCCCAGGGTGACCCAGTCAGCCCGCTCCATCTGGGACTCTCCCGGTGTTAGCTCAGACAGCCCCAGGGCCCAGGAATCCCAGGCGCCCCCGCCAACCAGGGTGGTTGGCCACCGTCTTCTAGCCCCGGAGAAAAGCCTGGTCCTCAAAGCGAGCTGACACCTGCATATGGGGGGTGGCCCAGACCCATCCCCCGTCCAGCAGCACGTGGGGCACTGACCCAGAGGGAAGACTGTCCTCCTGACGGCCCCGGCCACCGTGTCCCCTCCCATCCAATCCTCACAGAAGGGGGACTGGAGGATTCTCTCAGAATCCAGTCATAGCTGGCTTGCTGGACAGAATGGGACAGCCCCATGGTCTCTGCCTGCTGGGATCTAGCTGTCATGCCTTACGTGGACACGTGCCCCTTCTAGTCCGAGGGCTCCATCGCCCCCATCAGATCTTCTCTCCAGAGACCCCGGAGCTCACAGTCTGTCCTCCGGAAGGACCCAAGGAAGGGTTCTGTGGCCTCATGGCCTCACCTGACTTCTGGGGCCAAGCTATGAAAGTCGCTGGGGCCAAACCAGGTGAGTGGCCCCCTCGAAGACCTGGGCTCGGCTGAGCTTAAGTCCGGCCACATGGGCACCAGTCATGACCTTGGTGGCTGGGGCGGCAGGGGCTGGCCCGCCTCCGGTGACCCCGCACCCTCCAGTGGCCTCTCCTTCCAACCAGGAGCAAAGCCCGTGGTCACAGGGCAGCCCCTCGGCCAGCTCAGGGGGTCTCGGACCTGAGCAGTCACTTTCAAGGGGGCGTTAGGGTACTCACCTAGCTGCGATTTCTGGGGCTGCAGTCTCACCTCTGTGAACGAGGCGTCCCTGGGGAGGCATCCAGGGCCGGCCGGCCGGGCTCCCGAACAGACCCCGCACGGCGCCGAGTGAACCCGGCGGCGCGGGCAGAGGACGCCCCTCGTGGGAACCGGCAGCCAGCGGTGACCTGTGAAATCGCGACCGAGGGGATGAAAACATTTTGTCACTGAGAAAATATGTTTCTGCTTATCAGAGCAACATTTTTTGGGCTCATGTAAAATGAACACATGGGGTCGAATGTTGCTCTGAGTGCTCCATTTACAAAGAGGCGAGGAAGGTATGAGGCTGTGGTCGGGAGCTGGCGAGGATGAAAGTGACAGCAGGGTTAGCTTCTTGCGTTGTAGATTGGAAGGTCCAGGGATGTGTGGCACTGCTGAAGAGGCCCAAACTTCGAAATGAAATTTATTCTTGCTGTAAAATCTGGAAATGACATCTTCGGGGATAGCAAATACAGAGAAAACATGATTTCAGCCTCTATTTGGTCTCCTTGCGGACGGTTTTCATTAAAAAGGGCTTTATAAAAATGATAAAAATGTTACAGTTTGCTAAATTAAGTCTGAAACAGCTCTATTTAATAATCTGGTGCATTTTAATCATTTTTTTTTAAACCTGACATATTGAAAAGAGCCTCAGTCTTGGATACCACTAAAAAAACAAAAAAAAAATAAAGAAGAAGAAGAAAAGAAAAAAGGAAACACTCTCAGCTCATCTTGGGTTGTTTTGTTCATTTCTTAACTTAAATTTGTCCTCCTCACTAAGGATTGGCACCAAGTGAATAAACATCGGATGCCCAGCTCTCCAGGCCTCCGGAGTATTTGTAGCCGTGACGGGGGTCACTCGACAGTGGGTTTCCTTGTTTAGTTTTCTTTTGGGAATCAGAGTTGAAAAGGGTAACCACTCTGTTTCTACCTTTTGGCCCCATGATGCAACACACTCAGGAATGGGGGTGTGCAAGGTGGGAGGGGTGGGGAGGATGCAGAAGAGACAAACCATAGTGGGAATCCTAGTATGAAGCTCTCATGGAAAGTTTTTGCCAAAGAGCAATGGAAAGGGCTTTCCAAGATCCTTAGAAAAGTCTCTGTTTGGGAGGAGGAAGTGGAGTCTGAGAGGGAGCTGTGGGGAGTTGTAAGAGCATTGGGTCCAGACTACAGAAATCCAGTGCTATGACACCATCCAGGGCCAAGGATTGGATGGATGGATGAATGGATGGATGGATGGATGGATGGATGGATGAGTGGATGGATGGATAGATGGATGGATGATAGATGGATGGATGGACAGACAGACGGATGGATGAGTGGCCGAGTGGATGGATGAATGAGTGGATGGATGAGTGGATGGATGGATGGATGGATGGATGGATGGATGGATGGATGGATGGATGGATGGTTGGATGGTTGGATGAACGGATGGACGGATGGACGGATGGACGGATGGACGGATGGACGGATGGATGGATGGATGGATGGATGGATGGACGGACGGATGGATGGATGGATGGATGGATGGATGGTTGGATGGATGGATGGACAGATGGATGGATGGATGGATGGTTAGATGTAAGTTTTGGGTCCTGACTGCCTCTTACAAGGGAAAGACAAGTGTTCATTTTGACAATGTACTTGACACTTGCCAAGCATTGAGTCCAGTATCACATTATCTTGCTCAATCTTCATTGCAACTATATTGATTTTATGTGAGAAGAAGTCTCAGAGGAGCAATGTGCTATAGGCAGCATGACATATCCAATGAGAGGGTGAGTTGAGCTTCCAAAGCCTGTGTCCAGCTTTGAAAGACTGCAGTGCTCTGTGAAACCATCCCCAAACCTGTGATTATTTTTATTGCTAACAATAATGCTTTTGGTTGGTGGAAAGTGGTAGAACTCAGCTTTCCTGACCTCCATCCTATGGATTCTTCCACAGACTTTCTGATATTCAGGTCGAGGACTGGGAAACATGGGGAGACAAGCTTTGATGACGATCCAGTTGAAACAGCACTGGGAGAAAGTTTCAGAACATTGCCAGTTTAAGAAAGGAGGGGTGAAGCAGCTGAGTCGTCTGGGCATGGTGCTAGGTGCTGGGAAGGGATCCAGGACATAGTGGGCTGGGAGACGAAGGCAGAGACCTGCTTCCAGGAGTAGAGATCCTTGCCTTGGATTTTCTTCATATGAACTGCTAGATGGGAAAATATTTGGCCACAGAATGTGGCCCAGAAGGCATCAGGGAACAAAGTAGCAGAGGTAGAAGCCAGAAGGCCTACATCAGCCTGACCACATCCTCTCTGCCAGATGTGCCCTTGGAGAGCCACCTACTTCCCTTGGCCTCAGTTTCCCATTCCCTAACATGGAGTCAATACTGCCCACACCCTGAAGAAACCCATGTGGGGACAGGATGGGTATGGACATGGTTGGCCACTGTTGAGCTCTAAGGCCCTCATGCAGAAGGGGCCTGGGACCCTCACCAAGCTCTCAGACTTACCTTTGTGAATCCACCCCCTCCCCCAGCTCCCAGGTCCTAAGCCCAGCCAGGACCCTGGAATCTGCCTTCCCTCCCAGACCCGACCTCTTCTTGTGCTCGCCAAAATGACTCCTAGGACACCAGCAACCTCGGTGGCAGGAAGCCCACAGACCCCAGCTTTGGCAAGTTTGCAAGAACAGACTCTGGAATGGTGCCAACCAGAGACATCTTGGAAGCACCTAGGGCCATGGTGGATGTGGTGGCAGAAGCTGGGAAGGATGCCGTCGTCTCTGGCTGGCCCCTCCCGGAAAACGCTGCCATCACAAGTACTTATCCCATTTGCTTTTTTTTTTTCCTTTTTCTTCTTTAAACAACCTTATTAAAGATGACTTAACTGCAAAGTGAAACCATCCCCAAGCTAAGTAGGATGTGACTCAGTCCGGGGGAGCAGGGTGGCTGATGGATGGGTGGCTTCTCCAGGGATGTCCACTCCTGGTGTTGGGTCCCAGCAGGTCCCCTGGAAGTGGGACATTTCTGGAGTAGTGACTTTTCCTTCCCCAGCGTCAGGGTGATGCTCTCATCTCAGCTTGTTAAGATGCAGAGTCCAGTGTCATCAACACAGATTTAGACCAGCCAAGTCCGCCACTCCACGTGTACACAGTTGGCCAATCACCCACGAGTTGATGTTCCCTCCCAGCTCGGGGGTGGAGGGGTGCTGTCTTCCATCTTCTGACATGTGAGCAAGGACACAGCTGGGCAGGGCATGGCAGGGCGGGTCGGGGTCTCTGTTGTATCCTTGGACACGATCATGGATCCAGAGTACTTCTCTGTGACTTTATGGAAAGACCATATGTCTCCTTCTTGTTCTTGTCGTAGTCCAAGGGACTGTCAACTAAATCCCTCACTCAAAGCCAGAGGTGACCGTGTTTGCCTGTCCACTGGCTACCTGGGTAGCAGTGAAATTAAAGCAGAATATGGTTGATTCTTGGTGAACCCATGTGTTGGTCCCAGAACGACCATTTTTTGGCCTAAATGCTCTCAGGCCATCTGTGGTAAAAATCTCTTTTGGAATTTGATTGGGAACCACCAAGAAGCCAGGTCGACCTCCTGGGAACCTCCTGAGATCTACAGGATTCCTATTGGCCAACTTCAACCTCAGTTGTGTGGTCTTCAGATACGCGTCCCATCCTTGAAGGACTGCTGTGCTTGGTGCCATGGGAAGCCCAGAGCAGGTGGAACAGAATCCACAGTCCAGGGGCCCCAGACTCTCGTCAACCCAAACATGAATGTGTTCACAAGCCCCTCCGATGACCAAGTGTGCATGGGCCCACTGTTCTGGGGACAGGAGCCCTCAGCTCATCATATTTTCAGAGACCTCCATGTGTGATGGAGGGATCCCCCCAAAGAGCTTTCTGGTCTCAGGAGAGGCTGTGGGTGGGGACGGGGGAAGGTTTAGGGTCAGACTGGCCTGGGTTCCCACGCGGGCTAACTAGATAATTGCCAGTTATCTAACTGGTCTGCGTGTCTGTTCTTACCTGTCCAATGGGGCTACCCAGACCCACTCTCTAGGCTGCTGGGACAAAGGGCTGGGGTGCTGGTGGGCACGATGTTTGGTTTCTACACAGGAATGTCACAGTTCTTATTCCCAGGCTCACATCGCACCTGTGCAGGAGGACTTGGGAGCGTGGACAGAGTCTTCTGCGGTGGGAATCACCGTGTCCTTCTGGGGTCACAGGGGCCCTTCCAAATCTGTAGGAGGTTCATGCCTCCGTTTCCTCATTAGCTCTCTCAGGCCAGGCTCACTAAATATAAACTTGGTTCCACAAGGCCCACGCTCAGATGGGCACCAACCGGCCTGTCCACCCCACACCTGGATCCTTCAGCGGACCTCACCCCCTTGAAGTTTCTAGCACGGGGAGGGCGCGTTCAGGCCCCACGGATGACGACTTAGAAAGTCTGGTTCATCTGAACTCTGTTTCATCTCGCACCAGACACGTACACATTTCTTGTATTCATCTCCACCGAAGCAGAGAAAAACACTCGGCTTTTTGCAAGCAGGAGCCCCGAGAGGCTCGTTAGGAAGGCTGGGGGCTCTTGCTGCTGTAATAACAGGTTATCAGCCCGGGTCCACGCGGCCCGCTGGGCGCCAGTTACGTAAGCACCTTCCTGTCGGCATCCCGCTGCCGGCATTAGTCTTCCCACCGTGCGTCTGGCCCCCTGCCCCGGAGCTGCCACAATCAGTGTGGCCTCTGCTGTCACGCGCCCCGGGGTGTCCTGAGTGGGCGGGAGGGACCACATCTGCCCCATCAGGGTGAGCCCGGACGGCCAATGAGCCGGCCAAAGCGCTGGGGGCCGGGCCTGCCCTTCAGGAGAACGACGGCCCACGGCCTTAGAGACAGACCCCTAGGGAGACGTGGGGCCCCTCTGATGCCCATGAACTCTGGAGCTCTGAGAGGTCCTGTCCAAGTCTACCCAGGTAGACGGTGGCAGTGCTGTGAGGCCAAGCCAGGTCTGCCTTTTTCCCCAGCCCTCCTCTGGCCCAAATAGGGCAGATATCTGAGCTACAGGGAATCAGCCCCTCCTGGGACCCTCCCCCCACATCCCTGCAAGGTGAGAGTCCCTCAAGGACAGGCAGCTCGCTCCCAGTCCAGTTGGCTTTAAACGTAAGAAACTTCTGGAAGGGAGGTGGAAACCAACCCCATCAGCCCTAAGCGTGTGCCCAGCTGTCTGGGGCCTTGCAGGGGAGACTTGTGTCGACGGTGGGGGCAAGGAAGCCACCAGAGAGGAGTGGGAGGGTGATTAAATACAGACCAAGAGCAAGTGCAAGGACCAGAGAGGGCCCCTCAAGAAGGAGATGGTACCAAGTGCCCCCAGGAAACTCCTGCCTCATGTAACTCCCAGAACCACAGGAGCAGAAGTGGGAAGAAGGTGGCCCTTCGCCTGCCCCCGGGGGATGGCAGGAGACTGTCCCCACTCCCAGGACCTTGCTTCCTCATGGGAAAATGGGAAACAGTGAGGCAGTCAGGTCTGAGCTCACATGGGCACAGCATGGGGAGGGGGACAAAAGACGCGTCCCCTAATTCCAGAACTTTCTCTGGATCCTTCTGCCCCGAGTGCTTTGTGATCCCAGCAGGCAACTCTCATACCTGAATCTGCCCCTGACACTCACTCACTCACACACACACACACACACACACACACACACACACACTCCTCTTCCCGTCTTCAGGCCCCCACACGACAGCCTGGCCACCTTCTCTGGACAAGCTGGGTCCCCCGGTGTGGCCTGATGGTGTCATTACTCACTGGGGGGCCCTCTCCCGTCAGACAGGAGCCCCGCTGGTCCCACGCGGGCTGTCATCACGCCCTCCCTGTTTCTCTCCAAGCCGCTCGCTGGTTTCGGAGCCTGGAACGTCTGACATGTTTTCCCAACATTTGCTTCTCATTTCAAAGTATAAACCTGGCAACTGAAAGAAGGTTCCGTGTTTCTCCCCCTCCTTATGCTCCTCCTGAGCGTTCTGCCTTCTCCTTGCAGGGAGAAGTGTCTCTAAAGTTGATCTTGGGTGGTTGTTCTCAAATAACTGGGCCCAAGGAGCTCAAAAGAAGCAAGTGGGACAAGCCCAAGTCTCTGGCAGCTTCGGTTTCCCGTTGAATTTTCCAGAGAGATTTTTGGGCAGAGGGTGTTCCTTGAGCTCATCAGGTTTCTCGGGTCCGTGTTGACGGCCATCCACGAGTCACCACATTTATCATGGGCAGGGCGGGCAGGGCCCAGCTTCCTCGCCGAGGCCCGTGTCCCCGTCCCAGCCGCCCTCCCCCGGGCCCCGCTCCCTGCCCGCCGCGGCCACCAGCCCGCACCTCCACCGTCTGTCTGCTCTCAGCGATTTCTTCCCACCGCACCCAGTGTGGACGGGACTCGCGGTGCCCATTCCCTGGGAGCTCCACTTCCCAGCAAGGGCGGCCACCGAGGTGAAGGCGTGAGAGGGTGTGGCCCCCAGGTTCAAGGCCGGGCTCCGCAGAATGTAACCCGCAAGATCCTGGACGCGCCGGCTCCCCCGCCTCCGCCGGACCCTTTGTCCAGCGGAGGCCCGCAGCGTCTGGCATGGGGCGTGTACCCAGTGCACGGCTGGAAATGGTCCCCAGTTCACCTGCTTGCTGTGCTCGTCCACCCAGAGCTTTGCACTCGACGGGTCTCTACCCGGCCCAGGGGCCGCACCTCACACGGGGCCCAGTGAAGGGTTGTGTCTCCGGGGAGGAGGTGTTAGGAGGCGGATGTGCAGGTGATTGGAAGACGCTCTCACCTTTGACGAGCTGTCGCTTCGCTCCTAGAGCGCCGTCGGGAAAGGGGTCCCCTCTGCTGCCTGCCTCCCAGCAGCCCAGTGCAGGAGGTGGCTGCTCAGCCAGGTTGGGGTGAGGGGCACAGACCCCTCCCCTGTCCCCCACCCTTTACCAGGAAGCTTCTCTGACCAGAATGAGCCTTCAAGCGCACCTCCAAGAATGTGAACCCGAGAGAGCCCTCTCCCCGCCCAGCTCGACGGGTGCGGCTCATTCCAGGGATGGAGAAACTGAGGCTGGCCGGCCCCAAGGCGATCAAGTTGCCGAATGCAGCAGCGGAAGGGCCAAGCCAGATGGAGGGTCCCCTTGCCAGTCGCTGGGGACGGTAGCAGGCCTCCATCTCGAACTAAAGGTCAGCTCCGATTGCCCCGGGGAAAGGCAGAGGACTCTGTGCCCTGACTTTTCTGAGCTAATAAGGAGGACTGTTTGATGCCGTAAAACATTTCATTATTAAAGCAATCAGGGAAACCTTTATGAAGGCACAGCCAACAGGCTTTCTCAATTAGCATGAACACGCCCTACCCCTCCATCCTCTCCGGGCCGCCCACCCCTGCTTCCAGAAGCCAACAGAGCTCCGGCCCAAACCACAGCCTCTACAGCAGGGAAGGGCCCGGTGTGAGCGCACAGCTCTGTTTGTCTTTCCCTGACTTCTCTACCCCCCTGGGTGCGCTTCCGTGCTGCGGTGCTCCCTGGGCTGGGCCCTGGGTCAGGGCACCAAGTGGGATGTGGGCCTCGCCTTGGAGACAGACCCGGGCAGACCAGGCTGGAGTCGGCATGCAAATGCACTCAGTGAGGAATCTCAGTGGGCCAGCAATACTTAGCCCAGCTGGGGGCTCAAGGAAGGAAGGCTTCCTGGAGGAGAGGGCATGATAGGAGCTGCCTCTCTGTGGAGGTATCCAGAATCTTCTGGAAGCCAGGGTACCAGCCTGAGAACTAGCTCACCCATCACTTCTGGAGTTTGCCCAGATGACTTCCTTGAGATGCCTCACGTCCTGATCCCCCCGTTCCCCCACTCCGTCCTTGTCCTTTGGGACATCACTTCCCCTACATCCAGGCTGTGCCTGTGGGGTGCAGGCTGGCCCCGCTGAGTCCCGCCTCAGCCTAGCAGGGTGCCTCGGGCTTGAGATCAAGCAGCTGGGAGCAGCAGATCCCTGGCGACCCACCCACAAAACAGCAAAGCGCCTGGGAGGGCCTCCCTGCACAGAGTGAGCAAGGTGGGGGTCTGGGCCACAGCACATCTGCTAGGGTTTCCCTAGGTAGACACCAAGAGCAGCCTTCACAGCCAGAAGGCTCTGCCCCCAGCCTCCTCCCCTTAGCTCCCCAGGACCCCGCACCCAACCTCCACCCGCCTCCTCACCCTGCAGTCAGGCTGGCCCTTCCAGACACGGTTGGTTGTACACAACCCTCCTGGCCCAGAGAGGGGTCTTCCTTCCCTACTCCCACCGCACCCGTGGGAGGGTCGCCTGATGTAGGATCTCAGAACACCCTAGACATTGGCCAGACCATGGCTCCCAGGTACCAGGCCTCAGAAGCCCTCTGTTCCCGGTCCCCGGTTCCTCCAAGCCCACCGCCCCTGAGCTGAGCAGGCTGTGCTCACCTGTGCCCCCTGCAGGCCAGAGCCCCTCCCTTCTCTTGCACCCAAAGTTTGCCATGGTGAACAAAGAGTCCGTTCTCTGGGAAGGAGGCTGGCAGGCAAAATGTCTTTATGTAAACTTTTTTTCTTAGAAGGGGATTGAAAACACATTTGTAATATTGTCCTCAATAAAAAAAAATGCCCAGCCACTTTTTTGGATGTGCTGTGTTGTTTGTTCCTGCCTTCTGATGAGATCCCAAACACAGGCTTGGTTACCCCTGCAGTGAGCCCCAGGCTGACCATGGATGGGCTGGGGTTGAGACCAGTGGGGCACAGAGTGGGAAGCCGGCCTCCCTCCCTGCACACGGGCCACCCGGCCACACGCCTGGCCTGGCATCCGGCACCCACCTTCATTGGGCTCAACCCGGAACCCCACTGTGTGTCTCCCCACTCTGCTCTGAGTAGCACACCCACCTGGGTAAGCAAACGCACCTGCCCTTTCCTACCTCCGTGCATTTGCACAGGCTGTGCCCCCCACCACATTTTCAGCCGGCCCTTCTCCCCATCCCAGCCCTCCCCATCCCCAGAGGCAATTTGGGGGATCCACATCCTCCCTACACCCGAGGGATGACTTGGGTCGTCCTCATACGGGTACTTTTCAAATCCTTTGGGCAGGCAGGACATGAGCTCCTGGGGACAGGAAGGGACCCCTGTCTCTGACGATCACCGTGGGGTTGGTGAGACTTCCCACATCCCTTCAGCATCCCACGTGCACCAGATTCATCCATCTCTTATCCTCCTCTAAGAGATGGAGGCCACCGGAGCTCAGAGAGGTTAAGCACCCAGCCCCAGGTCACACAGCACAAGGCAGGGCCGGAACTCAGCCTCCATCCTCCAGGTTCCTGTTCTGGCCCAACTCTGTCCCGGGTGCCGCCCCCACCCCAGGTGCAGGGCAGGCCGGGAAGGTTCTGGATGCTGGAGACCACCCCCAGATCTGGTGTGGGGGTCTGAGGCTCCAAACCTGCAGAAAATCTGTGATTAATTTTCCTGTCCTCATTAATTCCCGGATTTCGCCCTCTCATTACGGGGCGGTGGGCGGCGCGTCGGGGGCCGCATGCCTGCCTGGCTCTGCGGAGCGGTTCCGGGAAGGCCTGGCACTCCTAATTGCCTTGCCTGGCCTCAGACGGGCTCATTAGAGGTAATGAAATCTGGGAGCCCGGGGCACAGGGAAGCGCAGCGTCGCTCCAGGGAGACGTGCAGGCAGGAGCTCTTCAGAAGAAAAACACGCCCGCGAAGCGAGGGGGCACAGAGGCCTGGTTGGGCAGGCGGGGAGGGGGCTCGACCCCGTGGAACGGCAGGAGGGAGTGGGCGGGGGACTGGGCCTCCAGGATGTGGAGGGGCCCCTCCCGAGGAGCGGGCCAGCACCTTCTCCCAAAGCTCCACCGTTAGTTCCTTTTTCAGGGAAAAGCAGACGGTGGTGCCAGGCCCTACCCCCCTCCGCCCACCGCCCCGGGGGCTGAGCTGTGGCCTCTTAGATGAGCAGGGCCTGAGCCTCCTCCCCAGCCCCAGTCTCCGGTCTCCCCCCTGCCCTTTCTCTGTCCACCCAGAGAGCCTTCTGGAACCTACCCGGCTACCCAGTGCCGGTCAGACGAGCCCACATGCGCCTGCACACTCTGTCCCGCAGGGTCTGGCCGCAGCACCCGGGACCCTCCTTGCTGCTCGGCCTCCAGGCCGCGCCATCCCCCTCTGAGCCTCTTCCACCTACAGCCCCTGCTCTTGCCACGCCGTCCCTGGGCTCCCAGCCAGCTGCGTGCTTACCTTGCACTTGACCGGGGCCTTTCCTGGGCCCGCCCAGCCTGCCCGCCGTGTCCCCTTCACACCTGGCCTTGCCAGCCCCTGCCGATGCCCGAGGACACCCGGCCCAGGCTGCGTCCAGGGCAGGCTGGTGCCAACCGGTCATGGCTTCCTGCCACTGTCTCCGTCCACGTGTTCCGGGCTTCAGAGCCAGCCCCGACCAGGGTGCTCCTTTCCTGGGTAACGGGGGACCTGTCCCTGCTTCCGTCGACAAAGGGAGCCCACGTGGAGAAGAGGCGTGAGCCGGGTAGGAGGTCGGCACACTGCTGCCCCCTGCACCCCGTGCCACACGTGGCCTTAAGCTGGGGGAGTGACAGGGCTGGGCGGGGACCGCAGCGGTGGCCACGTCCCCGCAGGACCTCAGGGCCCCAGTGGACGCCGTGAGGACAGAGCCACTGACTTCTCGGCCTCATTCTCAGTGGCTTCCGTGGCCCTCCTGACCGTGGCGCGTGCACGCTGCGTGGACCCTCGGGTCCGGTCCGTGCGTTGGTTTCCTGATGCGCAGCATCTGACCACGGCGCTGCCCGCGGTTCCAGAGGCCGGAGTCCGCCATGTGTGTCAGTGGGCTCATCTCGCGGCGTCGGCACGGCTCTCTCCTCTTGGAGGTTCAAGAGCCAAAGGCCTTTGCGGGCTTCTCTTTTTTTTTTTTTTTTTTTTTAAGATTTTATTTATTTATTTGACACAGAGAGATTACAAGTAGACAGAGAGGCAGGCAGAGAGAGAGGAGGAAGCAGGCTCCCCGCTGAGCAGAAAGCCCGATGCGGGCCTCGATCCCAGGACCCTGAGATCATGACCTGAGCATAAGGCAGAGGCTTTAACCCACTGAGCTACCCAGGCGCCCCCTTTGCGGGCTTCTCAAGGCCACCTGCAGCCTTGGCTCGAAGCCCCCTCCTCCACCCTGGTGTGCCTATGGCTGGTCGCCGTCCTTCTACCACATCACTCGGACCCTGACCTCTTGGCTCCCTCTTCCCCCGGGGATGACACTGCGCCCAGGGTCACCGCCTCACCTCAGGGTCCTTACCTCAAGCCTGTGGGCAAGCTCATGTCACCCCGTGGGGTCACAGCGTCCCAGGCTCCGGGGATTAGGGCATGGACGGCTTTGGAGAGGCCGTTCGGCTGATCACAGCCTGGCCCTGCCGGGAGCTGCCTCCGGGAGCAGAGGCCGAGAAGGATCCGAAGAGAGCCCGCTCTGGGGGCACTGGTGACTCGGACCCACTCGCCCCGCGTGCCGGGGATGGTGCTGGCGTGGGAGCTGGGCTGGTCAGAGGCCCGCTGTCAGGCCCAAGTGGCTCTGAACCTGAGGGCAGAGAGGGCTCAGGTGACAGAGAAAGTTCTGGGCTGTGTGGCTGGCCGCAGCTCTGTCTCCTGGTGTGAGGCGGTCCCACAGACCCCCAAGCCACCTGCCAGCCTCCGGGAACCGCAGGCCCTGGCACCCCCGCCCATCCTTGGCCACATGGGCAGCTCCTCCCTGCAGTGAGCTGGGCTTCCTCTGACTCCCATTAGCCTTTCACATGAATAAATCTGCGCCTTCTGGTCCTCACACCTGGAGCTCAGCATCCCCGAGGGTGGCCGGGTCTCTCACTGGACATCTTGCGCCGCAGCCTCGGGGCCTAGGCTGGCCCAGGCCGCAGTCCTGCCCGTGTGCTTAGCTGACCACAGGCAAGCCCGAGCCCGAGCTCACGGCCTAGAAAACATTTACACCCAGATGCACACGCATGCTTTTGTGCTGGGGTGACTTCTGTCTCTCCTCTCACAGACTGTTGACATGTGGCCTCATAAGATTGCTCTGCCTCATTTCCTCCACGGGTCCCCTGGGAGCTGCGGGTCCCCAGTCTCCTCCCTAGCCTCGGCCGACTCAAGACGTCTTTGCTCTGCCTGCCAGATCGGACGTGCGCTCCGGCGGGCCGGGCCCTCAGCCTCCCCTTCCCACGGCACCGAAGGCCTGGCTCGGAGGGGGCGCCCAGCATGCGTTTGCAGACTGGCTGCAGGAACACAAAGTCCCCAGTGCAGGCTGAGCACCAGGCTGGCCACATGGGCCTGTCCCGACTGCTAGGGTCACATCCTCGTCTTCAAGGGGAAGGAGCCCCCGAGACTCTCCAGGTCCGGGAAGCTGAGCACGTTCATGGGGCTGGGCGGTGTTACGGGCCCCAGAGCCTGCGGGGCCCTCTCTCACCCAGCCCTTCCAGCCAGCCTCTGCCACTCTGCTTTCAGTGACGTCCCCACTCCACGTGGATACCACGAGTGGCCCCTCTTCCTGTGTGTTCCATTCTTGATGATGGCAGGATCAAGCACAGGGTGATCTCTGTTGGGACGGAAGCAAGAGACATAGGCCTCAGAGTAGGAAGGGTGCCGTCCCAGGCAGGTGGGTACCCGCCCTGATACCCTGGGGGCCTGACATCAGTTGATGGACATGTGGCTATTATGAATGACGCTGCTATGAACATCAAGGAGAAGTTTTGTGTGAATATATGTTTTTAGTTCTTTTTTTTTTTTTTTTAGATTTTATTTATCTACTTGTCAGAGAGGGAGAGAGAGCACAAGCAGGGGGAGCAGTGGGCAGAGGGAGAAACAGGCTCCCTGTTGAGCAAGGAGCCTGATGTGGGACTCGATCCCAGGACCCTGGGATCAAGACTCAAGCCAAAGGCAGACACCCAACCGACTGAGCCACCCAGGCGTCCCTGCTTTTAGTTCTTTTAAGCATAGGAGTGAAATGGTGGAGTCAACGCCATGATGAAATCTTTGAGGAAGTGTTTTCCAAAGTAGTGGCACCATTTCATATCCCTGCTAGTAATATGTGAGGGCTCCAGTTTCTCCACATCCCCACTAAGATGAATTACTCTGTGTCTTTTCGGTTATTGTAGCCCTAATGGATGTAAGGTGGTATCTCGTGGTTTCAATTTGCATTTCCCTAATGTCTGATGACATTGAGCATCTTTTCATGTGCTTGTTGGTCATTTGTATATCTTCTTTGGAGACATGGCCAAATTACTGGCACATTTTTCACTGGATTCATTGTCTTTTAATAATTCAGTTGTATGAGTTCTTTATATATTCTGGATATAATCAGATGTATAATAGGCAAATACTTTCTCCCATTTGATAGGATTTCTTCTCGCTTTCTTGGTAGTGTCCTTGAAAGACAACAGCCTTTAATTTGGAAATCTCAAATTAAAAAAAAAAAGCATCTACTTTTTCTTTGGTTGCTTGTGCCATAGATGTCATAGCCAAGAAACCATGACCCAATTCTAAGTCAGGAAGACATCGGTCTTTGTTTTCTTCTAAGAGTTTTAAAACTTTAGATCCTCTTAAATGTAGGTCTTGATCTCTTGAAGTTAATTTTCTATATGGTGTGAGGTAGGGTTTTTTGGGGGTTTTTTGTTGTTGTTGATTTTTGGATTTTTTCCCCCATGAACATCCATTTGTTGAAGATTTTTCCCTGACCACTGAATTTTCTGGGAACCGTTCTCAAAAGTCTTACTTTTGAGTAAGACTTACAGATAAGTAATAAACTTACAGGTAAGAGTTAATTTCTGGACTCTCAGATCTACCTATCAATCTATATGCCAACTCTGATACCAGTACCTCCCTTGTGATTACCATAACTTCATGGTAAGTTTCAGATTGGGAGTATGAGTCCTCCAACTTTCTTGATTGCTTTGGTTATTCTGGGCTCTCGCATCACCAAATGAGTTTTAGGACCAGCTTGTCAATGTCTGAGAAAAGCCAGCTAGGATTTTGTCAGAGAATGCCCTTACTCTGTATCAATTTGGGAAGTATTGTCATCTTAACAGTGTTAACTCCTCCAATTTGCGGACATCTGATGTCTCTCATGTGGGACTTCTTTAATTTCTTTCGGTGATGTTTTGCAATTTTTCAGCATACAAGCCTTAGACTTCTTTTGTCAAATTTATTCCTAATTATTTAATCCTTTTTGGACTATTACAGTTAGAATTGTTTTCTTAATTTCATTTTTTATTCAGTGATAGTTTATAGAAATACAACTGGGTTTTGTATATTGATTTTTGAATCCTGGAACCTTGTTGAACTCATTTATTAGTTCTAATAGTGTGTGTGTGTGTGTGTGTGTGTGTGTGTGTGTGTGTGTGTATTCCTTACGATTTTCTACACAGGATTATGTCATTTGTAAATAAATATGATTTTATATTTTTCTTTACAATGTGAGTCCCTTTATTTCTATTTTTTATTAATTTCTATGGCTAAAACCTCCAGTACAATATTGAGTAGAAGTAAAGAGAATGGGCATTCTTGTCTTTTTTTTTTTAACTTTAGGGGAAAGCTTTCAGACTTTCACCATTAAGCGGATTACTAGCTGTGTGTTTTCATGGGTGCTGCTCATTAGCTTGAGAAAATTCTTTCCTATTTCAAATTTGTGGAGTGAAACAACAGAAAAGGAGGTTATAAAATGGTACTTGTTTTTTTCAAACTCGTTTTTGTATCTATTGAGATGATTATGTGGTTTTTACCCTTTCTTCTGTTAATATGGTTTATTACATTGATTTTTGAATGTTAAAACAACCTTGATTTCCTAGGATAAATACCTCTTTTACATAGTGTATAATCCTCTTTATGAATTGCTGGATTTGCTAGTATTTTGTGGAGGATCTTTGCATCTCTATTCATCAAGGATATTAATTTGTGTTTTTCTTGTGATGTCTTCATCTGGTTTTGGTATCAGGGCAATACCGGCCTCACAGAGTGAGTGGGGAGGTGTTGGCTTTCTGTTTTTAGAAAATTTTGTGAATGATTACTGTTAATTTTTCTTTAAGCTTTTGGTAGCCTTCATCAGAGAAATCATCCCGTCCTGGACTTTTCTTTGTGAGAAGTCTATCATTACTATTATTGTTATTATTAATTCAATTTCTTTATTTGTTACAGGTCTGTTCAGATTTTCTATTTCTTTTTCTTAAAGATTGTATTTATTTGTTTGAAAGAGAGAGAGCATGCTCTCATGAGAGAGCATGAGCAGAGGAGAGGGGCAGAGGAAGAGGGAGAAGCAGACTCCTCAATGAGTAAGGAGTCCAAAGTGGGACTCGGTCCCAGGACCCGGGGATCATGACCTGAGCTGAAGGCTGACACTCAATGAACTGAGCCACCCAGGCCCTCCCCTTATATTTTTTAAGATTTTATTTATTTATTTGAGAGTGAGAGAGAACATGAAAGCAGATTTTCTACTTCTTGAGTCCATTTCAGTAGTTCACATCTTTCTGGGGATTTGTACATTTCATCTAGGCTATCTAATTTATTGAGATACAACTGTTTATAGTATCCCCTTACCGCCTTTTTTATTTTTGAAAGACCAGTAGTTATTCCCCTTCTTTCATTCCTGACTTTAGTAATTTGAGTCTCTTCTCTTTTTTCATGGTTAGTCTGGCTAAAGGTTTGTCAATTTTGTTGATTGTTTAAAAAAAAAAAGACCCACATTTTGGTTCTACTGATTTTTTTTTCTATTTTTCTATTCTCTCATTAATTTCAAATCTAGTTTTTATTATTTGCTACCTTATATCTACTTTTGTGTTTAATTTACTAGTTTCTTAAGGTAGAGAGATTATTCATCTGAGATCCTTCCTTTTTAATTATCAGCATTGATAGCCATAAATTTCCCTCTGGGCACTGCTTTAACTGCATCCCACAAGTTTTTGTATATTGTTGTTTTCTTTTTCCTCCATTTCTTTTCACTCTCCTCAAGTATTTTTTAATTCCCTTGTAATTTCTTCTTTGATGTGGTAGTTAATTAGAAGTGTGTTGTTAAATTTCTACCTACTTGTGAATTTCTCACATTTCCTATGTGGTTGATTTCTAATTTCATGCCATTATGGTCAGAGAACATGTTTTGTTTGATTTAAGTTGTTTTAAATTTGTTGAGACTTGCCTTATGGCCTAACTGATAACCTATACTGCAGAGTATTCCATGCACACTCGAGAAGAGTGAATTTCCTGGTGGTGTTGGGGGAAATGTTCTATCTATGTGTAGGTATCTGTTAGGTCCGGTTGACTCATTCATATTGTTGTTTGACTTCCTTGTTCTTCCCATTGTTCCACCCACAATAAAAGTGCGGTGTTGAAGTCTCTAGCTATTATTTTTGAATCGCTTACTTATCACTTCATTTTCATTGCATGTGTTTCTGACTGTTGTGTTTTCTTAATGGACTGACCCTTTTATCATTTCAAAATCTCATCTTTAGTAACAATTTTTGTCCTAAAGTCTACTATGTCTGATATAAGTACAGCTTATATACCTATAAGCTCTCTTTTGATTGCATGACATATCTTTTATCCATCCTTTAACTTTCAATTTTTTAAAAACCAAAGTATGTCTCTTGTAGACTAAAACTAGTCAGATCACATTTTTAACCCATTCTGTCATTGCATGTATCTAACTTGGAATGTTTAATCTACATACATTTAATGCACCTACTGATAAGGTAATATATATATCTGCCATTTTGCTCTTTGCTTTCTATTTCATTTTTTGTTCCCGTATTCCTCCATTACTGCCATATTTTGTGTTAACTAGATGTTTTCTAGTACAAAATTTTAATTCCCTTTTTTTTTCTTTTACTCTGTATCTTTGAGGGTTTGCTCTGGGATTACAATTAGCATCTTTACTTATAACAATGTAGATTATATTAATACTAATTTCATTTCAACAGTATATAAAAACTTTGCTTCTCTATACCCCATTTCCTCCCCTTTGCTTTGTGCTGTTATTATCATAAAAATTATGCTAATATATACTGTATACCCATCAACATAGATTTGTAACTATTGCTTTAAGTCATTGTCTTTTTGATTAGATAGGAAGAAACTATTCACACAGAGTATTTTCACAGCCCTGTGCTTTGCCTATTCAACCCTCCTTCTCCCCCCCGCCAACCCCTGGCAACCAATGACGTTTTTGCTGTCTCCAAAGTTTTGCCTTTTCCAGAAAATCATGTAATTGGAATCATACAGTATGGCTGGATGGACCAGTTTATTTATCCACTCACTTACTGAAGGACATGCTTCCATGTTTCGGCAATTATGAATAAAGCTGCTATAAACATCAGGGTACAGGTTTCTGTGTGGATATACATTTCCAACTCCTTTGGGTACCAAGAAGCATGATTGCTGGATCATATGTTAAGAATATGTGCAGTTATGTAAGAAACCACCAAACTCTCTTCCAAAGTCACTGCACCATTTTGCAGTCCCACCAGTAGTGAATGAAAAAGTTCATGTTGTTCCATGTCCTGACCAGCATTTGGTGTTGTCAGTGTTCCAAATTTTGGCCATTTAATAGGTGTGTAGTGATATCTCATTGTTGTTTTAATTTACAGTTCCCTATTGATGTATTATGTGGAGCTTCGTTCCATATGCTACTTTCCACCTGCATTCCTTCTTTGGTGAGGTATCTTTTAAGGTTTTTAACCCATTTATTGAATTGGATTGTTTGGTCTCTGAATCTTCTTCATATATTTTGGATAATCGTTCTTTATCAGATCTTTTGCATATGTTTTCTCTTAGCTTGTGGCTTGCCTTTCCATTTTCTGGACACTGTCTTTCACAGAGCAGAAGTTTTAAAATTTTAATAAAGTCCAGCTAATCAGTTCTTTCTTCACAGATTGTGCCTTTGGTGTTTTACCTAAAAAGCATTATAAACCCAAGGTTATTAAATTTTATACTATATTATCTTCTAGGAGTTTTATAGTCTTGCATTTTACATTGATGTCTGTAATCCATTCTGAGTTAATTTACTGTAATTTTATAGTAAGTCTTGAAATCAGGTAGCGTCAGTCCTCCAATTTTGTTCTCCTCCTTCAGTAATGTGTTGGCTATCTCTGTGGTCTGAATGTCTGTGTCCCCTCACCCCCAAATTCACATATCGGAAGCCTAATGCCCAATGTGATGGGTTAGAAGATGGGGCCTTTAGGAGGTAATTAAGTCACGACAGCGAAGCCCTCATGAGTGAGTTTAGTGCTCTCATTTAAAAAAAAGACTACACATATTTCCTTTGCTCCTCTGCCATGCAGGATACATTGAGAAGTCAGTAATTCAGAAAAGGGTCTTCATTCGCCCATGCTAGCACCCTGCTTTCATACTCCAGCCTCCAGAACTATGAGCAATAAGTTTGTTTTTTATAAGCCACCCACTCTGTGGTACTTCACTATAGCAGTCACAAAAGACTAAGATATCTATTCTGGGTCTTTTGGCTCTCCAGATAAACTCTAAAATTAGTTTGTCTATATCCACAAAATAACTTGTTGGGATTTTGGTTGGGCTTTCATTGAATCTACAGATCAAGTTGAGAAACTGACGTATCAATCACATTAAGTCTTTTCATCCATGAATATGGACTACTTCTCCATTTCATTCTTTGATTTTTTCATCAGTTCAATAGTTTTCTTCATATAGATCTTGTACATACTTTGTTAGATTTATATCCAAGTATTTCGATTTTGTAGTGCTGGCGTAAATGATATTCTTAAATTACAAATTCCACTTACTCATTTCTGACATATAGGAAAGCAATTGACTTTTGTATATTAACATTGTATCCTGAATCCTTGCTATAATCACTTATTCGTTCCAAAACTTTTTGTTGATTCTTCTGGATTTTCTGCATAGATGATCATATCATCTGTGAGCAAAGATACTCTTATTTACCCCTTGTCAATCCGTATATCTTCCTTCCTTATCTTATTACATTAGCCAGGGTTTCTAGTACAGTGTTGAAAAGGAGTGGTGAAAGGGGATATCCTTGCCTTGTTCCTGATTATACTGGGAAAACTTTGAGTTTTTCACCAATAAGTATGATGCCGGCTATAGGTTTTTTTGTAGAAAGTCTTTGTTGAGAAAGTTCTGCACCTATTTCTAGTTTATTGAGAGTTTTATCATTAATTAACTTTGTATTTTTTTTCCAATGCTTTTCCTGCAAACACTGATTGGATCGTGTGGTTCTTCTTCTTTGCCTTGTGGATACATGCTGGGAATGGCCAGCAGTCCCTGCACCAGCGGATGAAAGATGACTCCAAACTTTGCTATGGGAGAGAGAAGGAGGCAAGGGGCCAACTCTCAGAGACAAAGACCCCTTGCCCTTCTTCGCTTCCACCTTTATTGGTCCTTCAGGATAATCATGAATCTTTATCACTGTTTCTCAAGCACAAGGGCTCTTACTGGAACGAGGAAGATCTGTTTACAGGAAAGAGACGATATGCTAATCTGTGTGTTCTACGAGTTCGGCTAACCCCAGTCCAGGGGAACAAGGCATCCGTCTCTGAGATCACGGGGCAGCAGTTTGGGCCAAGAAAGCTGGGGGGAAGGCAACTCCCTAGGGCATTCCTATGGCAGAGTGGTCACACAGGCCTCAGCATTCCAAAGGCCTACGTCCTTTTCCGAAAAGTTCCCTGCCCTCAGCGGCCACCAGGTTACATTTACCAAGCCAGGTATTATGGATGAGTTCATGCTCTACGTTAACCCCAGCAGATACAGTGGATTACATTAATTGATTTTTGAATGCTGAACCAGCCTTGTATACCTGGGACAAATTCCACTTGGTCGTGATGTATAATTCTCCTTGTATACATTGTTGGATTTGATTTACTAATATTTTGTTGAGGATTATTGTATCTATGTTCGTGAGAAATATTGGTCTGTAGTTTCCTTGTGATATCTTCATCTGGTTTTGGTATTAGCATAATCTCGGGCTCATAAAATGAACTAGGAAGTATTCCTTCTGTTCCAATCTTCTGGAAGAGATTGTAGAGAATTGGTATAAATGCTTCCTTAAATGTTTGCTAGAATTCATCATGGAACCCTTCTGGGCCTGGTGTTTTCTCTTTTGGAAGGTTATTAGCTATTGATTCCATTTCTTTAATAGATTTGGGACTAATTTATATTGTATATCTTGTATGAGTTTAGGCAGACTGTGTCTTTTTTTCTAGGTTTATTTTCTCTCCTTTGTTGATATTATCAGTTACATAATTCCATGCTTTGTATTTGTTATTATATTTTCTCACATTTACTGTGTTGGGAAATGGCAGACTGTGTCTTTCAAGGAATAGATCCATCTCATCTATGTTATCAAATATGTGTGTAGAGAGTTGCTCATAGTGTTCCTTGATTATCCTTTCAATGTCCATGGGATCTGTAGTGATGTCCCCTCTTTCATTTCTGTCTTTAATAATTTGTAATCTCTCTTTCTTTTTTTAATTACCCTGGTTAGAGTCTTATTGACTTCCTCAGTCTTCAAAGGACCAGCTTTTGGCTTCATTGATTTTCTCTATTGATTTCCTATTTTCAATCTCACAGATTTCTGCTCTAATTTTTATTATTTCTTCTCTTCTGCTAACTTTGAAATTAACGTGCTCTCTTTTTCTAGTTTCCTAAGGTAAAAAGCTTTGGTGATTGATGGTTCTTCTCTACATATGCGTTCAATGTTACAAATTTCCCTTTAAGTACATTGCTCTCACTACATCCTACAAATATTGATAAATCATGTGCTCATTTTCATTGAGTTAAAAATATTTTTAAATTTATCCTGAGATTTCTTCTTTGACCCATGTGCTATTTGGAATTGTGTTGTTCAATCTCAAAGTATTTAGCACTTATCCAGCTGTCTTTCTGTTAACAATTTCTAGTTTAATGCTAATGTGGTCTGAGAGCAATTTTTGTATGAGATCTATTCTTTAAATTTGTTATGATGTGTTTTATGGCCCAGAATGTGACCCGCCCAGAATGTTCCATGTGAGCATAAGGGGGATGTGCACTCTGCTGTTGTTTGATGATGTAGTCTTTTGTTCTTCTATTTTTCATGTTGTAGTTTTTTTGTTTTTGAAAATCGGACATTTAAAATCATATAATGTGCTAACTCTGGATTTCAGATCCTCCCCCACCCCAAGGTTTGCTGCTGCAGCTACTGTTTGTTTGTTTGTTTTGGTCATTTGGTTTTGCTTTGCTTTGTGACTTTTCTGAACAAATCTCATAGAGTCTATTTTTCATTGTGTGTGGGCCAATGAAGTCTCTTCTCACTGGGCTTAGTGTTCAGTTAAAGATTGGACAGAGTTTTCCTTTGGCGCCTGGAAACTCTAAGTCTCCTGGTCTTTGCCAAGGGAGCTTTTTCTCGTGTGTGTTGGGGGGCTCCTTCAGTGCTCAGCCAGACAGTTAACAACTCTGCCCTGGCTTTTACTTCCTAGCCTCAAGATCAGCCAGATGTGAGAGCTTAGGGCCTCCCCTGGTCTTTCCAGAGCAAGCACGTAGCATGCATATGGCCTTCCAGATTCCCAGGAATATATTGGAGCTTTAAAGAGCTTCTATGTATGACTCCTGATCTCAGGGTCAGGAGTTCAAGCCCCACGTTGGGTGTAGAGCTTGCACGCACGTGTGTGTGTGTGTGTGTGTGTGTGTGTGTGTATTGCAATCTATGCATATATTATATATTGCATAAATATATAAAACATATATGTATGTATGTAAACATATATAAATATATATTTTTTATATAACAAAGTAAAATAAAAATTAAAAGTTCCTATGAACTTGTCATTTCCCAGCCTTTCCTTTCAAGCTTTCTGGTTAGCCTGTTGTTTGCCCTAGCTGTTACCCACTACTTCTGGATGCCATGAAGGTAAACATTTGCCTTTAAATGTTTTCCAAAAATGTTGTGCCAGGCGAGCTCCAAGTCAGGTCAGACTTGCCAATGGGGACTTTTAACAAACCATCAAACTGGTTAAGTAATGACAATTCTCTGGTAATGGGGCTTTGAAATAGCTATCACTCCCTTTATCCCCTCCACTGGCTACCAAGCTGCTGGCCTTCATCACGATTGTGAGTCATTGATTTTCAAGACGACTGCAAAGCTGGAGAAAGGAGATGGGCATAGGGTCAGTTAAAATGCCACAAACTTTGTTCTTCTTTTCAAGATCCTGCCATTTTTCTTGAAAACGCTGCTAGAACTGTTGTAAGTGCTGGTCAATTTTCAGAGTTCTGAAAAAAGTCGTTCCTGCTCATTTTTGCAGGAGAAAATTGTCCGAGGTCCATTTTCACTGACATTATCCTGTCTGCTTCTTACAGGGATTTCTTTCTATTTCCCCAGGAGGAGGCTTTGGGGAGGCCTGAGGCAGGAGCCCAGTGGATGGCCTGGGGAAACTCTCTGTGTCCTCTCCACTTCGTTTTCCAGAGCTGTAAAAAGAGATGTTCAACAGCGATACTCCCACAGGACAGCCTTACCTCAAATGCCCTATCTCTGTGCCTTGCCTGGAGGCAGTTAGAAAACAGAAAAGGGATCTTTTTAATCTCAGCATCCCCTAAAGCAGCAGCTTTCAAACTTCTTTTCCACACTCAGAAACCCTGTGCAGACACGGTTATTCATGTGTGTTGCGTATGGGACCAAACCCACACCAAATAGTAACTATGGCTTCAGGAATGCACTCTTGATTTTTCTATTCTATTTTAGTCCTTTAAATAATACATTGGCCGTGGCCCACTAAAATGACTCTCCTGAACCACTCTTGCATCATCACCCACAAAGTGAAAACCCTGGCCCTAAAGGTACCCTGTTCAGGTACGCACTCCCCCTTAGCTGAGTGGGGGGCCACAGGCGCTCTGCAGGAGAGCAGGTGGGCACATGGGAGCCAGGTCGCTAGATGTGGCTGAAAAGGTTTGGTTTTTAGGAGGGTCTTCATTTGGGGGTCCAGAGGGCATTAGGACACTGGAGCTCTGGGCAGACAGCTCTGGTGGGGCAGAGAAGACTTCCCTGTGGGGCTCTGGTAGGCAAATCTCATATGCTAGCTACCTAATCCACTTCTCCAATGCTATGGACTGAATTGCGTCTCCTCAAAATTCCCCCCCAAGGCGATTGTGTTTGGAGATGATGCTTTGGTGGTGGCGGGGGAGGGGGGTGGATTAGGTCATAAGGATCAAGTTCCCATCATGAGATTAGTGGCTTTAGAGTAAGAGACTGAGCGATCTCCTCCCCACTCCCACCACATGAGTGCGCAGCAAGAAGGTAACCAGTACAAGCCTGGAAGAAAGCCCTCAGCCGGAAGTCACATTGGCCAGCACCTTGATCTGGGACTTCCGGGCTCCAGAACCGTGAGAAATAAATTTCTGCCATTTAAGACCTCCCAGTCTGTGGTATCTGGTTCTAGCAACCCAAAGAAACACACGCACCCAATCCTAAATCCCCAGACACTGCATTCAGACATGGACCAAGACTCCTAGGAGTCATCGTGACCATTCATCAAAGTCATCCCTGTGTGCCAGCCCCCGAGAACACATGGAGAAGGAGACTTTCCCTGTCCCCCCGGGATGGGTTCAAGTAGGAAACATCTTTTTACTTCGTGTAGCCAAACAGGGCAGGGGCAGGAGTTATGGGTATTATTCCCCATGGACAGTAAATAAGTCTCCGTGAGAAACTGCACAACGTAGAAATGCTGAGCTCACGACCTAGAGTCCCACACTCTCTTCACCTGGTGCCGCCTCAGCCTGCCCCTTTGGGAGGGGGTACCCAACAGCTGGGAGAGCTCTGAGGGGCCTGGCCCTGCCCCCTCCACGCCCACTCCAGGGGAACACCTGCCCTCAGCAATGTCGCTTCCGTCTTTATCATCTGCACTGTTGGCATTCGCCTTTATCTTCAACCTCATCAGTGAGACGAGAAGAGTCAGCACAGGCCCGGGCATAGAGCAGGGGCTCAGGAAATGCCATTCTCCCCTTCCTCGGGTCATGTGCCCTTCCCCACACACCTTGCTGCCTCAAACCTCATAATGTGAACAAAAGCAATGGTAACAGCCATCATCCAGCACTCACTACACACCCGATACAGAAAATAAAAGCCGCCAGGCATCCATTTACTGAACCCTGACTGTCCTCTGGAGTGGGACCTACAATGCCCATGGAGAGCACTGAAGAGTCTGGACTGAGGGCGCCATGTTTGCTTCCAGAGGGAAGTTGGGAGAAGAGCCCATTCTAAGCAGCTGGGATTACAGGGCCCCCTCTGTCATCCAGCTGCAAGGTTAAGACCAAAATAGTCCCAGCACACACATTCTCACGTGTACACACACTGCAAACACACTCACCCTCAACACACACATCACACCCACAAACTCACGTACCCACAGACCCCGAACACTCGTTCATACAGCTCTACACACATACTCGCCCATGCAACACAGTCATCCACAGACACACACAGACACACACACTGCACACACACAGACACACTGTGATGGTTATAACGCCCAGATGCTTGTCCAGGGCTTACTCTGATTATTACATTGAGGGCGTTCTTGGAATGAGACAAGCATTTCCATCAGTGGACTTCTGAGTAAAGCAGATTGTGCTCTAGAATGTGGGTGGGCCTCATCTAATCTGTTGAAGGCCTGACTAAAGTGAAGCCTGACTTCCCTGGAGCAAGAAGAAATTCTGCCAGTAGATAGCTTTTGGACTTGAACCGTGGCTCTTTCCTGCTGTCCTCACCTAAAGAGTTCAGACTTCCCAAGCCCCTCCTCAATTGCATGAGACAATTACTTAAAATAAATCCCTTTCTCTTTCTCCTGCTCTCCTTCCCCGGCTGAGACATCTTGTTAGTTCTGATTTTCTGGAGAACCTTGACTAATACACACACATACATATATGCACATAAATAGTCACACACACTACGCACACACATACACTCACACATACATAAATATATGGCCTACACAAACATGCTCCACACACATACATACCCCCCATGCACACCCACCCACACTCATTATGCACGTACCACACACACATACACAGTCCACTGCAGTAGACAGATGGACAGATGCTCTCTCACTAACCACGCACACACCCACACATCACAATCCCACAGACACGCACACTCTCACACCATGCTGCCACTTCCAGACATGTGTGCACACCCATGACTTCTGTGAAGGCCCCGGTGAATGATCTGTGAGCCAGTATGGATGGTCCTCAGACCTCAGGGCTGTGGATTCCCATCATTCCAGGTGGGGTCCAGAGGCAGCTGCTGCTGCTGCTGCTTCTTCTTCTTCTTCTTCTTCTTCTTCTTCTTCTTCTTCTTCTTCTTCTTCTTCCTCTTCTTCCTCAAAGATTTTTTAAAATTTACTTACTTGACAGAGAGAGAGATCACAAGTAGGCAGAGGCAGGCAGAGAGAGAGGAGGAAGTAGGCTCCCTGGCTTTAACCCACTGAGCCACCCAGGCACCCCAGATGCTCCTTCTGAGGACAGGCCTGCCTGTTTTTCTTGTTAGACTCCTAGAGGAGACGTATTATCTTCAAACACGTCAAAAGGAACTTGATATAAATAGATAGTGGTTGTTGGTGTTGAACTCAGTGAATAGGAAAGCAGGCATTTTCAGTGGGGTGACAGTTGGAACCCCTCAGAGAGGACCCAAGCTCCCTCACCGGTCTCAGATCAACATCGCTTGGGTCAGAAATACAAGCTGAGTGAAACACAAAGTATTACAGAAACATCTGCACTAGATGTTTGATTCAGCTTCTTAGCACGTGGAAATGATGCCATCCCTTCCTCCAGCAACAAAATTTTAAATTGACAGCAGAACTCTTAGTAGAAGGTTCCATGATCTCTATGGGAGTCTAGCTTTCCAAGGGAAAAGCTAAATGTATGAAATCTCCATCAGTGACAATCACAGCTGGCTCCAGCACACATGAGCCGAGAGGCCACGCTCCCCGGCAGCATTTGGAAGACGTCATATTACCTAACACGTCCTCCTCATTGAAGGGCTGCCTGTCCAAGGACTGCATGTGATACAGAGCAGAGGAGACCAGGACGCCAGCGGGGCCAGGCCAGTGTGCAGCAGTGGGGTGGGCGGCCCTGGACTGGGCCAGCTGGTTGACCCTCCCGGCCCCCTCCCAGACACCTACGTGGAGCACAAGAGGGAGGTGGGGATGGCCAGAGGACCCACTCTGGGTAGACCGTTTAATCCCTCAAGAACATACTCTGAGGACAATGGTAGGAGCCCTTTTTTTAAAAAAAATTATTTTATATAAATTCAATAAATTAACATATAGTGCATTATTAATTTCAGAGGGTTCAGTGATTCATCAGTTGTATATGACACCCAGCTCATTCCATCATGTGCCCTCTTTAATCCCCTCACCCGGTTACCCCATCTCCCACCCTCCTCCCCTCCAGCAACTGTTTGTTTCCTAGAGTTAAGTATCTCTTATAGTTTGTCTCCCTCTCTGATTTCATCTTACTTTATTTTTAAATTTTTTTTTTATTTGACAGAGAGCACAAGCAGGGGAAGTGTCAGGGAGAGGGAGAAGGAGGGTCCCCGCTGAGCAGGGATCCCAACATGGGTCTCAATCCCAGGACCCTGGGATCATGACCTGAGCTGAAGGCAGATGCTTACTGACTGAACCACCTAGGTTCCCCTTGTCTTATTTTATTTTTCCTTCCCCTATGATCTTCTGTTTTGTTCCTTAAATTCTACATAGGAGTGAAATCATAGGATAATTGTCTTTCACTGATTGACTTATTTGCTTAGCATAACACCCTCTAGTTCCATCCACGTCATTGCACATGGTAAGATTTCATTCCTTTTGACACCTGGGTAATATTCCATTGTATCTATATATCACATCTTCTTTATTCATTCATCTGTAGATGGACATCTGGGCTCTTGCTACAGTTTGGCTATTGTGGACAATGCTGCTATAAACATTGGGGTGCAGGTGCCCCTTTGGATCACTTGTTCATCCTTTGGGTAAATACCTAGTAGCGCAATTGCTGGGTTACAGGGTAGTTCCATTTTTACCTTCTTGCAGAAACTCCATACTGTTTTCCAGAGTGGCTGCACCAGCTTGCATTCCCACCAGTAGTGTAAGAGGGCTCCCCTTTCAGTTGGAACACATTTGACAACTGAGGAACCTGAGGATCATAAGATGACCAAGAATTTTTTGTTAATAAGGAAAAGGAGGAAGGTGTCTGCCCACCTATGCCCTTTGGGGGGTCTCCTTGAGAACATAATGGGTCTGATAAGGGGCCAAACTTTTGGATTCACTTTGCAAGGTCATGGCCCTCTGCCCCTTCTACTTGAAAGCACGGACCTCTCAGGTGACCTTAGGAGACCCACACAGATGCTGCCTCCTGCCTGTCAATGAGCTATGAGAAGGTTCCTGTGTTCTCTCTTTGGCACTACTGCAGGAATTTGTCGAAATTCTGCCCAGGCTTTGTGCTGGCTTTCATGCTGCCTTGCACACGTGTGAACCTGATCATGCTTACTCCCGGTTAAACTGCATTCTCTCCTCCATTCCGGGACAGGAGAGTCTTCTGGGGGCTGGTCTGTCCTATTTCCCCAACACACAGTGGCAATCAGGGGCTGTGAGCCTCCTCCTCACCTTGCCATCCAGCTAGAGGGTCTTGGGAATCCCATGGAGGGTATCAGAAAGTGGAGGCCATTGCCTTTCCTAGTGGAGAGGCTTTCTGCCCCAAATGCTGTCAAATGCTACCTTGCCCTGGGACACAGAATGATCCGAAGACCCCATTAAACTCAACAGGTGCCCACAGGCTGAAGATGGCCATGATGCATTTCCTGTACAGCCTCTTGCTGCATCCAACGCCAATTCGCTTGGTGCTTGCTAACCATTCAGCTGGCTCTCAGACACTGGCTCTTCTCACATACACAGCCCTTGAGATCCATCCAAGTTTCTGCGAGTGTCAAGCAAGGGCTGTGTCCTTCCTGCAGCTGGGTGGGGCCCCATGTTCACCCGGTTTTCTCCTCGGGCAGTCCCCAAGGTGGGTTGGCGTTCATGGGGCCCATGTCCAGCAGGTGTACCAGACTCAGTATCTTGTCAGGAACTGCTGCTCTCCTTCCTTCCCTGAGTCAGGCTTTACCCATCATAATCCAACACCATGAACGCTATCATTACGTAGTTCATTAGCCTTCTTCTTCTGACTCAGCCTCTTCCTCTGCCTTCACAATGTACAGAGGGATCCAGTGGAGAAAAGCTAATTGCATATGGCTCCACTATTTCAGGTGGGTCAGACAAATAAGCAGCATGCATATTAATACCACCAACCACTTTATTTTTAAAAAGCTGAATATCTTTTACATATACACTACTTGTAGCCTCTAGGTTTGGGGGGCTGGCTGTATCTTGTAGGTAACTTCTCTTTGCCTACGTTCATACTTGCCAAGTGCGATTATGGTTCCACTCCCATTTTGCATTTTCTCTATGCATCCAGTTCACCAGAGACAGAATCCTTGAGGACTGAAAGACAGGGAGAGCAAACGCCAAGCATAGACAGTAGCCACCTAAGTCATCTTCAGGGACAGGCAGTGTCAACGTAAATGCATCGTCTTGCTCAAGTCCACATGGTATGGATCTGCTTTGAACCACGTTGATGCAGAACAGTAGGGTGACTGCACACAGGTACCCCACGACTTCGGCCCTGCCGCCGAAGCAGGCTCTGCAAGAAGCTACTCCTCCAGCTAGAAGGTCCCAGAAGAAGAATGCATGCCCCTCATTGACTGTGCCATAGAGATTCAGCCTCAGTTATGGGCAAAGCACTCTTGGGACTAGAAGGCAGCTGATTCTTTGAACAGAGTGGACTTGTTTCTGTGTCCCTGTTCATGTCTCCTCTTCATCATTGGACCAGCTGCGTATGGAACCCATAGACGTGCTCCAAAGGGGTTTGGAATATACTCCAAACAAAAAGCTGCAATGGTCTGCACTGCCAGACTTTTCCATCCCTGGCTTTCATGTCACCAGATGGCCTGGTGTGGACAGCATTCCCGGGCCTTCCACGAAGGGCTCGGAGCTCCTGAATGCTGTCAGTGCCCTGACCTGCACCTCCGCGCCCAGAAGCCACCATCCAGAGCCAAGTGGCTCAAAATTCTCTTTGAAAGAGATGTTTCTGAAGAAAAAGCAGACTCGTGTGTATATCTACAGAGTTAACAGTCCTCGTGTTCTTCATCCCATCTGGAAGGTTCCGGTCTCCCTATGTATCCATGTCCTTCTGCCACGAGGACTTCCTTTGTCATATTTTATTTTATTTTTTTGGAGTGTAGGTCAGACAATCCTGAATTCTCTCAGCTTTGTGTGTCTAAATATGTCTTTATTGCTTTATTTTGCTTTTATCTTTGAAAGATTTTGTTTTAATGGCTCGGAATAGAAGAGAAAGCCGGCAGTTTTCTCTCTTTTTGATACCGACAGGGGTTTTCCTGTAGCTTCCTTTCGTGCGTGGCTCTGATGAGAAGCCCGTCTCCATCTTTGCCTCCATTCCTCTGTGCTGACCGTGTGCTTTTTTCCCTGGCTGCTTCCAAGATTTTCTCTTTCTCACCGGTTTTAAGCAGTTAGATGAGGACGTGCCTTGGTGGGGCTTTCTTCATGTTTCCTGTGCTTGTGGTCCCATAGGTCTCTATGTTTATCCATCAATTTTGTAAAATGTTTAGTCATTATTTTTTTCAAATATTTTTTCCTGCCCCTCCTGCCTTGCTTCGGGGTCACTGGAAGTTATCCCCACGGCTACCTGATATTCTGTTTATTTGGTTTTTTTCCATTTCCATTTCTCTATTTTATTTTGGAGAGTTTCTATTCCTAAATCCTCAAAGTAACTAATCCTTTCTTCCACAGTGTTGAATCTTTAGTTAATCCCATGCAGTGTATTTTTCAACTCAGACATTGTATCTTTGTTTCTTGGTGTTTGATGTCGCTTTTCTTTCCTTTCCACTTCACACGTTCAATGTTTCCTTTTGCTTCTAAAACAGAGAATAGAGTTATAATAACTATTTTTATCCTCTCTACCGGTTCTGTCATCTCTGAGTCTTCTCTTCATTAGAGTCATATTTTCCCTGTATCTCTACATAACTAGGTAATTTTCTGTGGGATCCTACACATTGTAAATTTTACCTTGGCAGGTGCTAAATAGGTTTCCATACCTATAACCTTTGAGCTCTGTTCCCAGGCATAGTGATTTGGAAACAGTTTGATCCTTTGAGGCTGGGTTTTAAGTTCTGTTGCGTAGGTTTGAGTCTAGCACTAATTTTACCCCAGTCCTGCGCCAGTACCTTCTCAGCACCCAATGCCCCTGAGCCACGAGACTTCCCAGTCCAGCATGGAATCTGTGCTATTCCCCGCCCTGCAGGAACATGGGTGCTGTTATCTCTAATCTGTTCTGAGGGTTCTTTCCTGCCTGGGGTAGCTTGTGAATGCCCCGGGGGACCCCGCCACAGACTCGGAATCCATCCCTCTCTTCACACTCTGCCTGGGGACCCCAGTTGCCCCTCACCTCCCAGTCCATCTCTTCAACTCAAGAGGACCCCTCCTGGGCCCTCTCCCTGCTCGTGGCCTGGAAACTGTTTCCAGGCAGGAAGCAGGAGCCGTAACAGGGCTCACATGATTTGTCTCCCACCCCTCGGGGATCACTGTCTCGAACTGTTTGACGTCCAACGTCTGAAAACTGTTGATTGCACATACTCTATCCAGACTTCTAATTGTTTCAGGCAGGAGGGTAAATCTAGTCCCTGTTGTTCCGTCTTGGCCAGAGGTAAAATTCATCAAATATTTGCTGAATGTCAAATATTTACTAAGTGCCAAAGATTGTTGAATGTCAGGCAAACTTCTGTACATTTGGGATGCATCAGGGATAAAATCCAACATCTCTACCCGGGGGCGGGGTCGGGGGAGAGCAGCAGTGGTCACGAAATCAAAAATAAACTTACGAAATCAATAAATTATATATAGTGTTATATGAGTTTGCTTGGGACGCTTCAACAAATACCATAGACTGGGTGGCTTCAGCAAGAGAAATTGACTTTTTCACGGTTCTGGAGGTGGCGAGTCCAAATCAAGCTGTCGGCAGGTTGGTCTCTCCCGAGGCCACTCTCTCTGGCTTGTAGACAGCCTCACCCTCGTGTGTCCTCACGTGGCCGGCCCTCCGTGCACATCTGTGTCCTGATCTCCCTTCTTACAGGACGCCAGTCACACGGATCAGGGCTCATCTCGGTGACCTCACCTAATCTTACCTCTGTAAAGGCTCTGTTTCCAAATGCAGTCACATTTTAAGGTACCAAGGATCAGGACCTCAACATAGGGGCTTGTGGGGGGGGTACCATGGAGCCCATAGAAAGTATGTTGGAGGGTGGTAAGTGCTATAGAAAAAAGGGGGAAAAAGCAGAGCAGGTTTGGGGGTATCAGAGTGCCGCATGGGGCACATTCTAAAGGGTGTTACTGACAAGGTGACATTCTGCTGTCCCCCCCGACTCCCACCAAGACCCTAGTGTGATCGGAAGGGTCTCAGAGCCACCGGGAAGCCAGAGCAGTGTCCTTGGAGAGGGCTCATTCCAAGTCTTGGATTGCCAACCCCCCCTCCCCGCCAAGGCTGGGAGGGATGCAGAGGAAAAACAGACCATGAGCTGGGCTCTCAGAGGCACACGGCCCTGAGCCCCGCCCAGGCCATAATTAATTGGGACACATGCTCTCAGAGTTCACAAATGTTTATTCTACAAAATCTAGGACCCAGATCCAATGAGAAAATGCATTTTTCCTGGTGAGTGTCTCGGTCTGATCAGCTCTTGTGACTGAGCGCAGCTGAGCTGAACAGCTCACGGCGGTCAAGACGAAGCATCTGGAAGGCTGTCATCCATGTTTGAAACGTGCCGTGTAGCCACGGCTGTGTGCACGCGAGGCGGTCCCCTCCTTCTGGACAGGGACATGGCGCCCCAGACACAAGCCCCTGCCCCGATGAGAGCCAGGCCTGGGGTCACTAGTGCGTGGTGCTTCTACCCAGCGCAGTGGCCCTTCCTTCCGGCGGGGCCTGTGCCACGTGTCCAGCTCCATTGCAGCACCAGGAAGTGTGGGGAACTTTCTTCCCCTGCTCACAGCCCACCTCCCACAATATGCAGATTCCCTGCTCTCCTCACCACACTTGGGCTCCGGGGGTGGGGTGGGGGGGCAGAATCCCCAGCTCCTGCCACACCCCAGGGTCAGAGACACACCCCGCCCACACCTAGCCCGACACCCGCTCTTTTGGCTTCCTTCACACCAGTGACTGCCTTGAACCCAGCCCCCCACCCCCACCCCTGTTGCCCTCCCTGGCCCATCCTCCACCGCAGGGGCTCTTGGCCTTGGAACCTTCAGGGCCAGTCTGAGCACCCGCCTGGGCTGGAGCCCTGCTGTCTAGACAGTGCACCCCAGAAGCTGAGGCTGAGGCCGACTGAGGGCATGGCTCTTAGGAAAGGTGACCCCCATTGCCTAGGGTCCCAGGAGCCAGATGGGGGCACTTTGCAAAGATGCACCAAGGCCCAATGTCACAGTGTGTCTTCCTTCCTGCCGCCATCTTCCTGTCATCTGAGAGATTGGGGGGCCTCAACGGCTCCAGGGTCCCCCAAAACCCTGCGGGCACCGTGAAGCATGGATCAGAGACAAAGGAATGGTTGGAAGGAGGGAGAAGTGGCTTTTTAGTGTGGGTGTTTTGACCCCAGCCCGTGAATTTCTTCCAGATCTCCCACCTTGTAGTTGCACAGAAACAATGTCTTAAAACTTTTGTCAAACTTTAAACTCTTGCCTTCGTCTTTCGCTCCAACCCACAAACCCTAAAGGGGGTAAAAACAAAACCAAACAAAAATGAAACCCCAACACACTTCGTCTTTGAAACTCAGCCATAGACCTCACAAAGCCACCAGGCCCTGCAGGCCCGTCTACTGATGGGGCCTGGCCCACCCATCCTTCTGTGTGTAGAGCTTGCCGGTGGTACCCACCTTTGCCTGGACACCCCAGAAACTTCCAGAGCAGGGGCCAGGTCTCCCCCCAGGTTGGTTCCTTTCAACAGTCCGAGACTTCACTTTCAAACAATTTGACTGATGAACACTGGGCATGGCGTTTACGGGGAGTGCTTGCAGGAAATAGTGCATAATCTACTTCGGGGAGAAAGCCACGGTGTCTGAGAAATGGCCCAGGTGCTCAGGAAGGAACTCAGGCCTTGACCACAAGTCCACGGGGTGTGCACCATCCCTGTTTTTTTTCTGGGGAATGTATGGAAGCAGCCTGGGGGCAGGGACATTGCGGGGAATGAACCCAACAGGCTGTGTGGACATCTTGGGTACAATTCTCTATACGGCAGCCTTCCCTGAGTCACCAGCCGCCCCCACCATGAGCCTCACAGTTTCCTTATGTGTAAACTTGTCCATGGGGGGTTGTGTAAGGTTAAAATGACTTTTGTAAAAGGTTTTATTAATTCCTGATGGGAATATGATTTATTAATATGCGTCCCATGGAATAAAGAGAATTTTAACCTTGTGGGCTTCCCTCCTCCATTCTCCCCACCACCACCACCCCAGAGAGAGAGGGGGTCTCTATTTGACAGCTGGGTTTCAAGCTTTTTTTTATGATACAGATTTGGGCCCAAGGGCACAAAGAGAGAGGTCTCAGGAGGGAGATAGCGGAGGAGAGCCAGAGAGAAAGCAGGGGTGAGTGCGACTGGCTGGGTCAGTTCCAGGGCTCCCCTCCATGGTGAAGAAACATGGGGAATGGGCAAAGCCACAATGAAAAAAACCAGAAGCTGGAGGCTGAGTCTAGCTTGTCAGGAAGAGCCCAGGAGCGGGAGGGAGAGGGGCTGCTGGGGAGACAGAGCAGGGGGGTGGGGTGGTGGGCGGGCAGGCAGGCATGGAGGCGCCCCTGCAGACGCTGGGATAGGGGACTGTGGAGGGGGAGGGGGAGGCCTTCATACACGTCTTATGAGGCTCTGAACTGTGGCCCCTAGATGTTGCTTCCAAGGTCTCCAACAAGGACTAGGGTGGGCGTCTGCCGCTCAGCGCCCTGCCGGGGACCCGCGCCACCCGGGGCGCATCTGGCCTGCGGGCCCATCTCCTCAAACACTGAGCACCTGCTCCAGCTCCGTGGCCGTTCACGCTCCAGGATGCCAGCCACAGAGGCAGGGAATCCGCCTGCCAGGTGACAGGAGGGGCGAGGCGCGGGCGGAAGGACAAACTTCTTCCTCTGCTGTCCGTTGGAGAGCTGGCCTGCCAGCCAAGTCCAGAAGGACAAGGACATGTCGCCAGTCGGCAAGGGGACGAGGGTGGGAAGGGGCATGTGCAGGCGTTCTTGGTGGAGGGCAGCGGCTGTGCAAAGGCCCGGGGGCAGGAAGACATAAAGACTCAGGCATTGCAGAGGCTCTGCTTCTAAAGTGATAGGTGGTGAGATGAAGGGAGTTCGGATTTTACCCAAAAGGAGTGAAGGGAAGGATTTAAGACCAAGGATGGTGGGAGGGTCAGCTTGTCAGTTAGGAAGTCTGCTTTGGCAGAGGCAGGAGGAAGCACCGGAGGGCCAGAGACCCCACCCCACTGCGTCAAGGGGAGGTTCCTTCCTTGCCACTAGCTCCGCCAGGTGTGTGCGCGCACGTGCGTGTGAGTTCCAGCTCTGAGACCTCAGGCCGGGGAAGGGAAGCCGAATCAGAACCTCTCCCTCGTGCAGACCCCTCCCCAGCGTGCCCGGAGAAGCTGTGAGGGGCCCGGCAGGTGGCCCACGGCCGAGGGAGGCCCCACGCTGCAGAAACAGTTGGAGGGGAATCTCTTCGTTCTTTGCTACAGCTAGACATAAACCAGTTGGAGCAGACCCCACGGGGGCCTTGGTGCTGGGAGAAGAGAACACCAGCAGGGCGCATCCAGGCATGTTAATCCTTGCCGGTACCGTCCAGCTGCCTGCGGGATAAAGCCCGGACTCGCAGGAAGGGGGCCAGGACCTGGGGCTGCTGGCTGCCTCCGCTCCCCACCGGCTCCTCCTCACTCCCCCAACCCGGACCCGTGGACCCAAGCAAAGCGTGCACTTCCTGCCCTGAGGCCTGTGCTCCTGGGGTCCCGCGCCGGGAATGCCCGCCTGCCTCCAGAGACCCGCAAGGCCATCCTTCTCCAGCATCCCCACCCCGGGCCAGGCCTGCTGCGTCGGCTTTGCGTAGCTGGCCTGGGCCGCCGCGGAGGCTCCAGCCTGGTCACGGGGAGGACTCGAGGGCCCGGGGCCTCCACACCAGCGCGAAGGGGTCACACGACAGCCTCGCAGGAGCGGGGCCGGGCCGGGAAGGCCGTGTCCCCCACAGACACCGGCTCCCGCACCGAGGACAAGGGCCCAGGAGCTGGACTCTGCAGGCCCCTCAGAGTCATTGTGGGGGTGCCGGGACCTCCCCCCCGACGCCCCCACCAGGAGCCCAGTGGGCGCTCAGGAAGGCAGGCTGCTACTCTGTGGCCCTGCTGCTCCTCTGAACACCGGGACCCCCTCAGGGCCCCTCCGGCCACCCCCCCTCCAGCCCCCAGCTGTGCCAGGCCGGGAGCCTGACCTGCTCCGCCCCTGGCTGGCTCCTGGCCCCCTGCCAGCTGTGAGCCCCCACCCCTGCGCCGGCCCCCCCCGGGCTGCAGGGCCCCATTTCCCAGGAACCAGCATCTCAGCCTCTGCAGGTGGAGAATGGGCTGGCGGTGCCCGAGGGCTGTGGTTCCCGGAACGGGCCTTCCAGGGGGTGGGGAGCCTGCACTGGCAACGGGGGGGCTGAGGAGGGCCCTCTTTTGCCCCCTGGGGGTTCCTGGCCAGGTGAGCCCGGGGCGTGAGGTCCTGTGGCCCTGTGTGCCGTGCGGCCGCCTCCTGCCTGCCCCCGCGCCCCGCACCTGCGGCACGTCCGCCGCTCGGTCCCGCTCTCTCAGGGTATTCCCGCCACAGGGCTGCTCTGGCTGCCAGCACGCTTGCTGCTGCTGCTGCCTTTTTTTTTTTTTAATTCTTTTTTTAAATTTAGATTCAATTAGCCAACATATACTACATCATTAGTTTCAGATGTAGAGTTCAATAATTCATCCGTCGCATTTAACACCCAGGGCACATCCCGTCACGTGCCCCCCTTAATGCCCCTCCCCTGGCCCCCATCCCCCCACTCCCTCCCCTCCAGCCACTCTCAGGTTTTTCCTAGAGCTAAGCGTCTCTCATGGTTTGTCTCCCTCTCTGGTGACTTCCCAGTTGTCCCTCCCTTCCCCTGGGATCCTCTGGGCTGTTTCTCATATTCCACATATGAGTGAAACCATATGATAATTGTCTTTCTCTGATTGACTTATTTCGCTCAGCATAACACCTTCCAGTTCCATCCACATCTGTGTAAATGGTAAGTATTCATTCTTCCCGATGATTAATATTCCAGTGTATATATGAACCACATCTGCATCCATTCATCTGTCGATGGACATCTGGGCTCTGGCCACAGTTTGGCTATTGTGGACATTGCTGCTATGAACATTGGGGTTCAGGGGCCCCTTCTTTTCACTACATTTGTATCTTTGGGGTAAATACCCAGTAGTGCGATTCCTGGGTCCTACAGCAGCTGTATTTTCGACTTTTTCAGCACCTCCGTACTGTTTTCCAGAGTGGCTGCACCGGCTTGCATTCCCACCAACAGTGTAGGAGGGATCCCCTTTCTCTGCATCCTCGCCAACATCTGTCGTTTCCTGACTTGTTGATTTTAGCCATTCTGAGTGGTGTGAGGTGGTATCTCATTGTGGTTTTGATCTGTGCTTCCCTGGTGATGAGCGATGTGGAGCACTTTCTCATGTGTCTGTGGCCATTTGGATGTCTTCTTTGGAGAAGTGTCTGTTCATGTCTTCTGCCCATTTCTTGATCAGATTATTCGTTTCCGAGGTGTTGAGTCTGATAAGTTCTTTATAGATCTTGGATAGTAGGCGCGCTTGCTTCTTGAGCGCCTCTGGCCTACAGGGGTGGGGCTGGGAGCTGGGACTCTTTCCCAGCTTAGAGGGAGGGACCTCACCTGGGTCCGACCAGAGCTCTGTGAACAGCGTGTGCACCAGAGGAGGGAATGCAAGGTGCCCCATGGAGGACGGGCAGGCTCCCAGTGCAGAGCGCAGGGGGCCCTCCAGAGAGGAGCATGCACAGCAGAGGTGAGGGCGCAGATGATCCTCCCGGGCTCCGCTGACCTGGGGGCTGCTGAGCGGCTTAGGGTGCACTCAGGCCTGGTCTCTAGAGAAGCTGGACCTGGTGTGCAAGAGCCCCACGAGCCACCGAGACCCTTCTGCAGCCCTCGGCTGTGCTAGGGAAGCCTGGGTCCAACTTGCCTGGGGGACCCGACCCAGCAGCCACAGGGGTCCCCACAGCGGGGCAAGGGGCCCGAGACAGGGCAGGGCACTGCCACCCTGGCCTTGTTTGGGGGGCCCATGGCTGCTTTCTGCTGAGGACATTGAGATGCTCGTGCGCGCTGGTGGACGCAGGGAGACTGAAGTGTACACGCTGCGGGCACACACCACACGCCTTCACACCAGGACGTGCACACTCGCACCCGGACATGATTACAGATAGCCTCGTGCCGTGTGAGACCACCGCCCACGCTTCAGCCCCGGGGCAGGGGGGAAGGGGGGGTGGGTGGGAGGTGGAGGACAGGGAAGACTTCTCACCTTCCTGATCGACAGACCAGCGGCCCCAGAGCCCCTTCTGCGGGCCTCCGACGGACGAGCAGGAAGCGACGACAGCAGGAGCCTCCGGACGATGGCTTGTCCCCTGCAGCCCACGGGCTTCCCAGAGGCTCACAGACCAGCCGCCCCTCCCGTTCACCCCTCCTGCTCTCCCGGCCCCTCACCGGTGCCGCCAGGTCCCTGCTCCTCTCCCGCCGTGGGCTCCGCAGCCTCAACACCCGCTGGCCAGGCTGAGCCTCCGGCCGGACAAGCCCCTTCCACTGCACTCGTTTCTCCCTCCTCTTAAAAAAAAAAAAAAAAGGAAGAAAAATCCGTGGAGGATTTCTGGTAAATAAAATTACCCACCTTGTTCCAACTGACTTGGTGAGTCAGCGGCTGTTGACTTGAGGTCGTGACTATTTCTCTCCCTTGGGGCCTCACGGGCCTCCGAGAACACACGCGTGGACCCCAGGTTCAAGGACTGGGGCCTGGGAGTCCCTCAGCCCGACCCCAAGGCCCGACCTCCTATGGGGGGCTCCCCTCCCGCCCCTCACTTATGCTGCTGTGGGGCCGACCCCTAGGAGCCCCCCGGAGGTGCCCTCAGACTGCACTTTGTGCCCAGTGCTTTCTCTGTCTGGAACCTTCTCTCCCTCGTCCTTGCTCTTCTTTCCGCCACAAGCTGTCCGCGGCCCCCGCCCCGGGCAGTGGCTTCCCCTTGGGCCTGCCCGGCTGGCTGTCCTGCGCATGTTTCATGAGACCCGGCCCTATATGTGCCCTGTTTTCTGCGGCTCTGTCACCTCCCCCCAGTCCACTTCTAGGACCCCCACCCGTCCAGCTGGGGGCCGCCTCCCTCCCCGTTAGAGCCGCACCTAGGCCCCAGGTGGGGGAGGCGCCCACAGGGGCCCAGCAGTGAGCACCCTGGAGCCGCAGCCTGAGCGGGGCACCCCAGGATGACCACCGAGTCTGGGGGACGGAGGGCGAGCGGGCGCCGCAGAGCCCCAGACGAGCCTTCTCCCGCCACAGGTGACCCGGTGGTCTGCCCAGAGCCCGGGGTCCCCCCAGTTACAGGGGGTCAGGGGACGGGGACCGTGTACACAGAGCTCACCCCCTTGCAGGCAGCAGGTGCTCAGTGAAGGCGCGATCGTCCCGCTGCCTCCCGGCGAGACTGACAGGCAGACGGCTGTCTGACGCTCACTGTCCCCTTGCAGAGTCTGTGGTTTGGAAACACGCCCTGAGCTTTCACCAGGGGTGGTTAAGAGGAACAGTTTTATGAAACTTGTCACAGCATTTGCTGTCTCAATGCTGTTGGGGACACTGTCCATTTTTCATTTCAGGGCCACCTAGATGGAACTTCACGGGAACAGCCACTTTCAGAACCAAGGCTGGAAAAAGCTTTGTGCTTTCTGGAGCACCCAATGACCACTGCCTTGAATGGAGTCTTTTCCCAACATAGGGGTGTGGGGACACTGCCCCATTCAGCCCTGGGGACGGTCACTTCCGAGCTGATGGGAGCAGCCTTGTCTGCCCTCCCTGGGGGGTCTTACACATTTCCCGTGTGCCTTCGTGGGAGGAGGGCTGGGAAGCCCTATCCCCAGGGACAGTGAGGACAACGGAATGGATCCTATTTCCCCTTTCACTTTGGCTGCCAGGAATCTCTGAGCCAGGTTCAAGAACCCCTTCAAAACCACTGCACAGGACCCAGTGGCCTGCGTGTTTCTGTTCCCCTTTACTTCTTGGTGCTCAGTTCCTACGGTCGTTCATATTTGCCGTAGCCTGGAAGCTTTTATGTTTTGCTTTTCACTCATTTTTGCTCTATCTTGCCTGTAGTCCGAGGTCCTCTGTCACGAAGTAAGGCAGCGTTTGAGTAAAAATTTACATGTGTCAGACATGAAACCCCAAACCCCACTGGGCCCACCGGTTCAGGAGCAGACCCGACACCTTCTCGCACCTTTTCTGAGGGTGACTTGTCCAGGACCTGTGTTGGATGTTGTCTTTGGACAGCATCTCCTCTGCGGGACGGCGTCCAGACCCATAATCCAGGGGAAATTCTGACTCATGGAACTTTGAGTCCAAAGGGATGCTTGGCCCTGGTCCTTTCATTCTGGGTGACATGGAAGCCCAGAGAGGGTGGGTGGCAGGTCCCGGATCCCATGATGGTGGCCTCCCGGCTTTCACCCAGATCAGCTTCCAACAAGGGAAGGGATTCTGGGCTGGAGACTCCGCAGAAACTGGAGATGGATTTAGCAGTACGGTGAGGTGTCGGTCGCCCTGGCTAGAGGTTTGGGGACTAGCAAGAAAGCTAGAGACAGCTGGATGCTTCTGCCCACAGAGCCTTTCAGCAACGTGGGAAACACCAGCCCCGAGAGCAGTGAGGGGCTCACCACGGGGCTCGTAAACACCACCGCCAGGGCTGCCAGGGAGCGGAAATGGCCGAGTCCAAAGAGAGGCGCAGCTCAGTCTGAGAAAAAAAGGAAAAGATGCTTCCAAAGCCCTGCTTGTTGGAGCACATCGGCTCTCTTCCCCATGCGGGCTCCAGGCGGTGCGGAAGGCACATACACACAGGCTCACACGCATGTGTGCACACACGCACGCTCCCACTCCCACACTTGTGCACACACCACACATTCATGCATGCACTCACACATATGTGTGAACCCGTACAAACCTATGTGCCATCGCATGCATGCACAATCACACACACACACACACACACACACACACACACACACACACACGCCCAGAGCACAGGAGTGGGGTTTGATGGTAGCCCCGGGCCCTCCCTGAGCCTTCCCCCGTGATGAATGCAGATGCTTTAACGGGCACGCCGGCTGCTCCAGGGGCTGTTCTGAGCCCGTGCAAAGCAGGGTTCTCAGCCCCGGTAGCCAGAGTCTGGTCGAAGCTGTGCCTCGCTGTCAGAAACTACTGGCAGCTGGAGAGCAGAGCCTGCAAATCCCCAGAGAGCTGGAGCACTTGGCACAGCCGCGCAGGAGAGCCGCAATGCGTCCCTGTCCTCGGGTCCCCAAGGCTTCCTGCAAACCGCCCTTCCCAGGGCACAGAGGCACCAGAGCCCCCCACAGACCACTTTCTAGCCCCTCCCCAGCTCCTGCGGCTCCTTCCAGCACCTTTGGCTCCTGCCCCCGGGGTGGGGGCTGCTTATGAAAGGGGTGGGAGGGGGGTTTGCCAGGGAAAGGCCCCGAGAGCCTCCCCTACGCCCCACCCCTGCCCGCTCCGTGTGCCAAGCCATGGGGCGCCCCTCCTCTCTGAGCCCACCCAGAACTGGGCCTGAATCTCGGTGAAAAAGATTGACGGCAAAGGATCAGAGCCCTGGGGAGGCTCCTGCCAGGCACAGGCTGGATTGGAAACATCCCATCAACAGTGTCTCGGGAAGGAGGAGCTCAGAGGGGCATCTTGACGGAAACCCCAGTCTGGGCTATGGCATAAACTCCGGGCCTGTGGAACGATGGGGAAAAGGAGACTGTGGGCTGTGAGCACAACTGGGGTCCCTGGGACCTCGCTCCCCCCTTCCTCCCGCGGTGCACCGTGAACCGGGGCCACCGGGTTTGAATGGGGTCCCCGTGCTTGGTGGGTGACACTTCCCCACCCTACACAAGGGAAAGAGTGGGGACTCCCTGGGGCCACTCACCGGGAAAGATCAGGACAGGCACCAACCTCCACCGCTCACCGCCTTGGGCCCCGGCCCCAAGTGGAGGCCCGCAAGGCACAGCCGTGGGTGTGGGAGCTGGGACTTCATCTGTCTGGACTCAAAGCTCAAAAGCATCCTACATCAGGATCGCGCAGCTTGTCTGCTGAGGCCTGGCAACGGGCAGGCCTGGGGGCTTGGACACAATTTCCTTCATCAACAAAGGTCCTTCCTCGGGGCAGGGGAACTGCTCAGATGGATACAAGAGCAAGCGAGTGAAAATGCCTGCCACGCGACCCGGCGCCTGCCACAGATGCACCCCTGCCCTGGGCGTCCCGTGTGTCCCTCTCTTGGTTTGGGGGCGCAGACAACCCTCCCCAAATCCAGTGGGAAACCCAACAAGCAGGGACTGGCCCTCCCCCTCCGTGAGGGTTGGGGGTCACTGTCCCGGGAGAGGGCAGGGGTGTTCCCCGAGCTTCAGCCTGGGGGTCCAGCGCACAGACACTGTTTGAGGACAGACTGGTTTACAGAGAGAGGAAGCGGGGTCTGGGCAGCTGGGGGCAAGTTGGCTTATTTGAATATTCAGAGAACCGGAGGAAAACGGAGTGATCTGGAGTCTGCAAGGGAAGGGGCTCAGGATCCCCCACCTACCCACCCCTGCGTCCACCTTCACCCCTACCCCAAAGGGGGTGCTCTCCAAGGTCCCCGGGCAGGGAACAGAGCCCTCCATGCCGTCTGTAGGTCTGCAGACAGATGGGAAAGGCACTACCTCACTTGCTGTGTGACCCCCAGGCAAGGGAATCCCCCTCCCTGGGCCCACATGCCTGGCCACCAGAGGCAAAACCCCCAACTTCCGGTCACGTGTGAGCAGCTGCCCCAGACCCCCACCCACGGAGGGAACTGACCGTGAAAGAGCAAATGAAAATCGGGTGCAGCCCACGCCAGGGCAGGGGGCTCCCAATCAGGTGGAGCCTGGCGGCAGGCCCTGACCAGGGTCTGGCTCCTCCATCAGGCTGTGGGACCCGCACAAGGAACCCCCCTGGGCTGCCTGCAAGGGGAAGCACAAGAGGAAAACCCACAGTCCCTCCGTTCCCAAGAGGGCACTTGGTGCCTGTGTACCCCACCTGGGTCGGTGTGTGTATGCGTGTGCAAAGCACGTGCGATGGTGCACGTGCGGGTGCAGGAGTGTGTATGTGAGTGTGTGTGTGTCTGTGCTTGGGTAAGAGGAGAGGCTATCATCTGGACATCAGGAAAACTCCCAGCCCGCAGGCAGAGCGTGAGCCCCGAGCCCCGGGGGCAGCACAGCTAGGGTCCTGGCTGCCCTTGCCGACCCCTTGCGAGCCCCCTGCACCCCAAGGCTGTCTCCTTCTTCAGCTGGGCGGGCCTGGCACCTCTGGGTGGATCCCTGCCAGGTGTCCTGGCTCGCACTGCCCCCCAGTGGCCAACCCGGGTGCCCAAGGGCCTGGGGCTGGAGGGGACGGAGAGCTGGCAGACAAGGCTGCTGAGTGGCCAAGGCCCTAGTCCCCTCGGGGAAGGGGGCCCGTGCCCTGTGGCCCCCCTGGAAAATGGCAGATGTTCTGGCCTGAGACCTTGAGACCCACCAAGATGGTGCCTGGGCTTCCTACCAGCCTTCCGAAGGGAGGCCCCAAGGCCTTCAGGGCCTCTCCTGTCACGGGGCTGGACCAGCCCCCCCCCCGACTCCTCCCCCCCAAGATGCTTCCTGTCTGCCAGTGGCTCCTTGTGACCTCTCCCAGGTCACATCCGTGCCCCGGGCCTCGGCGGCCACACCCGGGTTAGCACGGACTGGGGGCCTCCAAACTCGGACGGAGGAGCTTGGGACATCAAAGTCTGATCAGGAGGGTCTGGGAGCCACCAGGGCCTGTAGCCCTTGAACTGCCCCCCCTGCCCCCGCCAGAGGGTCCCCGAGGCCCCATGGGGGCGGGGGGACCACGCGGCCACTCCCACAACTGCCGTGGAAGGGACCCGATCCAGCACACTTGAGCCTCTGGTCTAGAGGATGAAAAGTGAAGGAAGGAGCCCCTCCCTGGGCTGAGGGGTGCGCGGGCTCCCAGAAACCCNCCCCCCCCCCCCCCCGGCAGTGCCCGTTCAAGAGCTGCTATTTTAGGACAGAGAGGGTGCCTAGGAGGGCAAAGCGCTTGTGAGTAACAGGACAAGTGGCCCTCTCAGGGCCAAGGCGACAGGGTGGGGAAGTCAGCAGGCCCGGGTGAGGGTTTTTCCAACCACAAAAGTTCGCCCAAACGGCGGCCCCGGTGTCAGGGTCAGAACCCGGCCTCTGTTGCGGGCTTGCCAGAGAAAATACGAGATGCCCCCTTAGATCCGTGTTTCTGATAAACGTGCAGTGTTTGGGACCGACTTACACTGAAACAGTATTTTGCTGTTCACTGGGAGTTCAAGCCTAACTGGGCATCCTGTCTCTTTATTTGCTCACCTGGCAACCAGGGCACGCTCCCTCCTGCGGGCTCCCAGTGACTCTTCCTCCGCCCCGCGCACCGCACACGCACCCCCACCCCGACCCCACATCTCGGGAGCTGGGGCCGTGGGCAGGGCGTCCGGTGCGGGAGGAGGCAGGGTCCGGTGCGGGGAGGACAGCGGCCCGAGGGGCCCGTTAGCACCAAACGATGTGGTCCATCCCCACCTCCGGCCACCCTCTAGCGTGTGTGATCACTAGATCCGTCTAGAAGCTTCTCTGTGGGGTTCTGGCAGAAACGCTCGCTTCCTCCTCACTCAGGAGCCAACGGGGGTCTGCGCCCATGGGACAGAAAGAACACCGTCCAGGCTTCCAGGGCCCTCCCTCCTGCCCTGTGGCCATGTTTGGACCTCGCCTGTCTTGTCCCCAGAGCCCCGAGGGTGGACCACACAGTGTTCCGAGCTCAGGCGGACACAGTGCAGACAAGGGGGCTCACCCCGGATTCCTGCGCTCCCGGGGGGCTGGGGCTGCCGGCAGGGGGGCCCCTAGAAGGGAGAAGAGCCTGTTCCATTCAGAGTCTGGGCCAGAGCAGGGTCTCTGTCCCGCGGACACGGGTGCCCCGGGTTGGCCGGGCACAGCGTGGAGCCACCCGTCCCCACCCCACCGTCCCCACCCATCTGCCGCCCTCCCAGGACCGCGGGGCTCCGCGGCCGCTCCCGAGCCTCCTCACCTCCAGCGCTCGCCACACCCGCTGGCAGGGAGCAGCCCGTACGGGGACACCGCCTGGGCAGGGAAGGACATAAGCACCAGCAGGAAGACAGACCCCGGGGGTCAGGCGGGGCCTGACCCAGGAGACCAGAGCCTTCCAGGCCGAGGGGCAGCAGGACAGGGCCAAGCTGGAGTGATCTGGTCAGATGTGGGTGGGAGGCAGGAGATGAAGCTGGGAGGAGCAGGGGTCCCCTGCCCCGCTTTTTCTAGAACTGGCCAGAAGGTCATATGTTAAGCACTAAAGGCCATGTGGTCTATGGAGACGGCTTGGCTCTGCCATAAACCACAGTCACTGTGCGCAGATGGGCAGCGCTGGGTGCCAAAATAACTTTACCCACAGAACCAGAGGGCTGGGTGGATCTGGCCTGCAGGCCACAGCCGGGCAAGCCTGGTCTAGACTGGAGATGATGGGGAGGGGGCCACAGGGACCGAGGTCAGGGGCAGGGAGGGTGTGAGCGTGTGGGACCACGTTGGCCGGCTTCTGAAACACCCGGGGCCGGGCGGCTCTCAGGGAGGTTGACCGAGCTGCCGATGGGGCAGTGTCCCTGTTCCCGGGGCCCCCTCTCTGTCCAGAAAGGTTTGCTCCTAGCATTTGAAGAAGGAGTGAAGAGGAAGGCCAGGGGAAGCCTGGGTCCGATGGCGGGGTCCGCAGGGACCCCAGGTGGAGTCCGTCCTGGCAAGAGCGCTCCTGGCTGGTCCCAGGCAGCCCTGCGGAAGTCAGAAAGGGAGTGAGGCGGGAAGGCTGGGGTCTGAAAAATGGGACAGAAAGAGATTCTTGGCCGCAAGCCTAAGTTTTCTGGACCACAGAGAAAAGGTCAAGGACATTGTCCAGCCTGGCTAGCCCTCCAGATAGAGGCCTGGCCTGGAGATGGGCCAACCTGGGGACCAAGAGCCCCAGCAGGCAGGCACTCCAGAGGTTAGGGCTGGGCCGCCGGGCTTCTCACGCCTCAGCAGGGCTCCTGGGGGGCATGGCCGTGACCCTCAGGACACCCTCTCCCGAGAGAGCTGGCTCGGCCCCCCGGGGCCCCCTGGACTCCTGGCAGGTGGCAACCAGGGCAGCCACGGGTCCTAGCTCCCAGCCTCTCCCCAGTTTCTGTGGCACAGAGGAGATACCTTTTTGGCAAATTTGGCCGATTTGCCGAACTCAGAGAGAGGGCTGTCCCTGCCCAGGCTCAGCGCCACGTCCCGGGACCTCTGCCCGGAGCCAAAGGCAGCCACATTGCCTCCAGAAGGTCCTGGGGCCTGGACACTGTCCCCTGCTCTAATCTGAAGCAGTGCCCGTTCTCCGCGGGACAGAGCCCCTCCAGGCCTCCTCGCCCTGTGCCGTCAGCACCTTGGGGCCAGGGTCTGGTGCCCTCCACGACTCCAGTGACCAGCATGAGACCTGACACTGAGCCGGAAACACACTGAATCAGAGCGGACTCACTGTCCCCTGCTTAGGAAGCCACCGTCCCAGGCAGCTCCCCACTGGAGCTAAGACTTAGCTCAAACATCACCTCCCCTGGAAAGCCTTCCCTGATTGCACAGGACAGGACCAACATTCACTCCTCTGGTGTCCACCACCCTGGGCATAGACCCCTCCCAGGATAACACTTGGGAATATGAATAAAATAGATTTCTATATTTTCATAGATTTGATTTTGTTTTCATATTACATATTTATGTGGTTATAATATTTTATGCATTATATTATATATGTTATAACATATATAATGTATATCATATATATTTATATCATGTATCTCATCTATATCATATATATTTAAGATTTAATTTTATATATTTCACATATATTTAACTTTTTTTTCTTTATTTTTTATTCTTTGCCCCAGGTCTGTGAATCATCAGGCTTACACCTTTCACAGCACTCACCAAAGCACACACCCTCCCCAATGTCCATAACCATCCACCCTATCCCTACCCTCCCACCCCTCAGTAACCTTCAGTTTGTTTTGTGAGATTAGGAGTCTCTTACGGTTTGTCTCCTTCCCCATCCCATCTTGTTTCATTATTTTTCCCTCCCTACCCCCCACGACCACCCACCCTGTCCTTCCTCAAGTTCCTCATATCAGAGATATCATATGATAATTGTCTTTCTCTGATTGACTTATTTCTCTCAGCATAATACCCTCCAGTTCCATCCACGTCGTTGCAAACGGCAAGATTTCATTTGTTTTGATGGCTGCATAGTATTCCATTGTGTGTGTGTGTGTGTATATATATATATATATATATATATATATATATATATATATATATA
>LNAC01000192.1:2443274-2594106 GCA_002007465.1 Ailurus styani
GTAGGAGAGTTCCCCTTTCTCCGCATCCTCACCAACATCTGTCGTTTCCTGACTTGTTGATTTTAGCCGTTCTGACAGGTGTGAGGGGGTATCTCACTGCGGTTTTGATTTGTATTTCTCTGATAATATATTTAACATTTAATTTGAACCTAATATAATTTAATATATTAAAATTATGCATACTATAGAATACATAATATATATTCCTATGTAAAAAGTATAGAAATAAAAATGAAGGGTATTTGGGGGACAGTTGAATAAATTTGGACATAGACTGTATATTAATTAAAATCACTCTATCGATGTTAGAGAGTCACATTGTGTAAGTGTCACATTTAGCTGTCTTTGCCCCTCCCAAGATAGCACCGATGACCCTTGGGAAGGACTGGGTTTTCACGATGAAACCCCAGCCCTAAGAGGCCCCAGACACCCCTCCACTCTTACCCCTTTGCACGGGACTGCCTGAGACAGCAGCTGCCAAGTCAAGCCACCAGGTGCCTGAACAGGAAAAGAGCTAAGAGGTGCATTTCTGGAAATGAGTGGGTGAGTGGGTGTCATCTGGCCTGGGACAGAAGCAGGAGGTGGGTCCCAGAGGTAAGGCTTTGCTCCTGGGCAAAGGAGGACGAGACATTCTCAGGAAAAGAGGAGAGAGGCACCTCGGGGCCAGGGAAGGGAAACAGGCAGGCGAGGCCCCCGCGGGGCGTGGAGCAGGTGCACAGGAAGAAGAACAGGAGGGAGGCCGGGTAGAGAAACCAGAGGCTTCTGAGCACGGACCCAGCGAGCCCGGGTGCAACTTCGCTCCCAATCTTTGGCAAACGGAAAAGAAACATCAATACCAGATGCTGTGAGCGCTAAGGAACTTCGGTGTAAACGTTGGGATCCCTGGTGCCTTGTGGAGCCGGGTCACCGGCTGTCGGGCGGGGCGGGTGGGGTGGTGGAGAGGGGGCCCGTGGATGGATGAATCCTGGAGACGAGCTCTGGCTTTGAGAAGAGCTGTGCGCCCCACAACCCAGGTCCCAGACAGGCCAGAGAGCACTCGTGCGTGCAGGAGCAGGGGCGCCTCTTACCCAGGTGCAAAGTGAGAGGGAACCACCATGAACTGTGCTGTGCCCCCAGAAGGCCGCCAGGATCCAGGTGGGCATGGCGAGGGTCCGCTCTGTGTTCGAGTCCCCAGGCTGCTGTAACAAAGGGCCAGAGACTGGGTAGCTGAAAGCCACAGAACTTCATCGTCTCCCGGTCCTAGAGGCCAAATGTCTGAAATCAAGGTGCAGGAGGGCCGTGCTCCCTCTGGGTCCTGTAGGGAAGGATGCTTCCTTGCCTCTCCTGGCTTCTGGTGGTCGCTGGTGGTCCTCGGCCACCACAGACCCCTGGGCTCCCAGCTGGGTCCCTGCAACCTCGCCTCTGCCTGCACATACATTCGTCCCTCGTGTCTCAGTCCGGCACCTGCCTCCGTGGCTCCTTTTCTTACAAGGACCTCAGTCCCCTTACATTACGGGATTCCACCGGATTCCAGGATGAGCCTATCTTAATTTAACAAATTCTATCTGCAATGACCCTATTTCCAACTCAAGATGCATTCGGGGAGCCTGAGGAAGTAGGACTTCAACGTATACTTTTTAGGGAGACACAATTCAACACCTAACACCCTCCTGATCCATCCCCCTCTGCCTCCACTTTTTTTTTAACTGAGAAAGTCTATTTCCAAAACCTTTAAATTAATGAGTAAATTAATTGCATGCTCCAGCCTTCCCAAAAGAACCAAGTCTCCAAACGGAGAAGACGGTGCTTTTGCAGCGAGAGCCAAATCCAAAGGAGGCAGTGCTGGGACTGAATCTGCTGATTCTGTTCAAAGAGCAGAAATTGGCTAGTTTCCTCTCCACGCTCAGGCTGCGCCACTGGGTAAAGCAGGGCTCCAGGGGTGCGCCCCGGGACCCGGGTCCGCCTGGGGTCCACCAGCCGCACAATGGTGCCTTCTCTGTAGCACCAAGAGGCAATGGGACAACAGAGAGCAGCAGAAGTCACTCGATCACTCATCAGGCAGACAGACGGTGGTTCCCGAAGAGGCGGAGCACGGGCCACTCACTGCGGGCTGTTGGGGTGCGCGGCGGAGGGTAACCCCATCCTGGCCTGTAGCCCTTCTTCTCCGCAGCCGTCTGTGCGTTTCCGAGAGCCGGGGCTGGGTCTTCTTCCTGCCCCCGTTCCCACGGAGGGGCCCAGCCCGGTGCTTTGCGGGAGACGGGGACCGGCCAGCGAATCGGCGATACACAGAGATGACCTGGCCCTCACTGCCCCCACGAGGTGGCTGTCATCCTCCGAGTTCCTCGTCCTCGGTTTAGGCCAGAGTGGACGCAGTGTCTTCTGGCACCAGTGATTCTCCAGGAAACGGGTTGGTAATTATTCAGAAGGTTGCTGTCTTCTCACCACTCCACAGGTGCTTTTTGACATTTTCGCTGACATTTCCACTGTGAGACATGGACCCGTCGCTGGTGAGCACCCACGGTCTCTGGCCCGGAAGTAGCTGGAGGAGCACTAGATGAATGAACAAACAAATCAACAAAGTTTGCTTATTCCAAGCAACCCCGGGGCGGTGTGCTTGTCAATCATCTCTTCCCCTCGACTGTGAGCTCCCGGAGGGTAGGAAACACTCCTCGTTTACCCTTCATTCCCTGGAGCTCCCAGGATGTTGAAATACCTATTTTTTGGGGGCAGGAGTGAATGAAGACACAGCTGTAGCAACGGGGCGCCCTCTTCTACGGATTAGGTCACCGAGATCCCACGCGGCACCTGCCAAGCTCCAAAGATGGGACCCACAAGCAGCAGCCCGCTGGCGGATGGTGCCGGGAAGCCCGGCCGGGGGCTGCTTGGGTCCCTGCGCAGGCCCGCAGCGCCCCCGGGGCTCAGCGGGCGGAAAGGACACCGTCCGGGCACAGTCCTGCCCTGTGCTCAGAGCTCAGGCCCGTGACACACACCCCTCTGAGCCGCTGAAGGGGGCATTTCCAAGCGAAACGGGAGTGGTGGTGGTCCCCGCCCCCTCCCTGGGCCTTCGGGCTTTCGGGCCAACTGAAAGACTCACAGAGGAGCCCCAGGTGGAGGAAGGACCTGGTTGGGACCAAAAGCTCTCTTTCCCCCCGCGGCAAGGGGTTTGTGGATGTCCCAGGAGAGTGTCAGCCCAAACCTGCCTGAGACGCGGCCGCGTGCTGGGATCTGTGCGCGCCCACATCGGAGAGAGTGCACGGGTTCGGGTGGGGGACGCTCAGATGCAGATGTTTGGCTTCTAGGAGCTCCAGATGTTGCCTATCATTCTGTCGTTTCTCTTTCTGCAGCTCGCTCCTCCCAAGGAAAGGACTGAAGGAAGCAAAGAACTGGACCATTAAAATCCCATCAACAGATCCTCACCCCTCCATGCTCTGCCTTTTTTTTTTTTAACAGAGAAAGTCCATTTCAAAAAAAACTTTTAAATTAATCCTGAATTGACTGCACATTCCAGCTGCCTTAAAAGGAGAGATTTAAAATATGCAAGATGAATCGGGTTTCTAGATTCCCTGAAGCGTTTGGCCTCACTGGGGAACAGGAAGAAGCTGGGGGGAAGGGTCCCACAGGCCGTCCTGTCAGACGGGGCTGGGCTGCAGGGCACCCCCCCTTCTCCGGGGGGGACAGAAATTGTCACGGTGTCGAGTCCACTGTTCTCCCCGCTGCAAGCACCGGACTCCCCCGGTGGGGATTGGCCAGCCTGCCTTTGCAGATGGGGACACTGAGTTTCGGAGAAGCCAGAGGCTCCCGTTGTCCACAGACTAGGGCCCCCCCACCCCCACTACCAAGGTGTCCACACCCTAACCACGGAAATCTGGGAATATGTTCCCTCCCGTGGAAGGGGATTTTGCAGAGGTGGTGAAGGTAAGGGTCTTGGGAGGGGATGTTATCCTGGGTCAAGCAGGTGGTCCCCATCCGGCCGCAGGAGCCCTTCAGGGGGAGAGGCTTCCCTGGGCCTGTTCAGAGAGCGGCGTGGAGACGAGAGCAGGGTCCGAGAGAATGCGCTCTGCTGGTTTGCAGGCGGAGGAAGGGGCCATGAGCCAAGGAGCCGGGGAGACGTCTGGAAGCTGGGAAAGGCCCGGAAACGGACTCTTGAGCAGAGCCTCCAGAAGGGACCCAAACCCGCCAACACCTTGACTTGGGCCCAGGGAACCCTGTCAGACTTGTGGCCTCCAGAGCTGTAAGGTAATAAATGTGTGCTGTTTTAAGCCGCGGAGTGCGTGCTGATGTGCTACCGCAGCGAGAGGAAACACAGTCGGCTTTCTAGGAACCTGACGAAGCCCATGTGCCGGCAGAGCCAAGACTCCGCGCCGCTCCGGGCTCCGCGTCCAGGGCTTTGCGCCCAGCACTGCACTTTCCTCCTCCCCAAAGGTGGCTACGGAGAGTGGCCTTGCCCTCGGGGCCTTCGGAGCACGCCTGCTCTCATCCGTACCCCGCAGCAGGCGTGCTCCGGTATTCGCTCTTCAGCAGGTGCGTGCCCAGTGCCCGTGCGGTGCTGGGGCTGTCCCGGGCGCTGGGGAGGGCCGCGGGGGTCGCACGAGGTGCTGGGGGCTGTCCCGGGCGCTGGGGAGGGCCGCGGGGGTCGCACGAGGTGCTGGGGGCTGTCCCGGGCGCTGGGGAGGGCCGCGGGGGTCGCACGAGGTGCTGGGGGCTGTCCCGGGCGCTGGGGAGGGCCGCGGGGGTCGCACGAGGTGCTGGGGGCTGTCCCGGGCGCTGGGGAGGGCCGCGGGGGTCGCACGAGGTGCTGGGGGCTGTCCCGGGCGCTGGGGAGGGCCGCGGGGGTCGCACGAGGTGCTGGGGGCTGTCCCGGGCGCTGGGGAGGGCCGCGGGGGTCGCACGAGGTGCTGGGGGCTGTCCCGGGCGCTGGGGAGGGCCGCGGGGGTCGCACGAGGTGCTGGGGGCTGTCCCGGGCGCTGGGGAGGGCCGCGGGGGTCGCACGAGGTGCTGGGGGCTGTCCCGGGCGCTGGGGAGGGCCGCGGGGGTCGCACGAGGTGCTGGGGGCTGTCCCGGGCGCTGGGGAGGGCCGCGGGGGTCGCACGAGGTGCTGGGGGCTGTCCCGGGCGCTGGGGAGGGCCGCGGGGGTCGCACGAGGTGCTGGGGGCTGTCCCGGGCGCTGGGGAGGGCCACGGGGGTCGCAGGAGGTGCTGGGGGCTGTCCCGGGCGCTGGGGAGGGCCGCGGGGGTCACACAAGGTCCTGCCCTGCAGCTCCTGCTCACGATGGCCTCCAAGGAAGCGGTCAAGCTCCTGAGGTGCCCAGATGCCCAACACAGCCTCAAGGGATGAACAGGACACCCCAAATGTGGCCTCCCGCACAACAGAATACCCCACAATGGTGAGAAGGACAGGAGCCAGACGCAGGCCACAGTGAGGATGAACTTTGACAACCCGATGCCCCGTGGAACCAGCCAGCATATTGAATGAGTCCACCTGCGTGAAATGTCCAGAAATGGCAAATCCCTAGAAATAGAAAGGAGAGGCGTGGCGGTCAGGGGCTGGGGACAGGCGGGGGGAGCGACCAGGAAACAGGTGCGGGCCGTACTCCTCAGGGTTCCTCAGAGAAGCAGAACCCGTAGGAACAGTAGGGCACATCCAGAAATCCAGAAAGAGAGGGCTTCCGTGATCACGGAGGCGGAGAGGTCCCCGGCTGCTGTCCGCACGCTGGAGGGCCGGGAAAGACAGCGGTGGCTTCCACGGAGGAGGTCTGGAAACGGGGAGCACCTGTCACAGGGCAGGAGAAGGCGGGGTCTCAGCTCAACAGAGAGAACGCTCCTCCACCTGCCTTTCTGTCCCGCTCGGGCCCCCACGGGTCAGACGTGCCCGCCTGTGCTGAAGGCATCGCCTCCGTTCGCACTGCTGGCTCCCATGCTCACCTCTCCCAGGACGCCCTCAAGGGCACACCCCCAGGCAAACTTGGACCGGCTGCCTGGGCCCCCTATGGCCCAGCCACGCTGATGCATAACATGAACCATCACAGGGGTTTTCATGTGGGGTCCTGAAGACATTTGGGGACTAGACACTGGGCGACGGTGCCCAACCATGTGAACGTATTTGATGCCACTGAATTGTACGCTTTAAAATGGCTAAACTTGGGGCGGGGGCTCCTGGGAGGCTCAGTCAGTGAAGCGTCCGTCTCTTGATTGCAGCTCAGGTCAGGATCTCAGGGTCGTGGGATCAAACCCTGTATCCTGCGGGGGCTCCACACTCAGCAGGAGTCGGCTTCTCCCGCTCCCTCTGCCCCTCCCTCCGCTAACACGCATGCGCGCTCTCTCTCCCTCAAATAAATAAATGGATTTTCAAAAAAATACAAAATGGATAAAATGGTAAAATCTATGTTATGTATAGCTACCACAATAAAAGTCAACGAAGCAACGTGCACGTGTTGTTAACGCACTCGGTTAGTTCTGTCCTAACTGCCCCAAGGGGGGCCTTGGAGAGACTTGGGGTTCAGTGGCAGGTGCACACACCTGTGTGTCCGCCACCTTCACGGCTCGCCTGCAAGGTGGAGCCCCACCCTTATCTTGGGGGATTGTGAAGTGCGTGGGGTAGCCGGTGGAGAGCCTTCCCCACCTCCTGCCAGGGCTGCCGTCGGGAAGCTCCCACTCGGCCCCACTGACATCCTGCTGCCCGCCGGATTCCTATTACTGGATTGTCGCTCGTGTCTGCGTGTCTTCTTAATGCAGCCCGTGCAGGGACGTGTCCTGGGGCACATCCTGACTTGGGGGGGGTCGTGTCTGTGCACATGTGTGGCTGCTCAGTCTCGGGGCGCCCGGGGAGCAGGTCTGGACAATGGTCCAGCAAACACAGGACACAGGGTGACCCTGTTCTCCTGGGGCTCAGACTCCCCGGGGGGGCCACTAACATCTTCCAGGGTACCCGGCACTTCGAGGCGTTGGGGATAAACCTTCCAGGTTTCTGTTCACTAAGGTACACGTTGGTCTAGAGAGGGGATCAGGGCGTTAAAAGGAAGAAACGGCCTTCGTGACCAGTGGGGGAAGCCTCCGCTCGCGGGGGTCTGTGTCAAACGCCCTCCCGCAGGGTACTCCCTGTCGTGGCGCTGCGACCCTGGCTAGTGTGACACGGGGTGGACCATCCCTGTCCCCACGTTCAGGGGAGGGCAGCATCCCCTGAAGCCCGCGGCTGTCCGGACAGGTGCGCCCGACTGCCCTGGCCAACTTCTCCGTGTGAGCTGATTGCTTTAAATAAAGTCAGCCGCGCCTCCAGCTCCTGTAAGGATGGCGGGATCAATCGGGTACACAGAAACAGATTACCAAGCAGGTGGCTTCGGGCTAAAGATAAATTGTGTCCTCACATAACTCAGGAGAGTGGGAAGCACACAGCTCCTAATGTGCAAAGCGAGACTGTCTAGTTCCCGACTTCGGCAGGGGAGCCCAGGCTGTGGCGCACGCCTCCTGAAGCCCCCAAGACCCTCCCCCGGAGGAAAATCGCAGTCGGGGCTACCCTGTGCTCCAGCCATGAGCAGCCGGGTCTCCCTGTCCGGGGAGCGACAGAGGGCGACCGTCCTTGCCTGCCCGCCCCCCCGCGGGCCTGCCCCCCACAGCAGAGAGCAAAGCAGGCCAGGGGTATGCTCTCTGCGTGGGGCTCAGAGGTCACATCCTGCTGGACCGTTCCTGGGGGGCCCTCTCCTGACCCCCTTACCTGAGTTGACCTCCCCCGAATGTCTGACCTGGCAAGTCTGCCTAGACCGTTGGAATTCCTCATGTGTCTGCTACACTTGGCCTTGGCCCATGTCAGCCCTCCAGGGATCTACGCTGTCCCTTCCTTTTTTTTTTTTTTTTTTGTTTTTTTTCTTTTGTGGAAGTAATTATAGATTCACAGGAAGTTGCAAAGATAGCACCGAGCGGTCCTATGCACCTTCACCCGGGTTCCCCGGGGTAACGTCCTGCTTCACTGCGGCACAGGAAGGGACAGGAAGTGGCCCTTGGGAAAACCCACAGACCTGACTCGTGCTTTGCCAGGGTCACGTGCTGCTATAGTCGGCTCGGGCTGCTCTGACCAAATACCGTAGACTCGGGGGCTTCAACAGCAGACATTTACTGCTCATGGTCCTGGAGGCTGGGAAGTCCAAGCTCCAGATGCTGGAAGATTCGGCCCCCGGGGAGGCCCATCCTCCTGGCTGCCTTCTCCCTGTGTCCTCACGTGTGGGACAGAGATGATCTCTGCGGGGTCTCTTTCATAAGGCACTGATCTCAAGGTGAGGACTCCACCCTCGGGACCTCATCACCTCCCAAAACCCTTCCCCCCCACCCCAGCCCCCTCCAGCCAAGGCCAGCAGTTTGGGGATTAGGGCCCCAGCCGATGAGCCCGGGGTGGAAGGACGGTCCACAGCGCCAGCACCCACGGTGTGTGTGTTTACCCGTTTCTGTGGGACTACATCGTGTGGGCAGATCTACGTAACCACCACCACAATCATGACCCAGAACATCCACCAGCGTGAGAACGCCTGACGCTGCCCGCCTCCCTCCTTCTCCCTCTCCCCGTCTCTCCCCCTCCCCATCTCTCCCCCTCCCCATCTCTCCCTCTCCCCGTCTCTCCNCCGTCTCTCCCCCTCCCCGTCTCTCCCCCTCCCCGTCTCTCCCTCTCCGCAACTGTCAATCCGTCCCATCATTTTGCTATTGAAGATGTTGTATGTAACTTCCAAGGTCGGCTTTTCTCACCCGGCCTCAAACCGGTGTCCTCGGTTTGTCCCTGCAGATTGTGGGCAGTGTCCCCGGCCCGGAGGGACACAGTCTGTGTCAGCATCTCCCCAAAGGGCAACCGGGGCTCTGGTCTGGGGCCTCCACAAAGACAGCTGCTGCGAACATCGAACATCGTGTGCGGGTTTGTGTACGGATGGAAGTCCTCCTGTGCCTGGGATCAGGGCCCAGGACGCAACCACAGGTGATGCCAGAGGGGAGGGTCGATTCCGAGGAAACTGCCCAGATTTCCAGAGCGGCGTTTACCCCCCGCCCCCCCCAGCTCACAGAGGAGGAATTCCGTCTCCGTGTCTCACCTTCCCATCTCCCTGGGCTCCGGGGGGGGGGGAGCAGCAAGGCTGGCCTCACCTGGTCGGGGACCCCCATTCCTGCAGACCCGTCCCTCCTCCGCCGCAGCGCATCCCTGGGTCTTCGTCTATTCCGTCCCTCCTCTTGGCAGCCTCGTCCGCCCTCTTCACTGGTCAGTTCTCACCCAGTGTCTAGGTCTTCCCTCCAGTGCCCTATTTTCTGAAGAGCTCTTGCTGACAGCTCCGCTGCATGCCCCCGACTCGCCCAGGAGACCCTCCGTCCGCATGGATCACGGCCGTACCAGCAGCGGGAGGACCGTGGCGCCCCGGCCCCCGTGGCTCTGCGGCGGCGACTCGGAGTCAGTCTTCGCAGTGCAGGCGGCGTGGGTAGGGCGCCCCCCGCGAACCTCGCTTCGGTGGTTAGGGGAGGCCGTCACCGCACGGGCCGTTGCTGTCGTCTCCGTCCTCCCGGGCTGGCCTCCACGGGCGTCTGGGGCCTCCCTTCGGTGAGAAGGCCGGGCGTGGCCAGGGTCCGAAGGAGGTCGGGAGCACGTTGCTGGAGCAGCCTGGGGGGAGGCTGACCCTGGACCCCTGGCTCCCCCCGGCTCTGTGGCTCCGTGCTTGCGGGCCGGGCCAGCCATGGGGTGCGTGCCGGTCCCGTGGGAATTTTTACGGTGGCGACAACACGCGGCCTTTCTGAGCACGGGGACCATCCACGAGCCCTCAGTCTAGGTTTGCCTTCGGGAACTGGCCTCCCCTTTGCCGTTTCACTGATTCACACAGCACCCGACAGTCTTCACCCAGAACAACCTCCTCTTGCTGGCCTGAGGCTGTGGAGTGCGCCGAGCAGTGGGACCATGTAGAATCTTCTGGGGCTTTCCACTCGGGGGAAACGTCACCAGCTCCGAGCCTCCGCTTTCCCGCCTGTGGACGGGGGTGCTGGACCCATCGGGGACCGCTCTGGGCCCTGGAACAGCACAGCGTGTCCCCCAGGGTTGCCCTAGCTCAGGTCTGAGGCGCTGGACTGCCTGGACACCGTGCTCACGGCCTTCTGGCCCTCCCCCCGAACTCGGCGGTGCTTTCTTCACATGGTCTTTTTAACAAGGATCCCACAGGCTTGGACCGAGCCCGACTGTTACCCGGGAGGCCACCAATAAATTTCGTAGGCAAATAAAATTGACTGAAAATTAGCATAAGGAGCCTTAAATTAACAGGATGTAATTTTATGAGTATCTCACAAACTAGCCAAAGATGTATGTCTGCCTGGGCTGAGTCAACTCCTTCAAGTGTCTTTCATTATAGAACGCCACTAATTTTTCTCAAATGTAAGCAATGTGTTTTCTTCCTAAACATTGCGTCCTTTGTTCTGCAATTTGGAAAAATAAATTTCCTTTAAAGCACTGCTTTTGGGGCGCCTGGCNTAAGCAATGTGTTTTCTTCCTAAACATTGCGTCCTTTGTTCTGCAATTTGGAAAAATAAATTTCCTTTAAAGCACTGCTTTGCTCCACCGCAAAACAAGGCAGAGAGCCGGGGGCTGAGATGCCCCAGCACCCCCTCGGTCTAGGAAAGCCCTGCCGTGCGCGCGTGGGAGGCTCTTGCTCAGCGCAGACGAGACGNCTGCCTGCTTGTGATCTCTCTCTCTCTCTGTCAAATAAATAAACAAATAAAATCTTTAAAAATAAATAAATAAATAAATAAATAAATAAATGAAGCACTGCTTTGCTCCACCGCAAAACAAGGCAGAGAGCCGGGAGCTGAGATGCCCCAGCACCCCCTCGGTCTAGGAAGGCCCTACCGCGCGCGCGTGGGAGGCTCTTGCTCAGCGCAGACGAGACTCCCAAGTTCAGGGCCACGACGGCTAGAAGCCAGGAGGCCTCAGACCAGAGGCTGCAAGGGAGACAGAGACACAGACTGCTGTGGCTGATGGGCGTTGGCTGGAAAAAGGCTGACCTTCACCTTTCCGAGAAGCCAGGCTAGCCCACCGGGGGCTTCAGGGTGGCACACAGCAGTGACATTCAACGTTTGCTGAGCACGTGCCCCATGTCAGCACGGTGGCACACGGACAGGGGGACCCTGGCTCATCCCCAGGACGCTCAGAGCACGGCCAGGGCGGGTGAGGTGACCGGGGCCACCTTGGAGCCCACGGAAGAGGCTCACCACCACCCAAGGGCTGAGAAGGCTGTGGTGGCGATGGAGGGGGGCGGTGCATTCTGCGGGAAGCGCTGAAGACCCAGCCAGCATGGGCCAGGGGCTGGGGAAGACGTCACAGAGGGGAGGGGGACAGAGGGCCTTCACAGCTGGATGGGTCAGGGCTGGGAGGACCTGATTCCAGGAAAGTCCACGGCCCACTACAAGGCCCACGCCACCACCAGCAGGTTCTAGAGAAACAGAGGATCCGGGAAACAGAGCAGGCGCTGGTTCAAACCTATGCGCACCCTGGTGGCCTCAGGTGTCAGGAAGACATGGCCAGCAAAGCCAGGCTGCAGCTGTCACAGATGCCAGGGTACTGAGCCACACTTGGAGGAGCAGGCTGGGAGGCGTGACTCAGTTCTGGGGTCTCCTGTTTGGACTCTGGAGTCTGGGCCAGGGGCTTCCGCGTTCAGGGGGTGGTGGTGAGGCCCAGTGAGACCAGGCCGGGGCTGCAGACAGGAGGGAAGAGGGGTCAGCCCAGAGCCCAGGGGGAGTGTGCAGGGACGAGGGAGGCAGGAAGAAGGGGACTCAGGGTGTCATGCCCAGAAGACAAGCGCTGCTGCGAGATCACAGAAAAATACGTCCGTTCCTGGCCCGGGGCTCCTAAAACCCTTGGAATTTCCTAAGTGGTAAGAGCACTAGGAGCGTCTCTTATTCTAATATTTGGTCATTGGCCCCGAGTTCTGACACGGAGTTCCTAAATCCTAAATACGTGTCCTGTGAATCCCGTGTAGGAAGACTTGGGAGACACAGACGCAGGTCACTTTGGGGATGCAGTAGGTTTCCCAGGGGTCCAAACCTGGCTCCATCCAGACCCGAGACAGATCGTGGGAGCAAAGAGAGTCTGGTCATCCGGGGAGGTCCCGGGTGTGGCTGGGGGGAGGGGCAGGCTGGCAACGAGCAGGGGTGACGGTGACGTGAAACAGTCTCCGGGTGACCCCCAGCCCGCTGGCGGGGCTGGGTGCTTCGTGACGGCCCACTGAGTTAGCGCCGTAAAGAGCTGCCCTGTCCAGTTTGCTGCCATGTTCTGATTCCAGGCCAATTTGACACTTGGTCCTGACTTGCCTTCGTGGACATCAGCAGCAGGAAGAGAACACCCAGGTCGTGCCCGCGCAGGTCTGGGCCACGGGACAGGCGGTGTTTCTCACTGAGCACGGGCACCTTGGCACCGGGTTTGGTGAACTTGGCTGCAAAAGCCTGGATACAGGAAATGCCCCAAGGCAAGGAGAGACAACCCATCAGGCTCCAAGCTGACCAGGGGCCGCAGAAGGTGTTCCCAGGCCAGGCTTTTACTGAGAGCCCGCCCCATTACATCCTGCACCCTTTCCCTGCCCCACTGCCTTCCTATTTTGCATCGCTGGGCCACAGCTCCGATCGCGTGCAGCTTTCTCTGCCAAGGGGACCCAGCAGAGACGGGGGACGCGTGCTTGGGAAAATCTGGCATCGAGCACATCCGGCACCAGCAACCGGCCCGCGGGGTGCAGAGCGGGGGCGCGCTGCCTCCAGGAGAAAGGAGCTCCCCCCGTACTTGGACTTGCAGTTAAGAAGTGGGGACAGCTACTATAGGAGATAACAGAAGTTGGCGGGGTGGGGAGAGAAGAAATGGGCCCCCCAAAGGCCATTGGCTGATTGGAGGGAGGGGCTGAGTAGGGGCCCTGTTGGTCCGCGGGGGCCGTGGGGACAGAGCACCCCGGGCCGGGACATGCAAGGCGGAGGTCAAGGTGCCCGCAGGGCTGGTTTCTCCCAGGCCTCCCTCCCGGGCAGGTAGACACTGCCTTCTCTCCGTGTCCTGATCTCTCCTTTTTACCAGGACACCAGTCAAATTGGATTAGGGGCCTCCTCCCCATGAGCTCATTTTAACTTATCTCTTCAAAGACCGTCTCCGAATATTCTGCGTACTGGGGGGTTAGGACTTCAACATATGAATTTGAGTGGTGGCGGGGGATACAATTGAGCCATAACGAGGGATAAAAGTTGCAGCGAACAAATCTGAAAATGAAGAAGACAGTTTAACCGCCCCAGTTCCTTTGGTTTGTGGGGGCTGGAGGTGGTGGGTGAGCTCCCACCACAAGGGTTAACCAACCCGGCTGGTTAATTAGCCTACGCTTTCAGCAAAAGCCTTGATGAGTGATAAATGAGAACATACTTCATATCAAGTGCACTAATCTTCCCTGAAATCAGCCAAGTATTCATCACGATGATGCTGATTTTCCAGGAAAATTAAATAATTGCAGCCTAGGGGGGTGGACCTTAGTCACCGCCTCATTTTCCTGCCCTTGGTGCCATGCTCAAGGGCCCGCACTCAGCTCCTCGCCTCCAGCCCCTGCTTACGGACACTCAAGGGGGCTCGCGTTCCTGTCCAGGACGGCAGGACTCAGGCGGCTCCCTCCTGAGGGCTGGTGGGCGGCGGTCAAAATCCCACGTTCCCTGGACAGGAGCCTTCTGCGTGTCTGCAGTCATGACCCCGCCTGCAAGAGCATGGCGGAGTTGGAAAGGTGGCCAGAACCTTCTCTCTAGTCTCCAACCCCTGTCAAGTTGCAACCTTCAGGATTACAGAGAAGAGGGAAACTGGGGCTGGGGCCCCAAAGGAGGTCCTGTACCAGTCAGGTTGAGCGAGGTTAGCTCCAGAAACAAGCACCCCCCCCACACACACACACTTTTCAGTGGCTTCCCATCACACATTTATTTATTTACTGATATATTTTTGGGGAGAGAGAGAGAGAGAGAGCACACATGTGTGCACATTGCGGGTGGGAGAGGGGAAGAGAATCCCATGAAGGCTCCATGCTCATCACGGAGCCCAATGTGGGGTGTGATCCCACAACCCTGAGATGGGGACCGGAGCTGAAATCAAGGGTCGGGTGCTTAACCGACACAACCACCCAGGTGGCCCTCGACCACACATTTACGTGGCACTCACCCCACACAGCCCATCTTTGGTGGTCTCGCTTTCTCCAGCTTGCCCTGTCCTAGGACCCTGGCAGTTGGTACAACCTCATCCCTCCCAGGCATTGCTGCCTTTGGGGTCACAGAGGAACACGCATCAGTTCTTAAATCTTCCTGAAAGGGCCGTGCAACACCCCCACCTGCATCTCACCGGCCGAGCCGAGTCGATGTGGCCACCCTGGTGCTCCCCTGGGGGAGAAGGCAATCCTCCAGCCGAGGGACACCAGACAGTGGGACCGATGTGAGGACCCGCCACGGCCTCCATGTGGGCCTGACCCCTGCACCGCCAGCGAGGTCCCTCCGTGCGGGAAGGCACAGGACGGGTCCCAGCATTGCAGAGTGCCCAAGGTGGGAAAGAGGTGGCTTTCTGGGGGTGTCATCAAGACCTTTGTTCCCAGTCTGCACGCCGGGTCCTCCTTCACCCCGCACCCCAGGTGCTCCCTGGAACGTTTCAAATTTGTCCTCGAATCCGCGTTTAACTAGAAAACATGGAACTTTCGGGTGTTTGAAGCATTGTTTCAGTGGTTAAGTATGTTTTGTTGAACTATAAAGCTCCTGTTTCTTACTTTTTTCATTCAATAGTATGCCTTAAAAATCTGTCCGTGCCATGTGCTGCTGAGTAAACCACTAGCTCAGTGCTTCCTGCAGCTACGGAATCCCACTCGATGCATCGCTGTCTTCCTACTCAGTCCCCGGCGGTGGACACGGGCCGTCTTCTCCATCCCACGGCGGCCCCCCGGGCCCCTCCACGGGTCCCCTGGTCCCTGGCCCTGTGCATGTGCCCAGAAGGGGGGCCGGTGAGTTAGGAGCCAGACGGGCACAACACGAAGCGGGCGTCAGGTCCGCCCCCCGCCCCCCACGGCGGCCCGGCCCCACCTCCCCGCAGCTGCGCCTGCCCGGGGACCCATTTCCTCACATCTGTAGCGTCATCTGCATCACCCAACTGGTCTTTTCACAAAGTGGACGTCTTAGTATTGTCTTTGCCTATCCCCCCAGATTCCCGGGACATTGACTACCCCGTCACACACGGGTTGGCCTTTCAGGCTTTTCCTTCTTCCATCGTTTTCTGCGGGTCACCCATCTGTCCTTACTGATGTGTCTGAGTCCCGCACATGTTGTGCGTGGGGGTCTCTGCTCAACCCCGAGGTTGGACGTGTCACCCTGCAGAGTCCTGCCCACTTCTGTTACCCCCGAGCCCACGTCCCGTTGACCAACCTCTCCAATTCTAATGCAGTTCTTAATTTTTTTAATTTTTTAAAGATTTTATTTATTTGACAGAGAGTGAGAGAGCGAGAGCACAAGCAGGGGGAGCGGCAGAGGGAGAAGGAGAAGCAGGCTCCCCACAGAGCAGGGGGAGCCCAATGTGGGACTCGATCCCAGGACCCCGGGATCATGACCCGCGCCGACGGCGGTGGTTTAACCGACCGAGCCACGCAGGTGCCCCTCTGAGGCAGCCCACCTGGCAGTTGTACTTGGTAAAGGACGTCATTTCAGAAGCCCTGCCCCCTTCTGTGTTAACTTTACAGTTTTATTCCCCACATCCATATACGTTTATATTTTACGTCTTTTCCATGTGTCTACAGTTAGCCTGTCTACAACCACCGGGTGTGGTCCGAGGTGCTAGGAAGTCAGTCTCATAGGGATTGCTTTCCTCTCTACAGTGAGGCAATGTCCCCTACACTGAAAATTAAGTAATCCAGCCTCTCCCCTCCGGTTTGTGATGCCACCTCCATCAAATACGATGCTTCTGTATGTGATGGGTATGGTTTTACGCTCTGCCTCCTGGTTTTGGTACTACGGGGTGGAAGGAGTTTTATGATGGCCCAGGAGCCCATCCTGGCCGATCCGCGATACCCAGTCCCCTCTCCTCGTGTCCGAGGTGGGGTATCGCTCCCGAAATCAGGCTCCTAATCAGTCGTCCCCGAGTTAACCAAAAAGGAGATCCTCTACAGCGGCCCGACCAAACCCGGTGAGCCCCTCGAAAAGGCCTGGGCCCTTCCCGAAAGACCGCGTCCCAGGGCGAGCGGGCGCCCGTGAGGGACGCTTCCCGGTGGCGGGCCCTGCGGAAGGACGGCCGGTCTGGTGAGGAAGGCAGGCGGCCTGCAGGGGTTCAGGGCCGCCCCAGCCAACAGCCAGCGAGGAAATAGGGGCGAGGGACTGAATTCAGTGAACGAAATGTGTGCGTGTGGAAGTGCGTCCTTCCCCGGGGGGCCCCCGCGAGGGACGAAGCAGCCAGAGACGCCCCAGAGCAGAGAACCCGGCCAAGAACCCAGCTGGCTTCTGACTTACGGAGCCATAAAGTAACAAACTGTCCGTTTGCGGTACTTTGGGATGCAGTGATGGCAGTGGAGCCATGGTCTCTGTCGGATGTCTCCTTACCAGGTAGGACAAGCCACCGCCGCCCCACAACCCGACGCCCTTCTTTCTCAAAAACTGACTTTCTCACAAACTTGGTGGCCAGCGTGGCTTACATGGATTTAGAATGAGTGACATTTTTAAGCCTCCATTCAAGTGACCTATCGTTCCATCTTATTCCTGTTTTCCTTCATGTCTGTTATGGATGAAATGTGGGCCCCCCAGCTGACAGGCATAGGTGGAAGCCCTAATCCCCAGTGGGATGGTGTTGGGGGGGTGGTCGCTGCAGGGGAGGAGGGTTAGATGAGGTCACGAGGTCAGGCCGGGGTGAGGGCACTGGTGTCTTCCCAGGAAGAGACACCCGCGAGCTCTCCCCCCACAGGGTGAGGACCAGCGTGGCGGCAGCCGTCTGCAAGCCGGGAGAGGCGCCCTCCCCAGAACCCGGGGGTGTGGGTTCCATCCCCCAGAGCATCAGGACGTATGCCTGCCGTTTGGGGCCCCCTCGGCCTCTGGTCCATCGTGGGCAGACCAACACGGCCCTTCAGATGCTCTCGAATCTCTCTCTTGACTTCGTGCCCTTTACATTTCTTAGATGTCAACGTTTCCCCCTCCATAAAGGTTTTCTGCATTTATTTCTGGCTTAACGTCTAGATACTTCATAGTTTTGTTTTTGCTGTTGTTGTTGTGAATGTACCTCTTTTTCTATTAAATTTCTAATTGGTTAATACTGGTGTAGAAAGCCACTGATTTTAGTAAGTTGATCTTGCGTTCAGCAATCTCGCTAAACTCTATTATTAGTCCCAAGCAATTTTCTGTTCACTCTGGTGGGTTTCAGCAGATGACCGATGCTCTGTGCACAGTGACAGCTGTGTCTCTTCCCCGAGGTCCCTCCGTGTCCTCCTCTCACAGCGCAAGCAGAGCCTCCGGTTTCTTCCCAACGTTGACAGAAATAAATCTAAACTTTACCTACAGAGAGTCAGGCTTCCTGTACACTTTCAGTGTACGAAAAGAACCTTGATCGCGTGAAGAATGTCCATTTCTACTCAGCTTCCTGACAATGTTTAGAACTCACAAGAAGATGTTGAACTTCATGAGAAGATTGGCCGTGTCTATCGAGAGCCATTTTGTTCCTTTCATCCGATAATATGATCATAAATAACACCGACAGAATTTCTGGTGTTAACTTGTTCTTGCACTTCTAGAATAAAGTCAACTACGTCACTTTTCAAAATGCACCGCAGGGTTAATTAGCTCGCAGCTTATTTGGAAACGTGCCTCTATTTTTATAAGTGAAGTAGACCCAGTTTTCTCCTCTATTGGCCATATCTGAACTTGGAATAAATGTTATTTTTGCCTCATAAAATGAGCTGGGCAGATTCCTCCCCCCTTTCCCCCCTCTGTTTTCTTGTTTCTGGAATGAGTTCCCTAAGAATGTTTATCTGATCATAAACTGTTTCGCAGAACGTCTTTGCTACTCCAGTTTCTTAAGAGCTCAAGTTCATGACGTTCTTACAGCCTTCCCGTATCTTCGTTTCATGTCTTTGACTGCTTGACCTATTAGTTCTAAGAGGGACATTTATCAGGACAGTTTTAATTGTGTATTTATCTCGTTTTCCCCACAGTTTCATGGGTCGTGACTTCCTGAATTCCAGTGCTATCTCATCAGAACGACACATGCTTGGGACTGTTGTATTGGCCCCCGCGGAGGGCCTGATGTACAAACAGTTACATCCGCGCACTGGAAGTATACAGCTCAGTGACTGTGGAAAAATGTATAGACCCAGTACTTAATTCCCACACCAAGACACAGAACGTTGTTGTCACGCCAGACAGCTGCCACGTACCCCATTCTGGCTACTGTCCTACCCTTACCACCGTAGCTAGTTTGCCTGTCACTAAGCGTCATGTAAATGGAATTATACGGTGTGTACTCATTTCTTATTTATTCACCCAACATAATGCTTTGGATACTCACCTATGTTGCTGCATGCTATCAATCACACATTCCTTTTCACTGCAGAATACTCTCCCACCGTATGAATAAAGCACAATTCACTCATCCGTTCTCCTGTTGATGGCTATTTGGGCTGTTTCCAGTTCTTAGCTATTAGGAATAAAACTCCTACAAATAATTCTATAAAATATTTTATGGTTTCATGTTTTCACATCTCTTCGGGAAGTACCTAAGCATGGAGTTGCTTGATCACTGGTAACTATTACTTTTATAAAAAATTGTCAAAGAATTTTTCACAGTAGTTGTTATCATTTGAGACTTCACAGCAAATTATGAGATGCTCAGTTGTCCTATATCCTCATCAACACTTGATATTGCCAGTTTTTAATTTTAGTCATTCTGTGAGTATGAAATGGACTAAGCTCATGGTGGTATTAAACGGCATTTCTCCGATCACTAAAAATGCTGAATATCTTTCATGAACATATTGGCCATTTGTGTGTGTGTCTCTCTCTCTATATATATATTTAAGTATCTATGTGAATCTTCTCCTATTTTATATGGCTATCTTTTTAGTTTTGATTTGTAGGAGCTCTGTATATATTCTGAATATAAGTCCTTTTTCAAATATATGTGTTGTAAATATTTTCTCCCAATCTGTTGCTTGCATTTTCACTTTACTAAAGGAGTCTTTTAATGAGCAGAACAGAAATCTTTAATTTTTATGAAAGCCCGTTTATCATTTTTTCCTTTTATGGTTACCATTTTTGGAACCTAAGAAGTTGTGCTTACACCGAGGTCTCAAAGATATTTTCCAATGATTTATCTTTTAAATTTAGATCTATGATCCACATCAAAATAATTTCTGTATGGTATGACGTTGGAATCAAGATTCATTTTTTTCCCATATGAATATCAAGTTGTTCCAGAATCATTTGTTGGAAAGAGTTTCCTCTCCCCGTAGAATTATGTTGGAGCTTTTATCACATTTCAATTGGCATATATGCCTGAATCTGTTTCTAGACGCTATATGCTGTTACATGGATCTATTTGTCTAACCACATGCCAATACCATACTGAAATAATTACTGTAGCATTATAGCAATTCTTGAAATCAAGTGGTGTGAGTCCAACAACACTGTTTATCTTTTGCATGCTTGTGTTGGCTACTCTAGGTCCTTTATATTTCCATGTAATTTTTTTAACAGCTTTATCGAGATATAATAATTTATGTACAATTAACTGGGTGTATTTTAAGTGTATAACTTGACAGGATCTGATATCTATATATCCATATATCTTTATCTACATATCTGTAAAACCATCACCACTCTCAGGAAAACGAGTGCACACACACACCCCTCAGAATTTTCTTTTGCCCCTTTGTGATCTCTAGATTCCTCCCGACCCTCCCTCCAGGCCACCACTGCGCTCTTTTCTGCACTACAGTTGGTATGGATTTCCTAGAATTTACATAAATGGAATCGTGCTGTGTGCCTGCCTTTTTTTTTTTTTTTTTTGTCTGATAGCTTTCACTCAATTTTTAAAATATGTAGACATCCTCTTAAGGGCATCAATAGTTCTTTCATTACTCAGCAGTGTTCTGTTGTCTGAATGTACTAAGATTTATGTATCCATTCTCTTTTTGCTGGAGAGTTGGGTTCTTGCCCACTGGGAGATGTTACCAACAGAGGCAGGGTGAGCATTCGGGAACAAGCACTTCTCTCCAGATGTGTAAATACTTGGGAATGGCCACTGCATGTGGCAGAGGTCTGTTTAACTTTCCAAAGAAGTGCCAAAGGGTGTATCAGAGCAGTTGTACCATTTCACGTTCCCACTGGTGGTGTGGAAGAGTTTCACGTTTTGTCAACATTCGGTGTGGCCAGTCTTTTACATCTGAGCCATCCGAGGGGGTATGCAGTGGTATTTCATGGTGGTTTTAATTTTTCAGCTTGCTACTGATTATGTTCAAGTACTTATTTGCTAAATATATGTCTTCTTTGCTGAAGTGTATATATTCAGATCTTTGTGTTTTCTTATTATTGAGTTTTGAGGGTTTTTCTTTTTTTTTAAGATTTTATTTATTTATTTGACACAGAGAGAGCACAAGTAGGCAGAGAGAGAGGGGGAAGCAGGCTCCCCGATGAGCAGAGCCCGATGCGGGCCTCGATCCCAGGACCCTGAGACCATGACCTGAGCCGAAGGCAGAGGCTTAACCCACTGAGCCACCCAGGCGCCCCCGAGGGTTTTTCTACATTCCAGATAACAAGCTCCTTTTCAGATACAAGCTTTAAAAATGTTTTCTCCTTGTCTGGAAAGTGCCCTTTCATCCTGATAACAGTGTCTTTTGAAGACATCGTTTTTACTTTGATGAAGTACAATTTATCAATTTGTTTTTTTATAGACCACGTTTTTAATGCCACAACCAAGAAATCTTTGCCTAACTCAAGGTCACAAAGATTTTCTCTTATATTTTCCCCAGATTTATGGTTGAAGTTTTGCATTTAGGTCTAAGAACCACTTTGAGACAATTTTTGTACACAGTGTAGGTTACGGATCAAAGTTCAATTTATGAGATACGCATGTCCTATTGATCCGGCACCATTTGCCCAAGAGATCATCCATTTCCCCACTTTTAAACCTCTGTCAAAAATCAATTTTCTATGCATTTGTGGGTCTAGTTCTAAACTCACTCTTCTGTCCCATCAACCCATTTGTCTATCTTGTGGTCAATATCACGTTATAGTTTTTTTGTTTTGTTTTGTTGTTTTATTTTTTAATTTTTATTTTTTGTATTAGTTGCCCCAGGGGTACAGGTATGCTATAGTTTTTTAATAGCTCTCGAAATCAGGTGGAGTTAGTCCCTTGAATTTATTATGTTTCAAAGTTGTTTGGGCTATTCTAGCCCCTCTTTATTTCCATGCAAGTTTTAGAATCAGCCCTTCCATTTCTATAAAACAAACAAACAGAAACTAAAAACACAACTGGTTGGGGTTTTTACCTGGATTGCATGGACTCTGTAGACGAATTTGGGATAAGCTGGAATTTTAACTTTATTGAGTTTTCTGATGCATGCCCGAGGGGCCTCCTCTCTTACAGGGACTCCAATTTCTTGTATATTAGACTACTAGAAGGTCCAGCATTTTCCACTTTAAGTTTTTCTCATTTCATTTTGGATATTTTTTTAATGCTATTGCTGAAAGTTTACCCTCTTTTCTTCCGCAATGTCTAATATGCTGTTAATTCCATCCAGTATATTTTTCATCACAGACATGGGAGTTGCAATCTCCAGGTATTCCATTTGGGTCTTCCATATTCTCCACGACTCTACTTAACATACATTCATTCATTCATTCAAAGGGGGAGGGGCAGAGGGAGAGGGAGAGAGAGAATCCCAAGCAGACTCCATGTCCAGCATAGAGCCCAACGTGGGGCTGGATCTCACAACCCTGAGATCACGACCTGAACTGAAATCAAGAGTCGGACGCTTAACCGACTGAGCCACGCAGGCGCCCCTCTACTTAACTTTTAAACATATGGAATACAGTTATAATTGCTTCGGTGCCCTTATCTGTTAATTCTAGCATCTGTGACAGTTCTGGGTTGGTTTTGACTGATTATTCTTCTCACTGTGGGACTCATTTTTCTGCTTCTTTGCATGCCTGATAATCTTTGATTGGATTCCAGACCTTGGGAATTTTATCTTGTTGGGTGCTGGATTTCTATAAATATTCTTCAGCCGTGCTCTGAGATGCAATTAAATTGCTTGCAAACTATTTGATCCTTTGGGTTTTGTCTTAGGATGTCAGGTGAGACCAGAGTGTGTTTAAACTAGGGCCAGGGCTGGTACTAAGGTGGAGAAAGCGAGGTGCCTGGGGTGTGGAATTTAAGGAAGTACTTGCGCTCAGGGTCATGCGAGTGCAGGACTTCCTTAAATTTTGTGTTTAGGGGGCTCATAGGGCCTCACCCTAGTCCTAGCCCTCATTATGGCTAATTATTTGCCACTACTCAGCTCAGACCTAAGGACTTGAACCAAAGCTCCATGAACTATGAGAGTTCTCCAGCCTGGTTGTGGGAAGAGGAATGTTCCCTGTTCTGTGGGAGCACCAGGCACTATCCCCAGCCTTGGCTAGTTTTCTCACATGAATATGCTGATCAGCGCTGAGCTGAATACTCAGGGGGACCCTCTGCGTACACCTGAGGTTCCTCATATTCCCTGCTCCTTTCTGACACTCTGCCCTGCGAACTAGGTGCCTTGGTCTACCTGGGCTCTCATCTTAAACTCAACTCGGGGAGTCTGCCCAGCTCTGCCTGGGCTCCCCAAAACTGTATCACAGCCTACAAATTGTCTCAAGGTAATAAGCTGCGACAACGTGAGGATCACCTCATTCGTGTCCCATCTCTCGGGGATCACTGTCCTTCCTTGCCTGACGTCTAAGGTCTTGAAAAACATGTGTCCATGTTGCTATTGTCGCCGTTATTTCAGATGAAAGAGTAGACTTGATCCCTGTTATTTGATCTTCGCTGGAAGTGGAAGTCTATTTCTATACAAATTTCAGAATCAATTGGTAAATTTCTATACGAAAGTCTGCTGGGGTGTTGACTGAGATTGTGTTGAATCTATAGATTAATATGCAGAGAATCGCTATCGTAGTAACACTGAGTCCCCAAGTCCACGAACATGCTGTAGCTCCCTGTTTATTCCGGTTTTTCTTAATTTATGAACACAGCATTGTCACCGTATTAATTTTGTTTAATTTAGTCTTAAGAAGTTAATGTTTCATGTTCTTTTAAACGATATTATTATTTGCATTTCATTTTTTAATTGTTTCTCGCTAACCTCTAGAAATAAAATTTATTTTTGTATATGGACTTCATGGACCTCAATTCCTGAAACCTTGCTCTATTTTTTTATTTAAATTCAATCAGCCAACATCTAGTACATCACTAATTTTTGATGTAGCGTTCAATGATTCATCAGTCGCATCACACCCAGTGCTCATCAGGTCGCATGCCCTCCTTACTGCCCATCACCCAGCTTCCTCCTCCCCCCCCTCCCTTCTGCAACCCTCCGTTTGTTTCCTGGAGTCCAGAGTTTGTCATGGTTTGTCTCCCACTCTCATATTTCTTCCCATTCAGTTTTTTCTCTCTTCCTCTATGATCCTCTGTGCCATTCCTTATATTCCACATATGAGTGAAACCCTATGATAATTGTCTTTCTCTGATTGACTTATTTCGCCTAGCATAACACTCTCCAGTCCCGTCCATGCTGATGCGAATGGTAGGTAATCATCCTTTCTGGTGGCTGGGTAATATTCCACTGTGTATATGAACCACATCTTCTTTATCCATTCATCTGTTGAAGGACAGCTCAGCTCCTTCCACCGTGTGGCTATTGTGGACATTGCTGCTATGAACATTGGGGTATATGTGCCCCTTCTTTTCACTACATCTGTATCTTTAGGGTGAATGCCCAGCACTGCAGTTGCTGGGTTATAGGGTAGCTCTATTTTTAACTTCTTGAGGAAACTGCCTCTTGTTTTCCAGAGGGGCTGTACCAGTTTGCTATATTAACTTATCACTTCTAGTGGGCTTTTTGTGTTTTTTCATAAATTCTTTAGAGATTGTCATATAGAGAATCACATCACCTGAGCATAAAGAAAGTTACTTCTTGATTTCTAATCTTTGTCTTTTATTCTTTCCTTGCTTTATTGCAATGGCTATGACCTCCAGAATGGGTAGTATCAAAAAGACAAGAAATAACGAGTGTTGGTGAGGATGTGGAGAAAAGGGAACACTTGTGCACTCTTGATGGGAATGCAAATGGGTGCAGTCACTGTGGGAAACAGTATGGATGTTCTTCAAAAACAACTAAAAATAGAACTACCCTATGATCCAGCAATCACACTACTGGCTATTTACCCAAAGAAAACAGAAACATTGATTTGAAAAGCTATCTGCACCCCTATGTCTATTGCAGCATTATTTACAATACCCAAGATCTGGAAGCAACCTAAGTGTCCATCGATAGATGAATGGGTAAAAAAGATTTTCTATGGCTCAATTTTCTTTTTCTTTTATTTATTTATTTGAGAGAGAGAATGAGAGAGGGAGAGAGAGAGAGAGAGCAGGGTCAGAGAGAGAAGCAGATTCCCCACTGAACAGGGAGCCTGATGCAGGATTCGATCCCAGGACTCCAGGATCATGACCTGAGCCAACGGCAGTCGCTTAACCAGCCGAGCCACCCAGGCGCCCAATTTTCTTTTTCTTTAATACCCTGTTCAGGCTTTGCCGTCAGTTGTACACTGGGCCTCACCAAATGAGTTGGGAGATTTTCATGCCTATTTTCCGAAAAAGCTTGTGCAGCCCTGGTATTCTGTCTTAAGTGTGTGACAGAGATCAAAAAATGAAGCCATCTGGGCCTGGAGTTTTGTGAGCCTTAAATTATAAGTTCATGTTCCATAATAAATAAATGCAGGGATTTTCTGGTTTTCTGTTTCTTCTTGTCTTAGCTTTAATCAGCTGAGTTTTTCAGGGGAATTTTCCATTTCATGTAGGTTGTTAAATTCATTTGCATAAATTTGCTCATGATATTCCCTTATTGTCTTAGTAGTTCCTCTAAAACAAAGCTGATGATTCCACTTTCATTCCTGATATTGGTGATTTTTCCCTCCATTTTTAGAAAAATCGATCTCGTTGGATTTTTATGAGTTTTATTAATATTTTTAAAGGAACAACCCTTGGGTTTGTTGGTTTTCTGTATCGTCTGACCATATTCTATTTAATTTATTCTCATGCTATCTTAAGACAGAAGATAAGGTCATTGATTTCAAATTTTTATTCTTTTCTAACATGAACATTTTAATTTATAATGTTTCTCTAAAATTGATTGAACTGAATACCACGTATCTTTTGAAACAAACCTGTAAATTTTAAGGATACTTTTCTATTTACCAAAAAAGTTGCAAAGACAGTACAAAGAGCTCCCATATACCCAACACCCAGTGTCCCTGTTAATATCTTATGTGTATGATGTAAATGTACATCCACATCTATGATAGATTTGTCATAACTAACAAACTGATATTGATATATCTTTATTAACCAGAGTCCGTATTTTATGTGGATGTCCTGGGTTTTTGCTTAATGTCCTTGTTCTGTCCCAGGGTCTCATCAAGGACACACATAAAATCTGATCATCATGTCTCCTAAGGCTCTTCTAAACTGAACGTCTTTCAAATGTTCCTTGTTTTTGATGATCTTGACAGTTTTAAGGACCACTGGTAAGGTATTTTGTAACTGTGTGCACCCCAAACATTTTGAGATGTTGTGTCTTCATTCCTATCAAATTTAAGAGTTTTTCTAATTTCTGTTGCCATTTTCCCCACCTGCTGGTTACTTAGACGTGTAGTGTTTAATTTTCTCACATTAGAGAGACTTCTAGTTACTATTTCGGTCTTGGTTTCTGGTTTAATTCCATTGTGGTCAGAGAGCTTACTCTCCATTAACCCTTCCTTTTGAAATACACTGAGATTGGCTTTATGACACGGCATATGTTCATGGGTGACACTCCGTGGGCAATTGAAAAGATTGTGTATTCTGCTTTTGTTGGATGTAGCAGTCTATAAATGTCAATTGTATCAATATGGTGAGAGTATAACTCAGATGTTCTATAGCTTATAGATTTTTGATCAATGCGTTCTTTAAATTTCTAAAGAGGAAAGTTACAGCCCCCAACTATGAGTTTGGATATGCTTTTTATTCGTCAATTTTTCTTCATGTATTTTGACACTGTTTTAAGGTGTAAATGCACTTAAGATTATGTGTCTTCTTTTTTTTTTTTTTAAAGATTTTTTATTTATTTATTTCACAGAGGGAGAGAGATCACAAGGAGGCAGAGAGAGCAGGCAGAGAGAGGGGGAAGCAGGCTCCCCGCCGAGCAGGGAGCCCGATGCGGGCCTCGATCCCAGGACCCTGAGATCATGACCTGAGCCGAAAGCAGAGGCTTTAACCCACTGAGCCACCCAGGCGCCCAAGATTATGTGTCTTCTTAATGAACTGATACTTCTAGTATGAAGTGTCCCTCTTTATCTCTGGTAGCATCTACTTACATTAAACACAACTATGGATAGAGCTGGGTTTAAATAAACCGCCTTGTTATTTGTTTTCTTTTGATCCCTCTTGTCCTTTCCATTTGTTCCTCCTTTCCTGACTTGATCAAATATATTTAGCAATCCATTCCATCTCACATTTTGGATTCAGGGCACATGTCTGCATCATACTTTTCATGGTTAGGATAAGAATTACAACCTGTAGTCACATTCACCTTGAATTAATATTATACTACTTTATCTATAAGAATCTTATTTTTTTTAAGATTTATTTATTTATTTGACAGAGAGAGATCACAAGTAGGCAGAGAGGCAGGCAGAGAGGGGGAAGCCGGCTCCCTGCCGAGCAGCGAGCCCGATGCGGGCCTCGATCCCAGGACCCTGGGATCATGACCTGAGCCGAAAGCAGAGGCTTTAACCCACTGAGCCACCCAGGCGCCCTATGTAAGAATCTTATAACAGTATATTTTTATTTGTTGTCCCTTTCCCATCCTTGGTGCCATTGTGTATATTTCATTCCTACACATTAATAAACATATTACATTGTTATAAAAGCAATCACTTGTTTTAAGGAAATTAAGAAAAAATAGTCTCTTTACTTAGTATTTATTATTTTCAGTGCTCTTCACTCCCTTCTATAGGCATAAGTTTCTATCTAGTTTTATATCCCTGCATCCTAAAGAACTTTCTTCAGCATCTTTCTTCCTTCCTTCCTTTTCTTCTCCTTCTCCTTCTCTTCTTCTTCTCTTTCTCGTCATCCTCCTCCTCTTCCTTCCCCTCCTCCTCCCCCCCTTCTTCTTCAACTCTTTATTTCAGGACTCTTTTACACTTTTGTTTTTGTTTTAAACAACTTTATTGAGATATAATTGCTATATAATAAACTACATATATTTAATGTATGCAATTTTATAAGTTTGGACATATGACACATCTGTGAAACCATTGTCACAATTGAGGTAATAGATACATCCATCACCTCCAAAAGTATCCTTGTGTCCCTCTGTGCATGTGGGGTAAGAACACTTAACATGAGATCTACTCTCTTTACAAACTTTTAAGTGTATATACAGCATTGTCCATTATCAGCTCTATGCTGTCCAGCAGGGGTCTTGAACTAATTCATCTTGGATAACTGAACAACAATTGAACAACACTCTTCACTTCCCCTCTTCTGAGCCTGAATTTTGAAAGCAGCAAGAGAAAAGAAAAACTCATCACATACCAGGGAGCAACCATGAGACTATCAGTAAATTTCTCAGCAGAAACCTTGCAAGCCAGAAAGGAATGGAATGATATATCCATGTATAGAAAGACAACAACTGCCAACCGAGAATACTTGGCAAAGCTGTCTTCAGCAATGGAGGAGAATAGGAAAAGAAAAAAAAAGAAAGAAAGAAAGAAAAAAGGAAAAAGAATGAAAGAATAAAGGAAGGAAGGGGAAATAAAGTCTTTCCCAGACGAACAAAATCTGTGGTCATTTATCACATTGGATCTAACAAACACATATAGAAAAATTCACCCCAAAGTAGAAAAATAGTTTTTCCAAGCATACCTGCAACATTGTCCAGGATAGATCATGTGCTTGGCATAACAAAATTCTCAATAAATTTAAAATAATTGAGATAATCTAAAATATATTCTCTGACCACACCAGAGTTAAATTCGAAATCAACAACAGAAAGAAATTAGAGAAATACTGATGTACTTGGAAATCAAACAGCACATTTTAAATAATGCATGGGACCAAGAAAAAAATAAAAAAGAAATTTAAAAAATAGAAAACAAAATGAAAGCATGACATTAAAATTTATGTGATGTAATTAAATCAATGTTTAGAGAGACATTTTAGATTTAAAATCTTATATTGGAAAGGAAGAAAAATTAACAGAGTTAAGAATGAAAGAAAGGATGTCACTATAGCAATTCCAAGAAGTAAAAGGGAAGATCACGAACAATTTTGTGTCAAAAACTTGAATGAAAAGAAAAATATTCCTAGAAAAACATAAAACATCAAAACTCGGTAAAGAAGGAAAAGGAGAAGGCAAAGATGGCGCCCTCCAGCCACCGCCTGAGAGACAGTCCGAGGGCACTTCGACGTGTGCTCAACCTGAAGCCTGCCCCTCAGGCTGAAACTCCAGGACAAGCACATGGGCCTGCTTCACAGGGAAACTGAAGGTGTGCTGGGGGTGGGAGCCCGACAAGAACTTTGTCTCACTATGACAGTCCCCGGCTCGGGAACTCTAGCCCCTGCCAGAGCTCCTGGTGTCCTGGAACAAGGAAGCTGGGGGAGAGCACACAGGAAGCGCCCGCCTTCCTGCCTCTGGAAAGGTTTACTCCCCAGCGAAAGCCCCACTCACCACCAGAGCCAGTGACGAAGAGGTGTCCTCTGGCAGTGGCTGCAAAACACCAGGTGCCAGCTCCTCTCCAGGAGACACTCCCTCAAGGTCGAAGCAGAGGGAGACACGAAGCTGGCACCCTCCAGTCTGCGGCCTCTGAGAGCAGCCCAGCTGGTTCCCAACTGTGTGTCCCAACAGAAGCCTGCCCCTCAGACGGACGCTCGGAGACAAGCAAAGAAGCTTCTCCCACACAAAGCTGGGCACCCGTCTTCAGCCACTCCCACCGGGGCAGGAGACCTTGAGACTCTAGAGTATCAAATCCATCTTATTTTTGTAACGCCAACTGTTAAAGTGATGCCCAGGATCCACAGACATTTAATAACGAGCACATGCCAATTGCCAGGAGGAACAGAGGGAAGGAGAGAGATTAAGAATCGGGTGAAAACCTGTGAGGGTCCTGATTCTACAGTCCAGAGTGGGGCTCTACCTCAAGGCCCTGAGATCATGACCCGAGCCAAAATCAAGAGTCAGATGCTTAACCAACTGAGCCCCCCAGACAAATTCGCGCCATGTTCTCTGAAGAACTCCAGATGCCTCTGTAGTGACCTGTCTTTATCTTCATGTTGGCCTCAACTCACCTCCCAAGTAGAGTCAGCAGATAGAGGATCCCAGCACTCAAGTCTGGCTTCCTTTCCCAAGCCTTCCAAGCTAAGCTCTCTCCCTTCGCCCATGTGGGCTGGAGCTCATGGGACTGTTGCCTAGCCGCAAGGAACCCTGGGAATACAGGAGCATCTTTAAGACATATGAAACATAATAAGAAAATACAACTGCTTGATTCGAGAAAAGATTGGCCCGCCAGGCAATATAAAAGGATGGTGGGAAACACTGAAAAGCGACAGGCAGTAAGTTAGAGGAGAAATACAAAAATAAAAAACAAAATGATACAGGATATTATCCTTTTAGCTTTGCCCTGGCTTTATCTGACAACTCTTAAAAAAGAATACTAATATAAGACAATGGAAGTAGCTGAACGACTTCAAATGTTGTTTTTTTTTCTTTGTGGAATAGTGGCAAAAGGAAAATTACTTTTGATTATATATCTCTGTCAGAACCTACTTTCTTATTTGGGGGTTGATACTTATACCACATTCAAAGTGTGGTGGTATAAGGATTTATGGAGCAGGCACAAAATAATAAAGGTGTTCGGAAATTAAAAAAATAAAATAAAATAAAATAAAAAGAAGAAAAAGGAAAATTTCTAAACAATGTTATTGAATTAGTAATTTTAAAACTCTCCAGAACTAAAACTCAGGCCAGGATGGCTTCACTGGTGAGTTCTACCACACATTAAAGAAAAAATTAATGCCAACTCTTCAATAAGTCTTTCAAAAAATGGGTATAAAATACTTCACAATTCAATTTATGAAGCCATAGTCCCCTGATATCAAAGACTGACAAAAGCATCACAAGATAATATCACATCACAGACCAAAAACATCACAGATCATTTTCCCTCCCGAAAACTGATGCCACAATCCTTAACAAAATATTAGCAAAACAGTCCAAGTAACAAATGAGGATGATTTTACATGATAAGCAATGGGGTTTGTCACAGAAATTCAAGGTTGGTTGAGATCTAAAAGTCAATTGATATACTATATTAAGACAGTAAAGGGGGGAAATGATCATATCGATAGATTCAGCAAAATTGTTTGACAAAATCTAATACCCTTTATTGTACAAAGGCTCTCAACAAATTAGGAATAGATGAATCTTTCTTAACCCGATAAAATGCATTTAGTTAATTGTGAAAAAAGTGAATGTTTTCTGTCTGAGATTGGGAAGAAGACATGAATACCTGCTCCTACCATTTACATGTAATATTGTGCTAGAGGTTTTAGGCAGTGCAATAAGGGAAGGAAGGGAAATTTAAGGCCTACAACTTGGAAGAGAAGAAACGATACTGTCTTTATTCTCAGATGACATGATCTTTCATACAGAAAATACTAAGGAATCTATAAAATTACTGTGAGAATTAATAAGCAAGTTTAGCGAGGTCACAGGATATAAGATCAATATACCAAAAAATCAATTGTATCTCTATATGCCAGCAATGAAAAATCTGAAGACAAAATTAGGAAAACAATTTCACTGACGAAAGCATCAAGAAATATTGAGGAATAAATTTAACAAGGGATATGGAAAACCTTTACACTAAAAACTATAAAATATTGGTAAAAGAAATCAAAGGAGACCTAAATTGAATGGAAACATATACCATGTTCATGGATTGGAAGACAATATTCTTTTTTTAAGATTTTTTATTTATTTATTTGAGAGAGTGAGAGAGAGACAGAGATAGCGAGAGAGAGCGTGGGTGGGGAGGAGAGGGAGAAGCGGGCTCCCCGCTGAGCAGGAAGCCCAACTCGGGGCTCGATCCCAGGACCCTGGGATCATGATCTGAGCCAAAGGCAGACGCTTAACTGACTGAGCCACCCAGGTGCCCCTGGAAGGCAATATTCTTAAGGTGGGAATTGTTGCTTTTCAGTTTTTCACTGTTGAGTATGATGTTAGCTGTGAGCCTATCATGCATGGCCTTTATTATGTTGAGGTACATTCCTTCTATACCTAATTTCTTTAGAGTTTCTATCATGAAAGGATGTTGAATTTTGTCAAATGCTTTTTTCTGCATTGAGATGATCATATAATTTTTATCCTTCTTTCTGTTAAAGTGGTGTGTCACATTTGGTTTGTGTGTGTTGAATCACCTTCATATCCCAGGAATAAATCCTACTTGATCATAGTGGATGTTTCTTTTAATGTGCTGTTGAATGGTTTGCTAGTATTTTGTTGAGGACTTTTGAGCTTATCAGGGATATTGTCCTATAATTTTCTTTTCTTTTAGTGATCTTATCTGGCTTTGGTATGAGAGTAATACTTGTCTTATAAAATGAGTCTGAAAGTGTTCTCTTCAATTTTTTGGAAGAGTTTGAGTAGGACTGGCATTAATTTTTTCTTAAATGTTTGGTGGAATTCACCAGTGAAGCCATCTGATCCTGGGCTTTTCTTTAATGGGAGGTTTTTGATTACCATTTCAATCTCCTTATGCATTCTTGGTCTGTTCAGATTTCCTATTTCTTCCTGACTCAGACTTGGTAGGTTTTATGTTTCTAGGAATTTATCCATTTTTTCTAGATTATCTAATTTGATAGCATATAGTTGTTCATATTAGTCTTCTATGATCCTTTGAGTTTCTATACTATTGACTATAATGCCTCCTCTTTCATTTACAATTTTATTTATGTAAATCCCCTCTCTCTTATTCTTGGTTAGTCTAGCTAAACAATCCTAAAATTTATGTGGAACCACAAAAGACCCCAAAGAGGCAAGGCAAACTTGAGAAAGAAGAATAAAGTGGGAGGCATCTCTCTTCCTGATTTTAAACTATATGACAAAGCTATAGTAATCAAAACAGTATAATACTGGCATAAAAACAACCCAGACTGATGCAACAGAACAGAGAGCCCAGAAGTAAACCAATGAATATATGTTCAACTCATCTTTGACAAGGGTACCAAGGACACACAATTGGGAAAGGATAGTCTCTTCAATAAATAGGGTTGGGAAAACTGGATATCCACATGCAAAAAAATATAACTGGATCCTTATCTTACACCACACACACAAAAATTAATTCAAAAAGTATTAAAGACTTAAATGTAAAACCTTAAATTATAAAACTCCAAGAAGAAAACAGAGGGGGAATACAAACCATGACATCCGTCTTGGTAATGACTTTTTTTTTTTTTTGGATAAGACACCAAAAGCAGAGGCAACAAAAGAAAAACAAGTGGGACCACATCAAACTGAAAAGCTTCTGTAGAATAAAGGAAAGAATGAACAAAATGCAAAAAGCAACCTACAGAATGGGAGAAAATATCTACAAAGCATATATCCAATAAGGCATTAATATCCAAATATATAAGGAACTTAAACAATGCAATAACAAAAAAATAAAAATAAAAATAAAAATAATTCAATTAAAATTGGGTACAGGACCCGAATAAACAGTTCTCCAAAGAAGATATACAGATGGTTAACAGATACATGAAACTATGCTCACCATCACTGATCATCAGAGAAGTGCAAATAAAACCCAAATGAGATATCGCCCCACATGTGTCAGGATGACTACTATCAAGAACACCAAAGATAACTAGTGTTAATGAGGATGTGAAGACACTGGAGCCCTCGGGCACTGTTGGTGGATAAACTGGTGAAGCCACTGTGGAAAACAGTACGCAGCTTCCTTGAAAAATTAGAAACAGTACTACCATATGAACCAGCAATCCCACTTCTGGGTATGGATCCAAAGAAAATGCAGTCAGGATCTCTGCACTGATCCCCCCATGTCACTGCAGGATTACTCGCAATAGCCAGGACACGGAAACGACCAAAATGACCATCAGTGAATGAATAAAGAAAATCAATATATAATATATTAAAAATACATGAAATATTTTTCAGCCATAAAAAAAGAAATCCTACTATTGGGGACAACATGGATGAACCTGGAAGACATTATGCTAAGTGAAATAAGCCAGATACAGAAAGACAAACACCTGTATGTTTCCACTTGGGTGAGGTCTCTGCAGTCAAACCAGGGACACCGGGGTGGCTCAGTCGGTTAAGCGTATGGTCATCATCCTGGGCCCCCCGTTAAGCTCCCTGCTCAGGAGGGAATCTGCTTCTCCCTGTGCCCCTCCCCCTGCTCGTGCTCTATCTCTCTCGAGTAAATGAATAAAATCTTTAAAAGAAAATAAAGCGTCAAACTCATAGAAACAGGGTTTAGAATGGTAGCGACCTGGGGCTGGGAGTGGGGGGTGTGGGGAGACGGTCAAAGGGTTACGCACTTCCAGTTATAAGATGAAGTTCCGGGATCCGGGGTACGCTGATTCTGGTTAGTAATAACGTATTGTAAACTTGACATTTGCTAGGAGAGTGGATCAGAAGTGTTCTTGCCTTCTGGTTCTCCCACGCGGGAGGCAGGATGGATGGGACGCCACCGCGGGTTGCTGGTTCCATCCTCTGAATCAACCCCTGGAGATGCCCCCTAAGGGAGGTGGGGGCTGATGGGGCCTGAGAGGAGCCTTGGGCTGTGATCGGGACCAGCCCAGGCCTGGACGGTCAGGATCCTCCCCGCATCTCCCAGCCTGCTGGGCCGGCGCCTGGCTGCCTCGGCCTCCACCCTCCATGCCCGGTGCCCACAGGGGTGCTGGTTCTCTGGCAGCCGCGGGCCCGGGAGGGGTAGGGTGGGGGCAGGGCAGAGGAGAGGGGGGCACGCTCTTGCGGGGACTTGGGTCTGGTGTCCTGGGGGGTCGTTGAAATCAATAAGGCCGGTGAGAATGGAGAAGGGAAGCAAGGCTATAAAAATACCATCTCCCCATCCAGCCGGTTCAATGGGACTTTGGGGATGGGAGGCATCCCACAAGTAAACAAATACAAGGTCTCCTGCCCATGGAGCAGGATGAGATGGAAAGCACATTATGTGATGAAACCCTGTGTAAAAGGCACAAGTCAAAACAAATAAATTAATTTAGTGTATTACGAAACAATGACAGCACTGCCCACCACCCTTGTCCCTCGCAGCCCGCCTCCAACTAGAGGTCTTCTTTCTGGCTCGAACCCTGGGGTTTTGGCAAATTTAAAATGGCTTGAGTACAGTGCGTGCCTTTGGACCCAACCCGGCTGGCGGTGTTCTGTGCATTGACTGTGTCAGCACGCTGTCCGGCGGCCTTGCCTAGCCCGGCACCCTTTCTTGCTCCCAGAAACACAACAGGGGCAGCTGACTCTGCTCTGCTAGGCTGCCCCCCACCCCCCAGGCCTGCCCGGTGACCCGCCAGCCGCGGTGGCCCGCAGCGATCGGCACTGTTTTCCTTTTTTGAGTGACTTGTCCCATCTCTGAGCTCCTCCCCTCCCCCAGCCTTTTCCTGCCTCCCAAGGAGACACCTGGGAGATCCGCTCTCCTAGGGTTGGGAGCCCTCACTCGGCCTGGCCGGCCCCCGGGGTGCTCTGCCCTCCCTTTCAGAGTCAGTTTAAATTCATTTTAAATGCCACCCTCTCTGGGAGGCGGAGGTGTGCCTGACGTCCCTGCAAGGGGCCCCGTCCTCAGCCCCTGGACCCGTGACGATGTGGCAAGGGGGACACGAAGGTTGCAGGTGGAATTAAGGTTGCTTGTCAACTGACCTGAAAAGAGGGAGACGATCCAGAATTGTCCAGGTGCACCCAGGGTGCTCATCGATGCGAAGGAGGCAGGCAGGGGAGGAGGCCGAGCCTGCGGCCTCTGCTGGCTTTGAAGACGGAGGGGGGCCGTGAGCCAAGGGGCACATGTGGCCTCCAGAAGCTGGAAACAGTCAGGGAACAGATTCTCCCCTGAAGCGTCCAGAAGGAACTCGGCCCTGCCAACCCCTCCGTGTTTCCCCGGGGAGACCCGTGTCAGGCTGCTGGCCTCGCTAGGTCACTACAGCCTCTTCGTCAGCGGCGATCTGTTGCAGCGGCAAGAGGAACCCGGGACAAAAGCCTTGTCCTCCGGGACGAGCAATGCAATCCCTCTGTTTCCGTACAGTTTAGAGCAGGTGTCTCAACAGCTGAAAGAACAAGCCAATGCACTCACAGCTTTTCCAACACGTCGAGGTAGAGCACGCCCGGTCCCAGACCTCACCCCGGTCCTGGCCGCGCTCTGGCCTTGACCCCCACACATCTCAGGGCGGCGCTGAGGAGCTTCCTCCCTGAAGCCACATACTCTGGAGCCCCGAGCCGGGGCAAGGGACCCAGAGCGGACCACTTGCGTCACCTGGTGAAGAACCAGTGGTGCGTGGCCGGAACGTCCTGCTTGGAGCCCAGGGTGGGAGCGGACAACAGCAGGGGCTCAGTGAATGCATGACCAATCCATCCGTCAATCAACTAACCCATCCGTCAATCAACTAATCCATCCGTCAATCAACTAATGCATCCGTCAATCAACTAATCCATCCGTCAATCAACTAATGCATCCGTCAATCAACTAATCCATCCGTCAACCGATACAAATTTAGCAAAGCCAACAGATGATTTCAGGAGACCTTCTGTGTCTGCAGCCTCCCATTCTCCTCACGGGGGACCCCTTCGGGGCCGGCCTGTCCCTCGCCTGGGCCAGGCTCGCTGAAACGCATCGCCATTTCACCCCGGCCCCTCTCCCGGCTTCTGGACGAGCCTCCCCTTCCCCCTGAACCGAGGCACCCCAACGGGTGAGCCTGCACCTGCCCCTGCGCCCCGGGCCCTCCCACAGCACGCCCACTTCGGGACTCTCCCCTGCTCCGGGTCCTCCACGTCCCCAGCAGCCAGCCCCAGAGCAGGCCCCGCGCAGGTTCCCAAACAGGGTTCTCCGCGGCAGGGAGGACCCTGGGCCCAGACCAGCGCTCTGCCGACAGGCTCTGGCAACATGGCACTTTTGTTGTTATTATATTTGCATCACGCGTCCTCCTTTCCCTCTTAGCTTTTCCCCTGTTCGCTGTTCTGCTGAATTAAGGCAAAGAGTGGATGCCCTGTTCTCCCTTCTCTCCGGGCGCTGAGTGTGCGATGATGCGACTCTGTTGATGTGGCTCTGTCCTCGGAGCCAGGCTGGAGCCCGGGGGGGCGGGGGGAAGCTGTACCCCCAGCAGTCCACGGTGGGGACGGGAAGCAGGATTCAGGGGCCCGCGGTGCTGGTCCTTGGAGGGCCTCCAGCTCGCTGGGTCTCCCCACGGTGCACGGGTGGCCCTTCCTGAGCGGAGACGAGGTGGGGGTGTCAGCGGTTGCAGGAGGGACCAGACTTCACTCTCGCACGTGGCAAGATGGGCCACTTCGTGTCTGGGGCCAGGAGCCGGCGGCACAGACTCTGGGACCGAGCATCCCGCGCTCCCTGAAAACCCCATCGCTTGAGATCAAAGTCGGATCAATAATTGCAAAAAAACCCCCAGAGCCTGGCTCATTCCCGGGGGCTTGCCCGGGGTCTCTGGGGCTGTCCCAGCGGCAGCGGCAGCAGCTCTCAAGCTGACGCTTCCCCCAGGAGCAGGGATGACTGGACTGGGAGGGCGAGCCCGGGCTCGATCACGCATGCTGGAGACTGGAGACCGGGCCTCCCTGCCCCTCCCCCTCCCTGCCGCAGCCGGTCTGGGATCATTCACTTCCAGAGCCAAGCAGCAGCCCCCAGAGGGGACACTGATGTCACTTCCCTCCCCCCCCACCCCCGTCCCAGCCTGCAGCCCCTGACGTGAACAGGCCCTCAGAGGACTCTCCAGGGAGGTCCGATGCACAGAGAAGGTGAGGGGCAGGATGCAGGAATCCTTCCCCAGGAGCCAAGGAACTTTCTGGCACTGGTGATTCTCACAGGGCAGTGGGAGCTGGCAGCCAGCGGGCCGGCATGACTCTGACTAGCGGGTGTGGACGGCCCAGGAGGGCCGGTCATGAGAACAGGCTGCTTGCCCGTCAGGGACAGCTGAGAGTGTCCCCTAAAGGCGGCTCGAATGACTGGCGGCTTTATCCAGAAGCTTCTACCGGAAGCAGCACACAGCGGGTCTGGCAGAGAAGGTGGGGAGAGGGCCGATGGCAGGGAAAATGCAACCCAAACCCACACCGAGGCTTGTTTTTTATTTACCTGCACGATTCCTGGGCTGAAAATTGCACAACCGCCTTCCACCCGGATACGGTGTAACAGGTTCCCCGACGGAGTCTCGGGCATCGCCGGGCTGGCCCTCTGCTCTCCCAGTGACAGCGCGGTTCAGCAGCGCGTCCCAGGGAGGAGGGCGCCTCGGCCACTGCAGTTAACTTTTACCAAGCCACTTTGGTCAACAGGGGACTTAGTGCAGTTTTCTTTTTCTTTCCAGACCAGCAGCCTCAATATGTTTGTAGTATAACAAATAAAAAGCGTTTTCTTGGAAGCTCCAGGAAATTAATGGCTCATTTTTCCTGGCAGGCTGATGTGAGGGTACTCAATTACCTTACACTGATTAAAGACAAGCGTTCCTGCCTCCGGGCAAAGAGGAAAGAAGAGAAAAAAATGAAGCCCATTAGCAAAAGCGGGCAGTGATGTAAGCAACGCAGACAAGCTGCGTCTGCTTCTCCGTCGCCTGTTGTTTCCAGATGCCACAAGATGGAATCGGACGGGGCAGAGGCCACATCTTGTCATGAGGCTGCGTTGGAAGGCTTCTCGCAGGCAGATAAAAAGCGATCGTTATTTACTAAAGACCCGCGAAGCTTTGCACGCTTTCATCCTTTTACCTATTTTTAAAAAGCCCCGTAAGGAAGGTAGTGTTGACTTGTTTTGCAGTTCCGGGAGCAGATTGGGAGAGCCAGTCCCCCCCCCCCCCATGCAGACCAGGAGGAGACCGTCCCCTCGGGCCTGCCGGGGTATGAACTTTGTGCCAGGGGCAAAACCCCCAGGCAAGGGCTGACCTGGTAGGTTCCCAGAGGTCTGCAGAGGGAGGGCGCAGATTTGTGATGGGATGGAGTCCAGGAGGACCATTAGCCACTTGTCCCCCCTGCACACACGACTGTGCACACAGCTGGAGACCCCGTGGGGAGCCCCCCAGCCGCACCCAAGGGAAGAGGAGAGGGTCCCCAGGCCACTTCTCAGCCCCGCTCGGCCTCTCAGCAGCTTTGCCAGATGGCATAAATCGGTGCCCCGGTGCGACAAAGGGTTGCCCTGCAGAATTCCTGAGGTCCCCTCGCCTTACCACCCTACAATTCTGTGAACACCGAGAGTGGGTTTTAAATGCTACATGGAGTCCAGGAAGGCTGAATATTTCTCGAGATTTAAAATGTCTCTCTGCTAATTGAAACTAATTCTCCGAACTGCACATTAAAAGCCCCAGGCTGATTTTTCGATTTGATGGACCCTGACAAAGCGGCGCGCAGAGACGCAGCGGCCCCAGCCGCGCCCCGGCTCCCGGCGCCCCGATGTTCCTGCCACGCTGCTCCCCGGGGGCCCTGCCGCGCGCCCTCCCCGGCTCGGGTCCCCTCTCCTTCCCCCCCTCCTGCTCCGGCTTGGCAGACTAATGGCCGTCATCATTATGATGAGCGTTTAACAATGACGGGCGCAGCTCTCAACAGAATGCATTTCTTCCTCCGGAGAAAGGACATTTAAATCCCGCTGCCTGGCTAAGTGCGAGAGAGAATAGCAGGGCCCCAAACGGGGCAAGGAGGAGGCTCCCGGCAGCTGGAGGTAGCAGCGGGAGCTTCAAATCAATGTGGGGGTGGGCAGAGAAGCACTGACATTTCAGGGTTCTGTGCTCATCCCTCTGAAAGCGGTTCCCTCCCACCCTGGCCGGTTTGGAGTTTTCCGTCTTTTAAGTACACAGGCCAACAAAAGTCCACGGAACAGTATTTACTGGTGCTTTGTGTGATGCACTTCTTTCTTGCTGTATTGAAATACACCTAACCTGAAATTTACCATCTTAGCCATTTTTAAGTGGCATTTTTCGGTGGCGTTAAGTACATCCACCCTGTTGTGCTACCATCACCACCATCCATCTCCAGAACTTTCTCATCATCCCAAATGGCAGCTCGATCCCCATTAAACATGAACTCTCTAATCTTCCCACCAGGGCCCCAGCGTATGTGACATACTTCTACCTCTCCGAATCTCTTTGGGTGCATTCCATTTAAACACATGCTGGTCAGGACTCGGTAGGAATCTACATTTTGAAAACTGCACAGTCCTCATTCCAGTTGGGAAAACTGAGGCAGAGAGAGGGGAAACAGCCTATTCCAACTGACAGAGAGCCAGGGGGCCATCAGGGATGCAAGTCCCCACTGTCCTGTGACTTTCACTGCCCTCGGTAGATGGCCAAGACGGGTTTGTAAGTTCCCTTCTTTTACAGGAAATTAAAGGGATACATATGGTTTAAGGGAACGGCATAACAAACACCTGTGTGGCCACCACCGGAATTGATGAATGGTAATATTTTGTCACAACTGTTTGACATTTTCATAAAAGGAACAGATTATTCGACAATACTCCCTTCTTGGTCCTACTGCCGGGGCACTGTCTCCCCATACGTAACCTGAATTTCAGCCTTCTGAATTGGGTGTTTTTCCAGTGCTGTTTACACCTATAGAATGAGATATCCATGAATAATTTGCAGTGTAGTTTGCAGGATGCTTTTTTTTTTAAAAGATTTTATTTATTTATTTGACACACAGAGAGAGATTACAAGTAGGCAGAGAGGCAGGCAGAGAGACAGGGAGAGGAGGAAGCAGGCTCCCTGCTGAGCAGAGAGCCGGATGCGGGCCTCGATCCCAGGACCCTGAGATCATGACCTGAGCCGAAAGCAGAGGCTTTAACCCACTGAGCCACCCAGGCGCCCTGCAGGATGTTTTTAAACATTTTCATGAATGACGTTGCAAAGGAAGCTTACTTTTTCCTCAAGGTTATGTTTTTGAGATGGAGCTGTGGTGATATGAGTGTGTGTGTGTGTGTGTGTGTGTGTGTGTGTGTATACTTAGGTTGTTTCCAATTTATTTTCCTATTTCAAACAATGTTGCAATTATGCACAAGCCTCTCTAGGTAATAGATTTAGAAGGGGAGTCGCTGAGTCTTTGCAAACATGCATTTCCAATTCCAGTTTTGCTTTGGATGTTGACAAATTGGTTTCCAAAGTGGTTGAATTAATCCATACTTCTACCAGCAGAGTGTGAGAATTCCCTTTACGCCTTATATTCACTAACTCTTGATACTGTCAGTCTTTTAAAGTTTTTGTCAATCTGATTAGTATGAAATGTCCTCCTGTTTGTTTTAAATCATATTCGTCAGATTCTTAGGAAGCCTAAGCATACGGGGCATTAATAATTCTTATGTTCTCCCATAAATTGTTTATTCTATCAATGAAACAGAATAGAGAGACCAGAAATAGACCCACATAAATAATGTCAAATGATCTTTGACAAAGAAGCAAAGGCAATACAGGGGACTAAAGACAGTTTCTTCAGGAAATGGTGTTGGAACAGCTGGACATCCACAAGCCAAACCATCCATCTGGACACAGACCTTGCATACTTGGCAAAAATGAGCTCAAAACGGGTCACAGGTCTAAATAGAAACACAAGACTATAAAACTCCTAGAAGATACCACAGGAGAAGACTTAGGGGACCTCGGTTATAGCAATGACTTTTAGATACAAACCCAAAAGCACAATCCTTGAGAGAAATCACCGATGAGCTGGACTTCACTGAAATTAAAAAACTTCTTCAGCTCTGCTAAAGACAACGTCAAGGGAAGCAGAAAATAAGCCACAGACTTGGAGAAAATATTTGCACAACATGTATCCGATAAAGGGCTTAATCCAAAATAAAAAAAGAACTCTTAAAACCCAACAAAAAGAAGACAAACAGTGTGACTAAAAGAGGGGCCAAAGACCTTAACAGACGTACAAATGTCAAACAAACATGAGCTGCTCACCAAGTGCCGTCAGGGAAATGAGCTACCAGTACACACTTACCAGAATGGCCAAAACCCAGAACACTGACAACGCCAAGTGCCGGTTGAGGGTGTGGCGCAACAAGAAAATGGCGCAGTCACTTTAGAAGACAGGTGGGAGCTTCTCGCAAAGCTAAATATGATTTTACCATACGATCCAGGAACCATGCTTCCTGGTACTTACTCAAAGGAGTTAAAAATTTTTATCTACACAAGAACCTGCACACAGAAGTTTATAGCAGCTTTATTCGTGATTCCAAAATGGATAAATAAACCGGGTCCATCCAGACAATGAAATATTATTCTGCGCTATAAAAAAAATGAGCTAATAAGCCATGAGGAGACACCGAAGAAACTGAAATGCGCATTACCAAGCGAAAGAAGCCCATCTGGAAAGGCTACGTCCTGTAGGACTCCAGTTCCGTGATGTTCTGGAAAAGGCAAAACTCTGGAGACAATAAAATATCAGTGGTCCCAGGGCTTGGGGCAGGAGGGGTGACTAGGGGGAACAGAGAGGATTTTTAGGCAGTGGAAATACTTTTTATGATGTTATAATAGTGGATTCGTGTCACTATACATTGTCTGAATCCATCGATCACACATTAAGAGTGAACCCCGCGGCGTACTGTGGACTGGGAGATTGTCAGGTGTCAGTGTAGGTTCATCAGTGGTAATAAATATTCCGCTCTGGTGGGGGATGTTGACAACAGAAGGTGTTGTGCACATGTGAGAGCAGAAGGCATTTGAAAATCTCTATACCTTCCTCTTAATTTTGCCGTGAACCTAAAACGTCTCTAAAAAACAAAGTTAAAAAAAAAAAAAAGATCACTGACTGCTTAAAGCGAGATTGATAACACTTTGTGGAGTCTCTAACACGTGCAGGAATAATAGGTAGGATGATAATGACACAAAATAACATGAAGGCGAAATAGAAACCTACGGTTTATATTTTTTACTGAATACACGACTTGATACATTCTTTCAAGATAGACTACAATAAATTTACTGTGCCTTTCCTAAATTCTAGAGGAACCTTAAAAAAAATAGAGGTGCAGCTAATAAGCCTATAGATGAGCTAAAAGGAGATGCTAAAATTACTCAACCGGAAAGAATACAGAACAATGGGAAAAGGAACAAAGAATATACAGGAGGGCAACAAATAGCAAAATACTATATAATTAAATTTAAAACGCAAAAGGTATAAATGCACTGATTGAAAGCCAAGATTGTCAGACTGGATGAAAAAAGCAAGACTTGAGACTTACAATTTCAGCTCTGACATGTAAGTGCTTGCAAGTAATCACTCCCATCCTTACGGCGGGGGGTGGGGGGCGAGAAAGAAGAACAAAGTGAAAATCAATGTCTTTTGTTGGATCCATCATCCATCAGAGAATTGAGGTCACAGGGCAAACTACCACCTGAAAATGGGGGTGGGGGGAGGGGGACAAGAGACACAGTCACAGCTGAGATCCGCTTTCTGGGGAGCTGAAGCCACCGGAGCCCTAAACGGGTAGGAATACTTAAGTGGTAATTGTGACAAATTGCCTGAGATTGAGTGTGGACAAGCATTTAAGATGGGAAATGGGAGGGGGAAGCACAATTGAGTGGATTTTCTCTCCAGTCCCACGAGGTTCTCACCTTGAAGAGCCAAGAAAAATTCCCTCTTGTCTCAGGCTGGGAGAGGGAAAATGAACCCTTTGAAAGCTCTCAGGACATTTCCATAACAAAGGTCTACTCAGCAGGAGAAATGACCTTATCAGAACTGTGTCTCAGTTAGGATGAAGGGCAATAGCCCCCTCTAGCCCTCCCTTCTCACTCAAGTCCAAGAGACGGGGAAAAACCAAGAAACGTATGTGAGATTCACAGGCCAGGGACACACAGGTCCACTAAAATTTCATCATGACATTATTTCATCATGAGATTACAGAACACTGTCCCTCCTCCACGTCATTACTACTACATCCACGGGCTCCAACATCAGGTCAGTGGATTACAGCCTAAAGAGCTGCAAGGCACAAACTATATTTAGGAAGCAGTTCTTAGAGAAAACCAAAGACCACATGAAAAATAAAAAGGACACTAGACGCTTTTGAAGCCTTTGGAACTTACATCTACAACAAACAAACACAGCTCAACTCCTGGCCAGATTAACATAAAACCTCACCCTAAAAGCCTATTCACCTCAATTATTATTACCAGATACATCAGGTTGGGCTTTCAACAAAATAATTAAAAGGCATTCTAAAAGGAAGGAAAAAATAAGACCGAATTGTATGCTGTGGGCAAGAAAGCCAGTTTAAGCACGAAGATACCAACCAAGGAGGGAAAAAGAGGTATGATGCAAACACTAATACTAAGAAAACTGGGAGTCCATGTCAATAGAAGACACAGCAGACTTCAGAACAAGCAGTGTCCCTAGAAGAAAGCGGGACGTCTTGCAATGATAAAATGCTCCGTTCACCAATACGACACAACAAAAGCATGTGTACACTTCTAATAACACAGCATCAAAATAAGTGAGCAAAACACAGAGGAAGCTGAAAGGAGACATGAAAATGCACAATTATTTTATATTTCCATATTTCTCTCTCAGTAATCAAGAGGGGAAGTACAGAGAAAATCACTAAGTAGCAGGAATAAGAATCACAGCGAACTTAGCCTCGGAAACTATGGAAGCAAGAAGAGAGTGAAGTGAAATATTTAAAGTGTAGAAAGAAAAGAAATCCACCAGGCTAGAAGTTGCCCTTCAAACACAAAGTAGAAACACTTTCTCAAACAGAAATGGAGAGATCATGCTGTTAACAGAAACGTTTCTTGTCCTGAAAGAAACGTTAAAAGAAGTTCTTCAGAGAAGGAAAAGGCTGTAGATCGGAAACTTGAATCTACAAAAAAAAGAAAGAACGTAAGAAAGGGGATAAGGCGAGGTAAAATAAAAATATTTTTATTATTCTTAATTGAACTAACAAATAACAGTTTGTTCAAAATGATAATAGCAACAGTGTATTCAGTGATTCTACTTAGGAAAGAAGGGAGATGAACGGCGGCGATGTTATAAGAGAAAGAAGACCACAACGGAGAAGACTCGGCTACAAAATGACTGCATTCTCCCATAAACAGCATTGTGTTATTTGGAAAGCAGGCTTGGCAACAGACACATGAGAAAGTGCTCAACATCACTCGGCATCAGGGAAATACACATCAAAACCACAGTGAGATACCACCTCACACCAGTCAGAATGGCTAAAATGAACAAGTCAGGAAACGACAGATGTTGGCGAGGATGCGGAGAAAGGGGAACCCTCCTACACTGTTGGTGGGAATGCAAGCTGGTGCAGCCTCTCTGGAAAACAGTATGGAGGTTCCTCAAAAAGTTGAAAATAGAGCTACCCTACGACCCAGCGATGGCACTACTGGGTATTTACCCTAAAGATACAAAGGTAGTGATCCTCAGGGGCACGTGCACCCGAATGTTTACAACAACATTGTCCACAATAGCCAAATTATGGAAAGAACCTAGATGTCAATCAACAGATGAATGGATAAAGAAGATGTGGTATATATACACACACACACACACACACACACACACACACACACACACACACACACACCGGAATACTATGCAGCCATCAAAAGAAACAAAATCTTGCCATTTGCAACAACATGGATGGAACTAGAGGGTATTATGCTGAGCAAACTAAGTCAATCAGAGAAAGACAATTATCATATGATCTCTCTGATATGAGAAACCTGAGGGCCAGGGTGGGGGGTCGTGGGGGGTAGGGAGGGAAAAATAATGAAACAAGATGGGATGGGGAAGGAGACAAACCATAAGAGACTCCTAATCTCACAAAACAAACTGAGGGTTACTGGGGGGGGGGAGGGTAGGGATAGGGTGNTGGGAGGGTAGGGATAAAGTGGATGGTTATGGACATTGGGGAGGGTATGTGCTATGGTGAGTGCTGTGAAAGGTATAAGCCTGATGATTCACAGACCTGTACCCCTGGGGCAAATAATAATTTTTTAAAAATTTTAAAAAAAGAAAGCAGGCTTGGGTTCTTTGCAAATGCATACTGGAAAGTCTGGAGTAGTCACTAAAAAAGTAAGGGAGAAAGAAATATAATTAATATGCTAAGAGGGAAGAAAATGGAATCATAATGAACTGCTCAGTCAAAATCCCAGAACTCAGAAAAAGACTGGGCGATAAAAAAGAAAGACAAAGCAAGGGTGATGAACAGAAAACAGGAACAAACATGATAGCTATCAGTCCAGCTGCTGTGGTCTGTAGGTTTGGGTCCCCCCTAAAATTCATATTTGAAATCCTTCCTCAGCCTCAGAGATGATGGGATTAGGAGATGGGTCTCGGAGAGGCTCAGATCACGAGGTGGTGCTCCATGAGGGGATTAGTGCTCTAATGAAACAGGCTCCAGAGTGGTCGTTGGCCCCTTTCATCGTGCCTGGGCGCAGTGATAAGGGGCTGGCTATGGACCAGGAAGAGAGCCCTGACCAGAACCCAAACAGGCTGACATCCTGATCTCAGACTTCCAGCCTCCAGAGCGGAGAGCAATATATCTCTGTTGTTTATAAACCACACAGTCTGGGTATCTTGTTCCAGCAGTCCATACCAACTAAAAGCTCTGTCAAAAATCACTTTAAACATGGATGGTCTAAATGCAATTAGACCCAATTAAAAGACAGTGAGTGGTAGAGTGGATGAACACATGGCCCTCTAAAACTGTCTGCAAGGAACACACTTTAAATATAAAGACTCAGATGCAAAGTGAAGGGATGGAGAAAGTTGTACATACAATTCTAACACATCAAAGGAAAGCTGGAGGAACTAGATTGGTTTCAGGCACAGCAGACTTCAGAGCAAGGAAATGATCAGAGATTTTTAAAAAGGGGCATTGGATAATGATAACGAGGTCATTTCTCCAAGAATATGTAGCAATTCTTGGTGCCTGTGCACTTAGAAAACAGTGTCAAAATATATAAAGCAAAATCTGCCAGAACTACAAGAATACATAGATGAATCCACTGTTAAGTTGGAGACTTGAACACCCTCCTACCAGTAATGGGGAGATGCAGCAGGCAGAAAATCAGCAAGGACAAGAGTTGAAATGCAATAACACCATCAACCAACTGGATCTAATTGGTATCTACAGAATACTTCATCCCATATTCTTTTCATGGGATATTTATCAACGTTCAAAAAGACCACACTCCATGTCATAAAACATACCTCAGCAAGCTTAAGAGAATAGAAATAATAACACATGCTCTCAGACCACAGTGGGTTAAACAAGAAACGAGTAACAGAAAGATACTGGAAAAAACCCCCAAACACCTAGAGATTAAACAACACCCTTTTGAAAAACACATAGGTCAAAGAAGAAGCCTCAAGAGATATGAGTAAATACTTTGAACTAAATGAAAATGAAAATACAACAGCAAAATTGTGGGATGCAGCAAAAGCAGTGACTAAAGGGAACTTTTTGGTACTGAATGTATATGTTAGAAAGGAAGATCTAAAATCAGTAACTTCAGTTTTCACCTTAGAAACTAGTAAAAGAACAAGTCAAATCCAAAGTAAGCAGTGGAAAAGAAATAATAAAAACTAGGGCAGAAATCAGCAAATTGAAAGCAGGAAATCAGTAGAGAAAATCAACAAAACCTATATCTATTTCTCTTTTTTTAGTATCTACTTCTTTGAAAAGATAAATAAAGCTGATTAAACTCTAGCTAACCTAATTAAGAAAAAGAAAGAAGATGCAAATTACTAACATCAGAAACGAATAGAGCCAGGCCATCACTACTTATTCCATGAACATTAAAGGGATAACAAATATAAAAAACTCTATTCCCACAAATTTGATCACCTAGATGAAACAGACAATTCCTTGAATATATATTTTACCAAAATTCATACAAGAAGCAATAGATAAACTCAGTAGGCTTGTATCTATGAAAGAAATGGCATCAGTAAATAATAATCTTCAAAACAGAAAGTGCTGGGTCCAGATGAGTTAAACTGATGAATTCTAAATTCTACCAAACAATTAAGGAAGAAATTAAACCAATCCTCCATGATGCCTTCCAGAAAACAGAAACAGAAGGAATACTTCCTAACTTCCCAATTCTATGAGACCAGTACACCCTGATATTAACCAGACAAAGACATTATTACCAAAAAAAAAAAAAAAGAAAACTTACAAACCAATATAAATCATGAACAGAGATGGGAAAATCCTCAATAAAATGTTAGCAAATCAAATCCAACAATGTATAAAAAGATTGATACAGCATGACCAATTGGGATTTATTCCAGAATGCAATACTGGTTCAGTATTTGAAAATCACTTAATGTAATCCCATCACATCAACAGGCTAAAGAAGACAAATCTTATGACTATAGACAAACCATTGGGAAAAAATCCAACACCCATTCATGATAAAAATTCTCAGTGAGCTAGGAACAGAAGGGAACGTCTCTAACTTGATAAAGAACAAGCACCACAAATGAAGAGCTAACATCATACTTACTGATGGGAAACTAGAAGTTTCCCTGATAAGATGAAGCACAAGGCCAGGATATCTCCTCTTACCACTCCCTTTCAACATCGTATTAGGAATTCTAGCAAATATAATAAGACAGGAAAAAGAAATAAAAGAGTTATAGAGTAGGAAAGAAGAAATAAAACTTTGTTTGAAGATGACATGATAGTCTATGTAATAAATCTGAACCAACAAAAGCCTTTTGGTACTAACAAACAACTACAGAAGGTTTACAGGATACGAAATTAATATACAAAAATTATTGCTTTCTTGTATATCAGCAATGAACAACTGGAATTGGATATTAAAAGCCCAATACCATTTACATGAGCACCCCCCGCAACAAAGAGGAATACTTGGGTATAAATCCAACAAAATATTTTGAAGATCTATACAAGGAAAGCAGTAAAACTCTAATGAAAGAAATAAAAGATCCAAATAAATGGAGAACTATTGCATGTTCACAGAAAAGAAGACAATATTGTTAAAATTGTCAGTTCTTTACAACTTGATCTATAGATGCGACACAATTCCCAGCAAGTTATTTTTTGAATATTGACAATTTAATCCTAAAGTTTATACGTAGAGGCAAAAGACTCAGACTAGCCAACTCAATATTTAAGGAGAACAAAGCCAGAGGACTTCAGAACCTATTTATAAAGCTACAGTACTCAAGACAGTATGGCCTGGTGAAAACAGACAAACAGAAAATGGAACAGAATAGAGAGCCCAGAAATAGACCCAACTAGTGCAGCTCACTGATTTTTGACACAGGGGCAAAATTAATTCAATGGAGAAAACTTGCCTTTTCAACAAACGGTGCTGAAACAACTGGGCATCCTCATCCAAACAAATATATCTACATGCAGACTTCCCCCCTTCACAAAAAAATGATGAATCACAGACCTAAATGTAAGCCACAAAATTATAAGACTTCCAGAAGATATCACAGGAGATGACACAAGTGTCCTTGCATAAGGTGGTGACCTTTTAGATACAATCTCAAAAGCACAAGCCATTAAAGAAAAAAACCCCTAAGTTGGACTTAACTAAAATTAAAAACTCCTGGTCTATGAGAGGCACCATTAAGAAGTAAAAAGATGAGCTACAGACTGGGAGAGAATATTTGCAAAATGGATATCTAACCAAAAAACTTGTATCCAAAACATTCAAAGAACTCCTAAAATCAACCTAAAAAACCAAACAACCCAATTAAAAATGGTCAAGAAATCTGAACAGACACCTCACCAAAGACAATATCCAAAGAAGTGTGGATAAACTGTAGTACATCCAGGCAATGGAACATTATTCATCAATTAAAGAAATTGAGAAAGAGAGTAAATCCTAAGAGTATTCATCACAAGAAAGAATTTTTTCCCTTTATTCTTTTATTTTTATTGTATCTCTGTGAGAGGATGGTCGTTAGCAGAACATACTGTGGAAGTCATTTCCCAATGTAAGTAAATCGAACCATCATGCTGTAAGCCTTGAACTTACTGTAACGCATGCCAATTATTTCTCAATAAAACTGGAGGGGAAAAAAAAAGAAATGAGCTATCTATCAAGCCATAAAAAGACGTGGTGGAACCCTAAATGAGTATTGCTAAGTGAGAGAGAGAAGCCAATCTGGAAAGGCTGCATCCTGCGTGATTCCAACTATATGACATTCTGGAAAAGGCAAAAATATGGAGACAATAAAAGGACCAGCTGTGCTGGGGTTTGTGGGGAGGAAAGGAGGAGGAGTCGGTGAAGCACCATGTTTCCAGGACATTGAAACTATTCTGTACGGCACTCTGATGGCAGATACGTGACATTATGCATTTGCCAAGACCTGCAGCATGTACAACACCAAGAGGGGACCCCCGTGTAAACTACGGACTTTGCTTCATCACCATGTACTAAGACCGGATCGTCGGTGGTAACTGACGCACCACAGTGATGCAAGATGGAAATCATAGGGTAACTGTATGTCAGAGAGAGGGACTGTGTGGGAACTCTGTACTTCCCAATCAATTTATCTGGAAATTCAAAACTGTTCGATAAACATACAGGCTACTAATTAAGGGGAAAAAAATCTTCAGGGTTCACCCCCAGCCCAGGGTCTCGCACAGCTTCAGTCCAGCCTGACCTCAGCTGTGGGACACCCATGGTGGCCACCCAGAGAGAGCGCCCTGTGTGCATGGCACTGTATGGGACTGTCCCCGAATGATGGTCCCCACTTGTCCCTCCCTGGGGCATCCGGGGAGAGTGACAAGTATCAGGCTGGACGTGGCTGCCCCAACCTGGTTCTCCCTGGGCTCCACCCCCTGGAACACCCCTCCCACCCACCCACCTTCTCTCCTCCGGGCTGGCTTCTCTCTTCTAGAAAAACATGTCTCCATTCCTCTGTGGGTCTTCCTTTGTTGCTCCTGCTGTCATAGCTTCCTGCTTGTCCACTGGAGGCCCACAGAAGGGACTCTGGGGCCGCTGGTCTGTTGATCAGGTAGGTGAGAAGTCTTTCCTGTCCTCCACCACCTGCACACCCGTCCCCTCCCCCCCTGCCCCGGAGGCTGAAGCAGGGGAGGTGGTCTCACACGGGCACGAGGGTATCTTTAATCACGTCCGTGTGTGAGTGTGCACATCCTGGTGTGAAGGCGTGTGGTGTGTGCCCACAGTGTGTTCCCTTTGGTCTCCTGGAGTGTCCACAGGTAGGACATGTGAGGGTCAAAGTGCCCGTGTGGTGTCTCTCCCTGACCCTGGGCGTACCTGTCCATGGGTCTGTCTGTGAGTGGCCTCCTGAGCTTGGTCTCAGCTCTATTCTTGTGGCTTTTTAAAATTTAAGACAAACAAGCTGATTTTATAAATGGCTGAAAGATTTTAATAGACCATTAACAAAAGAAGATATATACATGGCTAACAAGCATGTGAAAAGACACTCGACATCACGAGTCCTAGGTGAAAGGCAAGTAAAAACCCCAATGCACTCCCACCTCATAATACCATGTGTTGGCAAGGATGTGGACAAGCTAGCACGATCAAAGCCAAACCAAACCAAAACACATCCATGATATTGTACATGTAAAATGGTATAATCCATACAGAAAACAGTTTCATCATTTGTTCATAATAAAATACACACTTATCTTATGACCTAGAAATTCCACGTACAGATATTTACCCAAGAGAAAAAGAGATGTCTAAAAAATAACTTAGACACAGATATTTGAAACATATTCATTCATTAGAGCCCCAAACTCAAAACAACCCAAATGTCCATTCACAGGTGAAGAGATAAACAAATTCTAGCCTATCCATGCTTGGAAGACATTTAGCAATAAAATGAAAACTAGTGATACTCACAGTGACATGGGCACATACCAAAAATATTATGCTCAATATAATAAGCCAATCTGAAAGAGTCTATAACATATGATTCTATCTTTTTGCAAAGAGCAGTGAGTGGCTGTCATGGCTAGAAGCGGAGGGGACATGAGAAACCTATGGAGGGAAAATGTTCTGTCTTGATTGTGGTGTGGCGGCTACCATGAATCACATTTGTCAAACTTCATGGAACTGTACCTTAATATCATTAATAAAAATTTCAGACGCATCTATAACAGGTGGTTTACTTTTGGAAGGGATAGGGTATCTCCAAAGTGAGTTAATAAACTCTGTTCCTTGATGTTCACAAATAATTATGCTTGCAATTAGACCCTTCACTGTGGCATGTACTGCAAGAAAGCCAAAAGAGAGGAGCAACCAAAAGCATGAAAAATAAACATAAAGGCTTCAAGCTGATTATAAAAGGTAATCAATGAATGACAAATACCTGTCTAAGAAAACAAGATCCTGACTGCATAGTTTGCTGCTGTGCTGCTGGCCAGTTCACACTGTCATATAGCGACATCACTGGGTGAAGACGTTCGAAACTCAAAGATCCAATCTCCCTCTGTCGCCAATGGGATGTGTACCCTCAGGCCAGTGAGTTAATGCTGGCTCATAAGATGTGCAGTCTTCTGGGTCTGAAAGAAGCAATGCTATTCTTAAAGACAAGGATGAAACTAGCAGGTGCCATGATGTAGTCATTGTTGATTTCATTCGCCCATTAACAGGAGGGATGGGGATCAAACAAGCAAGAAGTCTGCTGATAGAAGCTCCTCCCAGTTTTCCTTCAGCTGAGAATGTCTTTATTTCATGTTCATTCCTAAAGGATATTTTCAGTGGATGCTGTGTCTCTTCAGCAGCTTAAGGACATTCCACTGCCCCTGACCTTCATGGTTTCTGTGAGAGCAGTCTGCAGTCACTGAGCAGCAGTTCCCACATGGGCCAGCCAAGAGCCACAAACAGGAGGGGAGGATTTCCATCATCCCACCATGTGGTCCCTTCCATGTGGAAGGTCCCACCCCATGTGGACTTCCCTTGGGAGTTTTCCCGATCACACTTGGTGTGTAGTTCCAAGTTTCCAGATGTCTCTGAGTCCAAAGGAAGACAGGTTGAAACTCAGAAGAAGGTGGGGGGCACTCACTGATGGGGGGCTTTCCCGTCAGCCTGCTGCCATTTCTGTGAGGGGTCCTCAGACAGCAGATAGATGCTCCACACATCTTTCCAGGCTTTAGTGTCCTTCGGTGGGAGACAGAGTGGCATGTGCTTTACTCCGTCTTGGTCCCGGTTACATTGCCGGCGTGCTGCAAGTTCTGTGAGGGCAGAGACATAGTCTAGCTTATTAATCTGACCTGAGCTCAGTGTTCATCATGTAGCAGCTCCTCCTCCAAAACTCACTGAATAAATCAATAAACAGTGAAGACTAAATTAGATGATGTTTGTGAAGCAACTGGCCCAGTGTAAAAGATGTTTGGTATCAATAAATGATAGTGTCTACCGTTGCCTGGAGAGACCTGAAGCTTCTGGGTCTAACTCCTTTATATTCCAACTACTTAACACGGAAGCATTCAAAACAGAGCTGCAGGCTCCTACAAGTCACTAGCCTGTTTAAGTAAATGAGGCACCTCTCCAAAAATGTTATCCATATGCCCCAAGAAAATCTGAGTTTATCTCATATGCAAATGAGAATTTAAAACACCATTTAAAACACATGGGTGGCATTTCAAATCAATGAGGGTAAAGATAGGTTTTCAATAAATCGTGTTGGCTAGCCATTTAGGGGGAAAGAATGTAGACGTCCTTCTTACTCTGTTCCCAAGTAAAGCCTGGATGGATCTAAACAGAAGAAATAAAGCCATAAAAGTACTAGGAAAAAACATAACTAAATAGTAGACCTATTATGAGAAAGAACTTTCTAAATAAAATGCAAAATCTAGTGCCATAAAAGAAAAAATTAATAACTTTGGTGTCATGAAAATGTAAATCATTCCTTGTGGGGGGATCATAATAAAGCCAGAGGCAAAAAAAATGAAAATGTGAACTTATTGTAACAATGTACCGAAAAATATGAGCGCTGTTGTGCACACGTGCACACACACAGATACACACAGTATCCAAATTAGAATTCTTTGAAAGAGGACTTCCTACCTTTCTGCCTTACTGCGGTGGACAGAGGGAGGTATATCTTTTGGAGGGAACCTTCAGGACCTAATAATCTGAATTCTGCCTATGCTGCAGAACCCGCCCCCTCCCCAGGGCAGGGTCTAGGTATCGCACAGCTCCTAGGGGTCCATTCACATCAGTCTCCCTGTGGCGGTGGCACCGGGGTCAGGTGGTCTGTGGTCAGCTCTCACTGTCCCTGTCCTACCTCCCAACCCTCTCCTCCCAGCTGCTTCCCCTGTTTTCTAAACCAATGAGTTGGCGGAAACTAAATGGGGACCGGGTTGCAAGGAGGTCCAGGAAATGTAGCTACTGGGAAGACCTCGGAAAGGCAGGGAGAGGGATGGTCACGTCACATTTCTCTTTTGCCTGATGTGACCGGGGACTACATGATCAGATTCCCCAGAGTGGAAACATCTTTCATTCCTGGGATAAAAGTGGTCTTTCAATACATTGCCGCATTTTCTCTGTTATGGGTTTTAGTTGGGATTTTTCATAAGTGGGGTGGCCAAAAATTTGTTTTGTCCTCGTCTTGTCTGGATTTGGCATCCGAATAATGCTAACCTCATTGAAGGAGTTGGAAATCATCTTTCTCTATTCTGTAGAGCAGTTTATGGGAGTCCGTTATGGGGACACCCATTCCTTAAAAAGCTAGAGCATGCCTGCTAAGTGGCCTGGGTCTGTTTTCTGTCCCCATTGTTTTATCGACGCAGCACGTCTCCAGATCACCTGTTCCCTTTTCCCCGTGGCTCTTGAGGTTTTTCCTCTCTGGGAGATCCACTTCAGTTCACCCATTCTCAATTATACCAAAATAATTTTTAATTTGTTTTTAATTTTCTCTTCAACCGAAGTTACCTAGAAAATCATTTTGTAATTGGCAGGCAGATGGATTCTTTTTTTAAGGGGGTGGAAATATTATTCCCCGGGGCTGACTGCAATTTCCTACTCCTCCCTTGCTTTGGGAATCCAGGTCCCGCTCAGGGTGGAGCTGTGCCCAGCTCTAGGGCTGGACCACATCTGACTGAAGCCATCCTGGGCTCCTGTTTCCTACCGCCTGTTCCTCACGTGGCCAGCCGGCTTTCCTAGAGCAGACCCATGACTCCGTCCAGCCCCCTTCAACCTACTTTGGCTCTGATGGCAAACATCCTGAACCACAGCCCCAGAGCCCAGCAATAGAGGATGGGCCCAGACTATGTGCTACGCTTGGGCTCAGCTCCCGTTCCATCAGTGACTGGCTCTATCGCTCTGGACGAGTTACTGAATCGCTCTCTGCCTCAGTTGCCCCACAGGTAAAGAGGAAAAGCTCATCAATTTCTATGATAATTTAATGAGTGAAAATAGAGAAGGGGCTCAGAACAGTGGTTGACACCAAGGAGGTCATACCGAGTGCCATTATCATTGTAATAATTATTACCAATAATAATGATTACCAATGCTCTAATCATTGCCATCCTCTTGGGACTGTGAGGACAGAGAGCCACATAAAGAGATCACAGAGCAGAAAGAAAGAGAGGGCTCGGACCCTTGATGAAGATGTTGAACGGAACTCGGAAAACCCACCTCCGGACATTCAGAAAGCAACAAATGTCCTGCCTCAGGTCCTCTGCTCATTTTCATTGAATGCATTCTAACTGATATGCTTGCTTATATTTTTCATTAATTCAAAAACAGGTCTCAAGCTCTGTTCTAGGCTCTGGGGACACAAGTACGGAACAACCTCAAAGAAATTTCTGCCTCCTGAGCACACGTTCTTTTTATACTAATTTCTGATTGCTTTTCACGGAAGTCAGAGAAAGAAGCCCCGTGAGCTCCACTTTGGGGGCTCTACTGAGATTTAGTTGCTAATACCATTTTTATAATTGAAAAGTGAAAAGAATTTTTGAAACGAACGCATGTTCTTGTCTGAAAGGAACGCATACCTGTAAGTAGAAGACGAGAAAAGTTAAGGTCAAGTCTCATTTTTTTTTTACATACTGATGTCCAGTTGTTCAAACACCATTTGTTGAACTGATGACTCTTTCTTCATTGAATTGCCTTTACACCCTTTTCGAAAACAAAATGGCCATATTTGTAGAGGTAAAGTGAGAGGAGGAGAGGGGAGCGAACAGAAAAGGCAAACACAGTGGAAAAGTCTAAAATGAAAATACCAAATGTCAGCAGAGTTGTGGCCCGGACAGACCTGTCATTCCCTGCGGGCAGGACCTCTGTGGCCAAATCCACCCTTTCCAGCTGATGTCGGTCCTTGGGGGCTCTCAAGTGTGTCCTCAAGCAAAAACGCTCACAGATGTTGGACCAAAAGCACAAACTCAAACGTTCCTGGCAGCACTATCTGTTCGGCCCCAAAGTAGAAACCACTAGCGGCTGGTCGTTGGCAGCGCCGACGACGCTGGGGACAACCACACCACGGACGGTAGTGTGAAAACGAGAGGGGACGCTCTCGCATGACGTGCCAGAACGTGGCCCACTCTCACCAACGTACTTGCTGGAAGCAAAGAAGGAAGACGGAAGGGGACGCACGGTATCGTCTTGCTCATGGAAAGTACTGGGACAGGCACCACTCAGCTGCACCGTGACAAGCCGGGCCGGTGGCTTGCATTGGTGGGGACAGGGGAAGCCTGAGGTTATGGGGTGTTCGGTGTCGCACGGGTGTGCGCAGTGCGTGAAAACCCGTCCAGCTGTCACGCGCACACATGCACGCTTTTGTGTGTATCACACTTCAAATCAGAGTTTGGGAAAAGAGGGAGAAAGGGAGAAGCCGGGGTCCTCTGCACCCCTCGTCCTGCGCGTGGGGTGCACTCCGCCTGCGGGTCTGTGGCACGACCTGGCGCGTGACAGCACGGCCACCAGCTGACCCTCCCCACACAGCCTCGGTGTCCGGCTCCAGGGGCGTGGCGGGTGCTGAGCCGTGAAGCCCCGGACAGGACGTGTCCTCGGGAGCTTCGAGTCTTGCTGCAGGAAGACGACCCCAGGGCCGACAAGGGACCAGGTCACCGCGTCCGCTGGGGATGCTCTGCGCAGGCGGTCCCAGTAACTCTGCCTCCAACCCCGTCACGGCCTCATGAGCTGGACCGGGCCACGAACCTACAGATCCCGCTGGAACCAGCCACGCGTGGCGAAGGCCGGCTGCAGACCCCAGAGCGCTTGTTAGGGGACCAGCGAGCGGCGCCAAATGTCTGTCTGTCTACGGCACTGACATTGTGTGCAATTTCCAGAGCAGCGCGGGGCTTCTGCAAGCCCCTACTGGGAGCGGGAAATCTTCTTTCTTCTTTCTGAGAGTGGAAAATTGCTCGGCCCTCTCAGGGGAAAGCGGCAAGAATTTACATTCTTAAAGGCGCAGAAATACCCTGTGGCCAGAAGCAGCTTTTTTCTCCCTCTTTCGATCTGCCTCTGTCTCTCTCTTGCCCCTAGTTTCGGGGGCTCGGAGGGGATGCTGGAAAGCCAGGCCTGTATCTCCCGATATTAGGAGCAGAGACTAGGAGGAGAGGAAATTCCTGCTCCCACGCCCTAGACTCCCAGGAATGTCCCAAGATCACGGTCACTTCGGCCGTGGAGAACGGGATCACACGGTGATGGGACACTCAGGGCGTCAGGGGCCGAAGCCACCAACCATGAGTCAACTGTCAAAGATGTTACCTACGTATAAAATTTCTTCAAGAGCTGCATCGTATAGATGTCACGTTGGAATCCCGAAGTTAAATAATATTTAGCTGTTTTAATACAGATTCCCGTTTTTGCTACAGAAGAAAATACACAGTACTGCCACTAGCTCTGTGCCGCAGATGAAACGCTCAAGGTGAAGGCCGGGGACTCGGGTAATCTTGACGCCTAGCATCTCGCCGCACCTGTAGTGAGCCGTCTGTTGGGCTGAAACAGCATTAAGCACTGGATCCACCAAATCGAGCTTGCAAAATATCGGCCGTGTCCTGACATAGGCACACCACGCTGGCAGGGGAGCTGCTGTCTCGTTCCGGGGCCGGGCCAGGGCTGGGGCGGGGGTGCCTGTTGTCCCTACGAGCAGAGATTCCCTTTAAATCCAGAGGCACCTGGACCTGTCTTCCCCGAGCCGGCCGCCCCTCCAGAGGGCACCTCCACAATTTCCCAGGTGCCCTGCTGAAGCCGTGAGGAGGGGAACGAGACCAGAGAGGCAAGCCCTTTGTCCAAGGCCTCAGAGCAAAGCCCAACAGGGCAGAGGTGGGACCTGCCGCCCCGCTCCATTCCAGGGGCCACCTGCGGAGACGGAGGCAAAGGCACATGCAGCCCTGTCAGCAAGGTCTGGCCCCACGCTTTCCACCTAGCTCCCCGGGGACCCAGACAGGCACCCTGCCCCTGTGCACAGGTGGGCGGCTGTGACACGTGAAGGGCTTGCCAGGTCGGGGTTCAGGTGAGGGCCCAAAGCGTCCCGAAGCTCCTGCCAGCGCACCCCACCACGGCAGCCCTTGCCTCAGAAAACCGGCTCCTTGCCATCTCTGCGGAGCTCCCGTGCAACCCCCGGGACCCCGGGTCCACCACAATGCGCAGGGACGCCCGCCCTACACCCCCACTGTGGGCACCTGCTCCACTGCCCGCCCCCACCCAAGTCTCCAGGCCCGCCCAGGCGACCCAAGTCCGAGGGGAGTTCTGGTTGACCTGGTTCTAATAAGAGATGCGTTTTCTAGAGGAAACAAACAAGCAAACAAACGAACCCACGATTAAAACATACCCATTTTCCAGGTCCCCTAGGTGGGGTGCATTTAAATGACTTTGCTGGGCATCCCCTCTGTGCGTGGCCACTGAATGTCCCCATCCCGGCCCCGGGTCACAGTCGGCGGGCAGCCCCCAGGGAGGCCCCCTGTTGAAGAAACTCAGCCCAGGTGCAGGGGTAGGAACAGACTCCACGGGGAGCGGCCAGAACGGATGGCCCCGGGGCCGAGGAGGAGGAGCGTGGCAGGAGGGGGCGAGCAAGACTCTGCTCCTGCTGTCAGGACCGCAGACAGCACACCTGCTCCCTTCCTCCCTCCAGCCAGCTCCAGGGATGTGCAAAGTCTCCCCGTCACGTGGCTCACGTGAGCTCAGGGAAACAGGGTGCAAGGAGCCCAGCTTTCACTTGCGGGCCAGCCCGTGAGAGCCACAGGACAGGCCACTGACATGACCGAAGGGCGCCTGCCATGGTTCTGGAGGCTGGGGGGGCTGATGGAGGTGCCGGTGGGCTGGACCCTCCCGGGCTGAGGGAGGGTCTCTTTGGGCCCCTCCCCAGCTTCTGGTGTTTGCTGGTGACGTCTGTCATTCTTCGGCTGGTGGCAGCGTCCCTCCCCCCAACTGCCTGGCTCTCCACCTTCATCTCCGCGTGGCAATCTCCCCATGCGTGTGTGTGTGTGTGTGTGTGTGTGTGTGTGTGTGTGTGTGTGTGCAAGCTTCCCCTGCCATAAGGACCCAGTCACCTTGGCTTAGGGCCCACCCTCCTCCGGTGTGATGTCATCGTGACCGACGACACCCACGGCGACCCTGTTCCCGAATAAAGTTCCATGCAGAGGCAGTGGGGGTTCGGACTGCCACGCGTGAATTTGGGGAGTGCTGAACACAGGTCCAGCTCTTCGCTCGGCCACGTCCCCGCCTGGGACACAAACCGTCACAGCATCAGCCGGCCCCGTGCCTCCTTCATCCGAGAAATGGGGAGGGAGCACCTGCCTCGCAGGGTCGTCACGAACCAGCCACGAGGCGGGGGAGCCCCTCTTGTGTGCCCTGCACCTCCAGCCTCCGCGGGGGCTCTGGACTGGCAGGACGCATCGACGGCACGACCCCCGACGCCAGCGGCGCTCCCCAGGGCTCAGGCCGGCAGGCGGCGCCTCCCCCGCCCACAGGTGCACACAGCCCTTGGCACACGCCCTGCTGCAGCAGTGACCGCAGAGAGCCATGAAGAGCAAACTGCATGTTGGAGCGCCGTAAATCGAGGGGCTCAGTTGGCTGCTGTCCTGCAGTTCTCCCCCCACCACCCCCACCAGCTTGAGCGTTTCTCTTCGATGCAATCCTCACGGAGCCGGGCTCCAGATGTTGTCAAGAAAGAAGGCATTTGCAAGGATGTCTGTGTTCACTTGTCCGTGGTGGAGATGTATTCTTCCTGGATTACTTCATTTACTTGATTTACTCTTGTTCCGGCAAGATCCGAGGGGATAGATGGTGAAGAAAACCCACTTGGGTTAAGTGGCTCTGCACCCCACAACTGGCAGGACAGGGCCAGAAAAACTGAAAAACCCCAATAATCCCCCAGGCCCATTTGATCTCATGGCTGGCATCTCAGACCAGATGTAGCTCTTTGCGAAAGCATGTTATTTTTAAAGTGTGAGGCTCAGGTGTTCAGGGACCGTGCATGTGATAGTGAGGATGGGGGTGCCTGAGGACGGGGCCGGGGGGGGTTGTTAGCATGTAAAAGCAGGTCTTCCAGACCAGCAGCACCAAGGGAGCAAAGGAAGGCTGGACGGGAGAGAGAGGCGATGTCAGACACCCACCACACCTAACGCCACGCCTTTCTTGCCAAACTCAGACGGAATCCCCAGAGACTCTGTCTCTCCGAAATTGTGACTTAACCGTGGAGCACTGTCTGGAGGCAGGGCGGGGGTGGGGTGCGCTCAGAGGTTGGTCACGTTAGCCATGCACCTCCAGAAAGCCACACCTGAGCCTGGCTCTTGCCACCTGGTTCCGGTGATCCGTGAATGTGGCCTCTGGTGACTCCTTTGCTGCACTGAGCACAGTGTCACCCACGGTGAGCGAGCTGGCGGGCTCTGCTCCTGCCCCATCCCGCAGCGGGTCCGGCCAAGCACTCCAGGAGGGAGCCTGGGGCCACTGCAAGCTCTCACCTGGCTCTCCAGGAGGGAGCCTGGGGCCACTGCAAGCTCTCACCTGGCTCTCCACGGCACATCCGGCCACTCCATGCCAGTGCCCGCGCCCACTTGGCCACAGCGTCCTGCCTGGGACTAGCCACTCTTAAGCTCCCTGGTGACCCAGAGGAAAGTGGAGAAAAGTGCATACTGAATCTCTGTTTGGTGAGGAGCTGCTATGACTGTGCCCGTTGTCTGGGGAGGGGGAGGGCCGTAAATTTGCCCAAAGCATAGAGGACACCCTTGTGGCTTGCCTCATGCCAACGTTCCCTGAGCAGGTTCCTACGTTGCAGGACCCCTGCATGACATCCAGGGCTCCCACGGAGCCACCCCCCAAGTCCAGCACACACAGGCGTTGTCCCTCAGTTCTGTCCATTGGCATCATCCTCACCAGCATCCTCGCTCGAGGCGCCCCCGCCCGCTTGCCCGTCACTGAGCAGTGAAAGGGAGAGGGGTCCCAGCTTGGCCCCTTTTCCTCCTGGGAGAGTTCTGAGCTCCTGTGTAAACGTGCCCACCTCCTCCCAGAACTTTCTCTGTGGGACAGCATGGAAAAAAGAGAGTGGTCCCCGATCGCCTCCCCCAAGTCAGGGGGGCCCGGCTAACATGCTTCAAACTAGAAGAAGTTGGCAAAAGTGACAGGGAAAGACAAAGAACGTCTGCTCCAGGGTGACTGTCTGTGTCTAAAAGGACACTGGAGAGGCAGGCTGGGCTGTGCCCCGAGGTCACGGCCCCACGGTGAGACATGCACGGTGCCACCGGGTACCGGCCACCCCCTCCGGGCCTCCCGCTGGGGACACCGAGGGCCTCGTCCTCTCGTACGTGGGGAAGCTGAGACGGACCCAGGTCCAGGGCGCACCTGAGACCTCGTTTCCCTTTCACCTCTGGCAGGGAAGGAGAACGGGACCCGCAGGAGGGGAAGCACCTTGCAAACGTGTGAAGGCAAAGGGGTGGGCTTCTAACCTCGCTTCTGCACCAACGGTTCTCGGGCCAGAGTCGTCCCGGCGCCGGCGGACTGGGCCGTGGGGCCGGGTGAATGGAGGCTACTTAATACACCCGTCCTGGTCCTGCCTTGTCATTAAGATTCCGGGAATAAAGTAACGCCGGGGGCTTTCGGGGGCGAATTGCCTTCAGACGATGCACGTCGGCTTTAGGCCCCAGGACCGTCCTAATGAGTGGCTCCCTTTGGGTCTGGAAGAAAAGATGTAATCGGCCCACACAAAGCACGTCCCGGGCAATTACAAGAATCCTCATGGATGGGCTGACCTGTGACCTATAAAACAAAACGAAGATTTTCAAGTATCACCAGGAGGTAGGGAGAGAGAGGGCTGGTCAGCGGCTTCCGTCTGCTCACTCCCCAGGGTGGGAGAGAGAACGAGATCGGGAGCCCTAGAAAGAAATGGGGCAGACTTTGAAGAGCCTTTGTACGATTTTTCGGTCATAGGGTCTTTTATGGGGGGTAGGGGACGCTAATGCTCACTCTTTGCACTCCGTATCCGGACGCGTACGAGACCCGCTCTCCTTAGCTGCTGGGCGCTAGCGGGCCGGCGAGTGATTTCCTGCTCAGCAGAGCAGAACCTCCAACAGCCACGGAATGTGTTCATTACATTTTGCCAGAATATTAAAGAGGGGATATATTGGGGCAGGGGGAATGTCATGGTGAAAGGCACAGCCATTCTCACTCCTTACGGGACCTGAGTTCCTGAGCTCGGGGCCAACCGTCCAGGTTCGGGGGTGAGAACCCAGAGGGGGCAAATAAAGACTGCCTATCCATTCTCCCGTCTCCAGACTTGGGAAGCTGTGTCTCACCTCTCGGGGCAGATCCTGACCCATCACACGGCAGCTTATTCAACTATCAGGGACCCCCAGCAGCTGGGAGGTCAAGGAGGGGCCGCAGATCCTCGCGAAGTGTGCGGACGGCCTTGGCCTCCACGCCGCCGCCGCGCTAGGGAAACCTGCAGGGGAGCAGCGAGCTCTTCTTTCCTTCTCTTTTAAAATCGACACCCGTCCCCAGATTCGCTTTTGGCAAACATTGCTTAACTACCGCTGTTCTCTCTGAAGTCACTGGAGAGAGAGTTGGATAATGAGCTGGCATGCTCTTTTGAAATGTTTACTGTGTTCCTTAAAGCAAGGGACATGCTGGTTCCTAAACTAATTTGGGGTTGCTAGATCTTTTCTACTCTTTTTGGAGATCTGCGAAGTAAACACATGGACTTAAGTATAATTAAGCTGTATCAGGGAGTCAAATAAACAGTCATGGGTCTTCCTAAAGGGTGAACCGTTGCCGGTAGAAATTCTTCCTTGATTCTCCCCCCCGCCCCCCGACCCCCACCCTGAAAAGGAAGGAGGAATTCCTGAGTGTTATGATGACACATCGCAGCACACCCCGAAGATTCGGGGATGACAGACCAGGTGGTCTTGCCTTTGGCTCAGAGGATGGACCCCAGCGCCCCAGAAAGCCTCCTACGTGCAAACTTGGTTTTGTAATGGGGCTTATGTTTGAAAATTTTTCTGAGCCTCAGCCTAGAACATTTCATGGTCTCATTTAAAGAAAAAATTAGAACTCAGGGCATCCAGACTTGTGTAACTTCTGTGAGGACTATAATAAATGTGTCCACATAAACCCTAAATTCCCACTTTCAAAATGAAGATCCAGGGTTAGGACGACATCAAATAAATTTCACTTGGTATTTTGGCGGAGTGTTTTTCCCAAGGAGTTCAAAGGCATTTATAGATATTCTGATTAGTGCTTGTGATATCCTGGTGGGGTGGCAGATTCTATTAGCTCGGTTTTACAATTAGGAATAGAAAATCTTACAGCAGCCAAATGATTTGGCAAAAACCATATGGTGAGTCACTGATAACACTTTGAGAAGAAAACAGGTTTCATCAACATCTTTGTCCAGTTTGCTTGCAGGATTATTACTATGATTTTTTTTAATGTTCGGTAACATAAGGTGACTCCCAGGGTCTGTGTAAAGTCTCCCCCGCGTGTCCAGCCTTCTGGGGCAGGGCTCCCCTGCACAGAAAGGAGTGCCGCCGACCCCCGCTCCGTTTGTTGGGAAGGACAGACTCCTCTGCGTCATCCTGGCCATCTGGAAGGCTGGGTCCGGAAAGCAGGGACGGGCATCCCTGAGCGCCCAGCGCCCAGGAGAGGGGACGCGAGAGCCCAGGGAGCAACTCCCCAAACCCGCTTCCCTCCGCACATGCCCCGGGTCGGGTGACCTCCCCACGCGGTGCAAACAAGAAGTAGAGGAGGAAGAACAAGAAGAAAGACGTGGGCTTGCTGTGCAGGGCAGATGGCGCATCGGGAATAGATGCCAGGGATGAAGAAGATGCTCTGACTCCCTGCCGGCTGCCCCGGCTCCTCCGGGAGAAAGAGCTCCAGCGTGCAGAGCCCAGAGCGAGCAGTGCCCAGGAGACAGGTGCCAGCCCGCCGCTGCTGGCCGCAGGGTCCCGGGCCCAAGGCAATGGGTCCGATCCCATTCCAAGGCATTTCCTGGCCCAGCGGGCAAAACTGCCCGGGGGGAGTCCCCAGCTGGGGGCCCCGGAGCACCCACCCCCGCGGGCGGGCTCCACGCTCTGCCTTCCTCCCCTGGTCACAGCCACCCCCTCCATGCCAGCCTCTCGTCCCCGCCTCGGGGTCCCCACGGCTCCATGCCATCTGCCGGGAACACCGCTGCCCGCCCTATACCCACGCACACGCCCCATCCGCACGCTGACCCCCCAGGGAAGTCTACCTTCCCAGACCCTCATCCGGGGTCCAGTCCCTCAACCCAGACCGTCCCAGCCTCTCCTGCAGGTGCCCACGGACAATCGAGACCGAGTCATTCATCGCTACTCTGTGCCCGGGCGCCAGGCGTTTCTACCACGGGAAGGCTAAGCCTCACCGCGCGGCACATTCGCTTTCTCCTGCTCGCCGCCACTGGCCCAGGGCAGACGCAGAAGTTACGGCTTAAAGAGCCCCATACAGGAAATATTGGACATTCTCTCACGTGTTCTGGCTCCTGTCCACAGCCCCAATTTCCCATTTCTAGGACCTTGGTCTTCCGCCTCCCAGGGCACGCCGCTGGCCCCCTCGTCTGTCCCACACCTGCTCCCTAAGGGACACAGATGTCCCTGAACCAGAGATGTCCAGGGCTCCGCCCATGTTTTCCACATGGGAATCACGCATGCCCTCTCACCGTGGCCTTGCAAATCCAGTGGGGTCTCTTCCCTAAAGGGATGCTTCTCCTGCAGGGAACAGTGAACTGAGATGCATTTCCCAATATTCACACTTTTTCCCCCAGTAAATGTTTTCCACACAAGTTTCTGGTCTCTGCTTGTTTGAGGGGGGTCAATTAGGTTTGTACTATTTCAGCTACACTTCAGGATACACGGATTTCAAATCTGAGCTTCTAATGACGGTATTTTATAAAATTAGGGCTGCTCACTCGGTTACAGGTAAAGGCTCCATCGCCATTCGCGGAATTCTTCCAAGCCTTTTTCCCCCCCTCAAACAGACCTCCACATCTCCCAGTGGGAAGCTCACAAAAACACCATTAGAAATGAAGGAGCTTGCATCTCTGCTCCATTCCCTGGATGCCTTCTCCAAATACCCAGAGGCCTTTTCTCAAAAGCAGAGAAACGCTCCAAGGAGGAAGTGGTTTGGACATCTGTCATTGCTATGAGAACACGGCTCCCAGCCCTCATCAGCGGTAGAAATAATTCCAGAAGAATGAAGCAATAGGTAAGTGGGATCTTAAGGGGGGGAGGGAGGGGAGAGGAAGGGTGGGAGGCACGGGCTTGATGGGGGAGAGAGAACAAATCGAAGGAGGGAAGAGGGCCACATACCCATCCCTGAGCCCGACGCATCCCCCCGAGGCAACGCAGAGCTGTCTGTCACGGGTGTGCTGGGAGGTGCGATTTGTCACAGGGCTCCTTTTAATTATGTAAAATGCCCTGAAACTGAAACCAGCCCAGTGGTGGCAGCAAGTTTTCCCACTGACATAATCTTATCTTTTCCAGGTCCCTTCTTTGAACTTGACTATCCTTTTAAAAAAAAAAAAAATCCACCAACATAAAGCTAGCCGTGTTATGCTTCGCCGAACGGATCCAAAAATGATCGGTTTCCGAAATTTGAAGGTTTATTCCATTTAAATAATAATTACATACTTATAACTCATATTTACTTGGAGTGTTTCTAATTTCTTATGCTGGATGGCACATCTGTCTTCGCCAATTACCCAGAGGCACGAGTCTGGGAACAGAAGAAGCCATTAGCTCCGCAGTGAAAGACAAGTGGAACTCTTCTGCGCTTTGACTCCATATTTTCTATGGTGTCAAGCTGTCGTTTTCCTGTAGGGAGAGGACACAGGGAAACCCGAAACCCGATGAACACATTTTCAGCAGCGGGATCATCTCATCCTCCTCATTTGCTGAGCTCCCAAGATGAGCAACTATACTTTCTGAGAAATTCCTTTTAACACCTTCACAGAAACCAGAGCTCTCTGCCCAGGCTGAGATAGGCTCCTCTCCCCTCTCACACATTAGTCTGTTTTCATATAATCTGTGAGTTTCCGAGCACGGACGGCGTTTCCTGCACCTGCTGTGCGCGGGGAGACAGGGTCTCTGGGGCCAGGGCCCGGCCGCCGTGTCCAAGAGGCTCGCCCATCTTCTCACTCGTTGCCATGGAGCTGACCTGCTTCTCTGCTCCTCGTGTTCTCGCTGGTCTCATGGACTCTTCCTTGAATGCCCTCCCAACCACTGTGGCCAGAGTGACTTTTGAACCACACACGTCTGGCCAGACAGACCCCTACTTCAAAACCTACTTCAAAGCCAGTTCCTGGAGGAAAGACGAAGATCCTGAGTTTCACACTGAAGGTCCTGGGAAACCTAGCCCTGGGAGATGTCCCAGCCCCATGTGCCACCCCTTTCGCACCCACCTCCTTAGCTGTGGCCACATGCTGGACAACAGAGTCCTCAGAGCCACCTGCTGTTCCCACTACCATTCCTCCCACCAAGCAACACTGACAGAGTACTTAGGGCTTGCTGGGTGCTGTGATGGGTGCCAAAGACGGAAGCGGCCAGTGAGAGTTTGCAGTTCGCTGAGTCAGAAGTCATGTAGGGGATGCTGACTCAGCTCCAACTCCTTGACCCCGGAAGAGCATCCAGACCATCATCCGCCTGGCCTGCTTAACTAGAGCCCATTCTTCCATGTTTGCAGAAGGAAGTTTGTAGATTGCACGTGTATGATGCACCTCATACCCATTATGATAGTATAAAATAAAATAAAATAAAATAAAATAAAATAACAGGTGTTGGTGAGGATGTGGAGACACCGGAACTCTGTGCATTGCTGGTGGGAATTGAAAATGGTGCAGCAACCATGGAAGAGCCTGGTGGTTTGTCAAAAAATTAAACAGAATTACCACATGACCCAGCAATTCCACTTTTGGGTATATAACCCAAAGCACGGAAGGTGGGACTCAAACAGGTATTAGCACACCAGATTCCCAGCAGCATTACTCACCGTAGACAAAATATGGAAAGAACCCAAATGTCCATGAGTAGGTGAATGGATAAACAAGCCCACACAACATATGTCCACACAACAGAATATCACTCGGCTGACACGTGAAAAGAAGATTCTGACACACAACACGTCCTGCAATAGGGATGAACCTGGAGGACCTTATGCTGAGTGATCTGAGCCAGTCACAGAAAGACAAACATTGTATGATCCCACTGATATGAGGCAGAGGAGTCAAGTTCATGGAGACAAAAAGGAGGATGTGGGTGTCAGGGGCTGGAGAAGGGGGCCGTGAGGAGTCAGTGCTTAGCGGAGACAGAGTTTCAGTTTGGGAAGATGAAAGAAAGTTCTGGAGATGGATGGTGATGATGGCTGCCCAACAGTGTGAGTGTGCTTAATGCCATTGAACTGCACGTTTTAAAAGGTTAAAGTGGCAGATTTTATTTTTTATTTTATTAATATTATTTTTTAAAGATTTTATTTATTTATTTGTCGGGGGCAGGAGTGCACAAGCAGGGCAAGCAGCAGGCAGAGGGAGAAGCAGGCTCCCCGCTGAGCAAGGAGCCCGATGCAGGACTCGATCCCAAGACACTGGGATCATGACCTGAGCCGAAGGCAGAGACTCAACTGACTGAGCCACCCAGATGTCCCAAAGTGGTATATTTTATACATATTTTACCACAGTGAAAAAATGCATATGCAAAATTTCTGCTTCTGGCCACAACACAGTCATGGGGCTCCGATTTACCCTTCCATATTAAATGACAGCCAGACAAAACCACTAAAAAAAAAAAAGATAAAAATAATTTTCAGATGTAGGACAACAGCCAGCACAGAACAGTGATCCTTGCGAGATGGAACAAATGAGGTGTGCCCTCTGGTCGCCCTAGCTTCCTACATTTCCAGACCGTACAACAGGAAGGGCAGCCCAAAGAGAGCCTGGGGTTCTCCCTCACATGAGCAGACAGAGCTGAGAATCCAGGGAGGCGCAGGAGGCTAGAACTTCAGGGCAGCATTCAAGAGAGGAAGGAGCAGCAGAAGAGGAGCAAGTTGCAGGAAGAGAGAGATTTAAAGTTCTTCAGAGGGGCCCCAGGGAGACTTCACTGAGCGCTTGTCAGCAAGCACATGTGAGGCCTGGGAAGAGTCACCAGAAAGGAAATGCGAACTATCGCTGAAGCTAGAAAGAGCTAGCATGCTCCCTGAAGCAGAGAAACCTTGTAGTACACAGGGCATCTGGAAGAATACTCAGAAGGATAATGCCTCAAGAAAATTAGCCCTATACTAATGGCCATTCTGGTCTTGTCTAACAAAGCTTAAAAGTAAAGATCAAAAGGATCGAGCTATTTCTAAGAAACATAACAGCTTCCAAGAACAAAGCTCAAGAGTGTGTAAAGGAATATAAAAATATCCAACAGCCGACAAAATAAAATGTAGAATTCTCTCTCTAATCAAAAGATTATTAAGAATACAAAGTAACAGGAAAATGTGACTCATGATGGGGGGGGGAGGAAGCAATCAATAGAAACACACCCAGAAATAACACAGATAATAGAGCCGATAAAAAGGGCATTAAGTAGTTATTGTAACTAGATCCTGTATGTTAGAACGGTAGAGGAGAACATAAGCATGTTGAAAAGATATGAGGACTGTATCTAAAAGGCACGAATCGAATTGGCAGAAAGAAGAAAAATGAGGTCTAGGACCATACACTACAGAACAAAAATTTAGTGTACTTGAAGACTAAATAGCAGTTGAAGCCATCCAAAAGAAAACAGGGTAAAAAGATGAGCAAAAACTGAATATCATTTAGTGAGCAGTGGGAAACACTCGAACAGTCTAATGCACATTCACCGGGGTCTCTGAGGAGAGGCGGGTGGGAAGGAAAATATCTGAAGAAGTAATGATCGAAATCTTTCCAAATTTGGTGAAAACGATAACTGCAAAAATACAAGAAGCTAAATGAACCCCAAATATGAGAACTGTGAAGAAAACTACAGCCAGGTACACCAAAGAAGCAGTGACAAAGAGAAAACTTTACAAGGAGCTGGAGTGGGGAAGAAGGCCACATAATATACAGAGGAACAAAGATAAGTATGAGGTCCAGTTTCTCGTCAGAAACAACGCGTGCCAAGGGACAGTACAGTAACATCTGAAAGTTTAAAAACTGCCAGTCTAGAGTTATTCCCCAGAAAAGAAAATACCTTTCAAAAATGAGGGTAAAAAAAGGACTTATCAGACATACAAAGATGAAGAAATTCTTCACCAGCAGACCTTTACTACAAGAAATGATAAAGTCCTTTGAGCAGAAAACAAATGGTAACAAAAATTTGGCTGTATACCAAAAAAAAAAAAAAGATAAGCACTGTAAATGGTAATTATTGGGTAAATACAAAAGACGTTTTCTCTTATCTAAAAAAATGTTGAAAGATAATTGATTCTTTCAAGTAAACATAATAACAATACATTGAGGAGTTTAAAAGATAGGTAGCTATAAAGGCATGACAGTAATTAGCACAGAGGCTGTAAACGGAGAAACAGAAGCACAGATTTGTAAGATTGTTACACTATATGTGAAGAATTCTAATATTACTTGAAGATAGATTGCAATAACTTATACTTTTAAAGTATACTTATACTTTTAAAAAGTCAATTTTCAAAAAAAGCCATCATTAGTCATTTATTCATTTATTTTTAAAGATTTTATTTCTTTATTCTAGAGAGAAAGTGTGCACACACAGTGGGGGAGGAGCAGAGGAAGACAGAGAGAATCCCAAGCAGATTCTGCACTGCATGCAGAGTCCAACGCAAGGCCTGATCCCACCTCCGTGAGATCATTACATGAGCGGAACCAAGAGTTGGATGCTTAATGGACTGAGCAACCCAGGTGCCCCTGCATTAGTCATTTCAAGTGTGAGATACATGTACTTTAGGCAACTGAGATATTGTCTCGTTCATTACATAAAAAATACAATGTATAATCCAAAAATGGGAATAAGCTTTAAAATTAAAGCAAGTGGAATTTAGGTGACTATACTTTTCTTATAGTTAAAAAAGAAATCTATACTAGAAGGCTTAGAGCAACTTCCATTTAAAAAAAGAGAGGTAGAGTGAATAAGCCAACAATGCATATAAATTGAAATAATAAAAACCACTCAATTTATTCAAAGGAAGTCAGGAAGAAAAGAACAAAGAGCATATGGGACACATAGAAAAAGTCAATATAATAGATTTAAACTCAATTTTATCAATAATCACATTAAATGTAAATGTCCTAAATATTTCAAATAAAAGGCACAGATTGATTGACTAAAAGTGCAAAAACAAACTACATACTGTCTAAAATAAACCCACTTTTATTAAAAAGACACAGATAAATTAAGAGTAAAGGATGGACACACAATACATCACCCTAAAAATAATCAGATGAAAGCTGGAATGGCTGTATTAATATCAGACAAAGTAGGTTTCAAAGCAAAGAGTATTACCAAGGTTTAAGAGAATCATTTAATGATGATAAAGGAGTCTATTCATCAAGAATACATAACATAACAATTATAGTTGGAGACTTCAGAAACTTCTCTTAATAACTGATAGACCAAGTACACAGAAAATCAGTAAGGATAAAGAAATCCTGAACAACAGTATAAGCCAATTTGATCTGATTTGAGATCTATAGAATATGCTACCTGACTGCAGAAGAATATGTTCTTTTCAAGTGAACACAAACATTTACCAAGGTAGATCTTATTCTGGGACCAAAAAAAAAAAGAATAAATTTATACAAATTCAAATCATACAAGGAATATTCTCTGGCCACAGTGAATTTAAATTAGAAATTAACAGCTGAAAGATATCTGAAAAAATGCCCTAAATATGTAGAAACTAAGTAATACACCTCTAAATAATTCGTGTCAAAGAAGAAATCACAAAGACTATTAGAATGTATTTTGAAATGAAGAAAAATTAAAGCATGACATGTCCAAATGTAGAAGATATAGCTAAAAGTGCTTACCATGAAAGTTATAGCACTGACCGCCTAATTAGCAAGTAAGAATGTTCTTGACACAATGACCTTAGCTTCCACCTTAGGAAATGAGAAAAAAGAAGAAAAAATTTAACTCAAAGTAAGCAAGAGACAAGAAATAAGAGATAATAACAAATAAATGAAATGGGAAAAAAGTGACAGAGAAGATCAGCCAAACCAAAAGTGAGGTATTTAGAAAGATGTATCAAATTGATAAATCTTTAGCCAGGCAGATCTGGAAAAAGAAATAGAGGAATCAAATTACCAGTCTCACAAACAAGAGCTAGGAGAGACATCACTACAAATCCTACAGGCAAAAAGTAATAATAATGAGGGACTGTTATGAACAACTTTATACGACTAAATTCAGTAACTTAGATGAAATGAGGAAATTACTGAGAAGACACAAATTTTCAGAGCTCACTCAAAAAGAAATAATCTGAATGGCCTAGCCTTATATCTATTAAAGAAATTGAATTTGTAGTTAAAAACTTTCTTACAGAGAAAATCCTGGGCCCATATGGCTTCACTGGAGAATTCCACCAAGCATTGGAGACAGAAGCAAAATTAATTCTACAGAAACCTTTCCAAAAAGCTAAAGAGGAGGGAACATTTTCCAACTCATTCTATGAAGCCAGCATTACCCTGATACCAAAACCAGAAAATGATATTATAAGATAGCTACAGAGTATTATCTCTCACAAACAGATGCAAATTTTCTTTTAAAAATTGAGCATATCTAATCCAACAATATACAGAAAGGATAATATATCATGGCTAAATGGGGTTTATAAAGGAATTGCAGAGTTGATTTAACATTTGAAAATCAATGTAATTCATCATATTGGCAGAATAAAGGAGAAAAGACATATGATCACATCAATAAATGCAGGAGACTCATTTCACAAAATCTAACATGTCATGCCTTGCAAATATTCTCTGCAAATTAAAATTAGAAGAAATTCCTCAACATGAGAAAGAGCACCTGCAAGAAAGTTACAAGGAACCTCATTAATGATGGAAGGCTGAATGCTTTCCCCTAATTTCAGGAACGAGGCAAGGATGTCTGTTCCTACAACTTTGGCTCTTGCTGTTGTTCTCACCACTTTCATTCAGCACTGTATTGGAAATTCTAGCTAATGCAGTATGGCAAAAGGAAGACATAAAAAGCAGGCGTACTGAAAAAGTTAAAGTAAAATTGCCATATTTGTTCATAACATGATCATCTATATAGAGAAATCTAAGGAATCTACCAGGGAAAAAAAAAGCCACTAGAACTAATAAGTGAGTTTGCCAAGTTTGCAAGATACAGGTTGATAAAAATATATTATTGCCACATATTAGCAAGAAAAAAAAGAAATTGAAATTAAAAAAAATAAAATCACGTATCTCATAAAACAGATTAAATGCATGGGGTTAAGTTTGACAAAAGAAGTGCAAGTACCACTGAAAACAAAACAGGTCTGAGAGTAATAAAGACCTATTAAACAGACAGGAGTATGGCATTCATGGATCAGAAGACCCAGTGTTTTTCAGATGTCAATCATCCCCCAAATTAATGTACGGGCTTGATATTATCCTAATCAAAAGCTCAGCAGGTTTACCATAGAAATTGATTAGCTAATTTAAAAATTTATATTAAGGGGCGCCTGGGTGGCTCAGTGGGTTAAAGCCTCTGCTTTCGGCTCAGGTCATGATCTCAGCGTCGTGGGATCGAGGCCCGCGTCGGGCTCTCTGCTCAGCAGGGAGCCTTCCTCCTCTCTCTGTTTCTCTGCCTGCCTCTCTGCCTATTTGTAATCTCTCTCTGTCAAATAAATAAATAAAAAATCTTTTAAAAAAAAATAAAAAATAAAAATTTATATTAAAATAAAAAACTAAGACTAGTTACACACACACACACACACACACACACACACACAAAACTTTGAGGAAAATAAAAAAGAGTAAGGTCAGAGGGCCTAACCCAAAACTGATAAATTTTAAGATTTATTGCAAAGTTATGGTAATCAAGACAGTTTCATATTAACACACATAGAGAACATACAAGTCAATGCAGCAGAAAAAAAGTGGTCAGAAATGGACTGATTGATTTTCAACAAAAGTTCCAAGGTCCAAGGCCTTAAAGAAATGACAATTTTTAAAATAATTAATGCTGGAAAAATTAGGTAACCATATACAAAGTTAAGAAAAATAAATGAACTCTGATATTTTATACCATATGTAAAATTAACCCAAAATGGATCATAGCCCTAAATGTAAGAGCTAAGATTATACACCTTCTAAAATACAAGAAGAAATCCTAGTGGTCTTGTGTCCAGCAAAGATTTCTTAAATACTATACAAAGTATGAAACATAAAAGAAAAAACAAATTGGGCAATATCCAAATAAAACTTTTTGCTTTTCAAAAAGAGTGTTACAAAATTAGCAGCTATTAATTAATAACCACAGACTGGGAGAAAAATATCTGGAAAGCATAGATCCATCTATGGACTCAAATCTAGAATATATAAAGAACACTTATAGTTCAATAAGATAAACCAACCAATAAAAAATAAGGAGAAGATCTGAATACACACTTTATCAAAAGAAGACACATAGATGGCAAATAAGCACCTGGAAAGATGCTCAATGTTATTGGTTATTATGGAAATGCAAAATAAAACCGTAATCAGATACCAGAGCACACCCACTGGAATGACTAAGTTAAAAATAAAAACTAACTAAAGGTCCACATAAATGGACCTAGAGAAGGTCCAATGCTACATGAAATAAGTCAGAGAAAGAGAAATACCATATGATTTCACTTACATGTGAAATCTAAAAAAACAAAGCAAATGAAGAAATAAAAACAGACTCCTAAATCCAGAGAACAAACCGGCGGCTGCCAGAGGGGAGGTAGGCTGAAGATGGGTGACATAGGTGAAGGGGATTAAGAGGTACAAATTTTCATTTATTAAAATCAATAAGTCATGGAGATGAAAGGTATAACACAGGGGATATGGTCGATAATACCAGAATCACATTGTCTGGTGACAGATGGTGACCCAACCTACCAGGGGGAGCACGGAGTAATGTATAGAATTGTCAAATCACTGTGTTGTCCACCTGAAACTAACACAACACTGTATGGTATTTATACTTCAATAGAAAAAGGAAAAAAATGCAACAGCTAACTAAATTAAACACATGTGCCACATGCCGAAAGAGAGCGAGAATGAAAGAGGAAAGACAAGACTGACCACACCAAGTCCCAGGGCAGATGGGGAAGCTTCTGGAACTCTACGCAGCTGGTGGGACTATAAAATAAATTACCCACTTTGGGAAAACCGTTTGGCAGTTTTCCTAAAAAGTGAAACATACGTGTACCATATGACCCAGCCATTCCACTCCTAGGTACTAACCCAGTGGAAATGAAAGCATATGGCCCTGCAAAGTCTTGGGCATGAGTGTTCACAGCAGCTTCATTTGGAAGAGTCAAAGTCTGGAAACAGCCCAAATGCCCATCAACAGATGAATGCATAAACAAATTGTGGCATGGCCATACAATGGAATGACTCAGCAATAAAAAGGAGTGAGCAGTTGATACACACAATAATACTTAACGGGCAGGGGAGATACCATAATCGTGACACACACAATAACATGGATGAAGCCCAAAATAATTATTTTGTGGGAAAGAAGTCAGACAAAAAGTATGTATTGGATTATTCCATTTACAAGCAAATCTGGAAAATGCAAGCTAATTTATCATGACGGTAAGCAGAGCAGTGGTTATCCGAGGGCAAGTGAGCGTGGAGGGATGGATTACAGAAGGAGCTCAACGAAGCTTTAGGAGGTGACAGTTGTGTTCACCATTTGACCATGGGGGTGGTTTCACAGACACATGTAAAAACTCATCCATGGTGTATGTGAAATATGGACAGTTTATTATAACTCAGTTATATTTCAGTAAAACTACAAAGCACAACTTCAAACTTACCTTTCTACTTCTGTTTACTAGTGATGCTATGCTCATTTTGAAGCGTAAGAAATAGTCTCCAAGTAGGAAACCAGGGTTTTGGAGACATTGTTGGGGCCTGCTTGGCATATCTGGGGGTGTTCCAAGACCCGGCATTGCCTACTCCACATGACTCAGATGAATACAAGCTTCAACTTCCCCTCTAAACCCCCAGCCACCCGTTTGCCCAGTTAACGGCTTTTGGTTTGAGGAAACTCAGCTCAAAAGTCAGCTCCTCCTCAGGTCAGGATCTGGGACGTCCGCCTGCATTCTGCCTGGCACTCAAGATCAGCCTGGGCTAAGCCCAGTCATGTGGGTCACTCCCAGGACAGTGTGGACAACTCGTCCCATAGCTTCTGTCACAGCACAATGCATGGCCCCCAAAAAACACCTGGTGGATAAATAACAAGCATGGGGTAGGAATAAGTCCAAAACAAGGGCAAGAGGCTTCCTTCGGGATGACACAGACACAGCTGATGGTAAAGGTCCAGGAGCCTGAAAGCGTGGCCCTCCGTCTCTTCCAGATGTCCCCTCTCCAGCTGCTCAGGGCAAGAGAGCAGTGAACAACGAGTATCTCTAAATGACCCCGATACATCTTCCTTCCCCCTTCCAGCTCGGGGGGAAGTGGGGTCTTGTGGGGTAGCCATGGTCACCTCTGGCCTCCAAAGGCCCCACAGGGAGAGGGTACAGAAAAGGTTAGGCCAGACCCAGGCTTTGCAGTGATGAACATCTACAAGGACGGCAGATAAAATCATAATAATCCCTTGTTTGCTCCCCGAGATGCCAAACAGGGGATAAAAGTCCATGTCAGTGGGTCCAAGCTTTTGACCAGAACTGAGATGACTCATGCAGTATCTCCCCTTTTGGATGGGGTCCCTCAGTAGGTTCCAGAAAGGCTGAGTGCAGCCCCATCTGACCCTGCCCCCAGTAACCACAAGTCCCTCCTACATGAGCATTCCTTTCTCTCCCCCACATTCCCATCAGTCCCCAGATCAGCATCACCAGAGGAACCCTCGTGGGGATCTGGCTTACACCACCTGCCAAGGCCCTTCTGGATGCCAGGAAGCTGGGCTCCCTGGGCCGGACGAGTTCCAGAACGCACGCCTCTCCAGAGCCAGTTCTTTGTTTCTGTGGGCAATGGTTTCATAAATGCCAGAGAGTATTCGAGGTGGGCAAAAGCTGGAAAGGAACCAGAAGTCCTCCGGATACCCCAGTTCATTCATTCCCCAAAGATGTGTGTCTGCCCTTTGTGGGGTCTTACGCCACCCGAAGGTAAAGGAGGCGAGGGAGCCCCAGCCTGGCCCCCGGGGAGCCCACAGGTGGTGGAGGAGACCAAGAAGAACAGAGAGGAAGTAAGAGGCAAAGAGGGGAGGGGGTCAGGAAAAGCTTCTGGAGGGGGTGAGCTAAGCCAAGGTTTTAGGAAGTGGGCTACCCTGGACGAGGCCCAACCAGAAAAGGCCTGTTTCAGGAAAAGGCATCAGGGTGAGAGAAGGCACAGACACAGAGGATCCAGGCATCTAAGCAAGCTCTGTGGTGCAACTGGGGGGGGGGGTAGCAGGCTGTGGGTTCAAATACCCCACACAGCCGGCTCAGCTCAGGGGTCCAGACGTATGACTCGGTATTCTGTCAATTAACGATGCACAGTTGCTTACATCTGCCATTTTGAACAGAGAATTCTATTTCCCTTGGTGGGTACTATATAGCTATGGTACAAGGTTCTCAGGGTATAAAGTCAAAGCTAGCTTTCTTCTCTCACCTCTTTAAGACTCTAGGGAATAGCCGGATCCTGGATCTACACAGGAAGAAGGGAGAAACATTTTTTTGATGCACTGTGGGACTCACAGGAAGTGAGTGAAACCTCTAAAGCCCAATGCCCACCCCCAACACCCACACCCCTGCCCCAGTGAAAAAGGAACTGGCCCAAACTGAGCCCAGAACAGTGGGAGGCCAAAGGCAAATGGGGGAGGAGGTCGCCCTGAAGGAATGTGAGACAGTCAGTGGGAAAGACAGCACGGCGTAGACCCTGAGGCCTGTGGCCACCAGAATTTGTAGAAAGAGGGTAGAGGACGGGTACATAGGACATGTGTGAGGAAAACAAGGACCCACTCCTAAAGATAAGCAAGTAAGATCCTGGGGGAGGAATGACTATGCAGAGCTTGAAAGGAACCCAAAGGAACTTCTAGAAATGAAAAATACAATTTGGGAAATAGTCAACTCAGCGGATGGGTCAAACAATAAATGAGACACCACAACTGGAAAAGACTCTCTCATCCCTTCCACTCGCTCCTCCAACGCCAGCCCCTCTGCCTTCTCCCTCCAGCCCAGCAGACACTGCAAGCAGAAGCAACCAGAAGAAATCTTCCACCACGGCTGAGCTCGCCTCCACCACGTGCCAGCACCACACCCACACACTCAGTCTTCACCCCTACTTCTAGCGATGAACTTTTCATGCCCCAACCTGAAGGCAAGTCCACCTGTGTTCCAGAACCGTCTCTCCACATCCCCTGAAGGCCACCGTGCCAGACATTCCCTGCTTCTCTCCCACACTACTCACTTTTTCTCTCTGCTGAAATATTTTCATCACCTTCCTATGACTTAAACCTAGAGTTAAGTGGATTCGACACCCAGAGCCAAGTCTTTTCTCTCTTCCCCTGGTTAGCTAATGTTTTAGCTCCAGGAGCTTCTTCAAGAAAGGCTTACAGGGACTGTATTTCCTGAGTCCTTACCCATTTGGTAGTGTCTGTTGCCTCTCGTGTGACAGTTTGGCTAGGTATAAAATGACTTTCTGAGCACACCCCGTGGATGCCTTTCCCCCTCTATGTTTCTCACCTAACCTCATCACCTTTCCTTGATTCCTGTGTCGTCTTTGAAATTTAGTGCCTCTAATCAGGAATGCCTTAGTGCTGACCAGTGTCTATATCCCCCTTGGGACACAATATTTCCTTTCAACCTGTAGACTCAGGTCTTCCTTTTATTTCTATGTTTCTTAGGTTATAATTATAATTTTAATTATTTTTGTCTCATAATTTTAACACTTTGTTCTTCACTCTCAGGGGGTACAAATATTTGGAATATTCTTTACCACCTCTCCATACTCAAATCCTTTTAAATGCCTTATTTGCTTCCATTTTGTGTTGTTGACTCTCTCCTCAGTCCTGTCCTCCGTATACCTTCCTACATTGTCAGCTTCAGCAGCGTCTGGTCCTTGCGCTGTTTCCAGTACGCCCTCCATCTCTGGTAATGGCGGTACTTGTCTGTTCCACATTTTCCTGAGTTCTGCAAGTTCATGTCTCATTGCCTTTACTCTTGCCATGACTTCCATGGGGTCCATCTCTACTTTAAGTCCTTATTTTATAGAGGCAATTCTCCCATGTTTTCTTTTTTAATTCATGGCAATATGTTGGGTCAGAAATTCCACCAGCTCCACAATATGACTTTGATAAGAAAGAAAAGATGGAAAGAAAGACACTAAACATGCATGCATATCATCCAGTTTTGAGGAAATCCAGTGCGTCCATACTTGATGGACACACCGATGGCTAACCAAAGCCACATGCATCTCCGTGGGGCTCTGTGACTCTTCTTTCTGTGCCTACCGTCATCCCCACATAAACTGCCTTTCCCCTTGGCCTCTAGGATCCTCTCCCTTCCTTGGTGCTCTTTGAATTGCTGCATCTTTGCAGAGAGCCCTGGCTCTTTCCTATGGAGCAAGAGTTTCAGGACCTTCCCCCCAACTCTACAACCACACATGTATCCTTCAGCCAAATGGCCTGCTGGGATTCCTAACCATTCAGTGGAACCATGACCTCATGGCCCTGGATATGCTCCAGATTTTCCATCCAGTGGCACAGAGGGGAATCCCAGGGCCAAGGGAGAACAAATAGGGAAAGCGGCTTGACCATCCTGTGAACACACCGCACCATTTTCTCTCTGCTTTGGACGCCAGAACTCGGGTCTGGTGGCTCTAAGAACCAGTCAACACGTCTGTCCGTGCACCAACTTTTCCTCTGACTCATGACCGTGCACCCTTGCCTCCATGCCTTGCTTCCTTTATCTATCTGTGCTTTAATATGGGCACATGTCAATAAATCAATAAGAATCAGACAGGGGCTGGTCAAGGAAAGCATTTCATGGGGCCAAAGACTGGACATCATTTTAAAACCACTGAACTCGGGCGCCTGGGTGGCTCAGTGGGTTAAGCCTCTGCCTTCAGCTCAGGTCATGATCTCAGGGTCCTGGGATCGAGGCCCGCATCGGGCTCCCTGCTCCGTGGAGAGCCTGCTTCCCCCTCTCTCTCTGCCTGCCTCTCTGCCTGCCTCTCTGCCTACTCATGATCTCTCTCTCTCTGTCAAATAAATAAGTAAAATCCAAAAAAAAAAAGAAAAGAAATTAAAACCACTGAACCTCAGGCAGTGACAACAAGATGCTGACGTTCACTGAACATCAAGTAAAGCTCATGTTTCAGGGACCGTGAGCAGGACACAATCTTTGAGCTGTTTTTCCACGTTTCATGAGGTATGAGGACCAATCCGTATGCAGCCTTTTGCCCTGGCCAACAAGGTGTTCATCTGGGGAGAAGGCTGAGAAGCTGCAGGAACAGAGCAGGTTAGAGCTTCGGGAAACTGGGTGCAGCCGCAGCCTTCGTGATGACAGAGAGCATCTTACCACTAAACGTCCCCTCCCTACCGCAACTGGAAACACCCACCTCAATGAACGGCTGGGCAGATCTCATGGGACGCTCCCTGTAAATGCATCAAGCACGGCGCCTGGAGCCTAGAAACTGAAAAGTAACACTTGGCTCACTTTCTTCCTTCTGAGCCCTGCAGAAGCTGGAGGGCAGCCTCGCTCTCACGGTCTTCCTTCCCTGCTGGGGGCCATCAGGTGTGTCCGCTTCAACCCCGCAGCTCTTACAGGGCTGTTTGGGTGCATGGACATCAGAACAGACTTGTCAGTTTTTTAAGTCATGGGGTTTTTTTTATCGAGTAATATTCACAATGGATCTCTGGATGCTACGCCATTCCATCACCCCTTCCAATTACGTCATGAGAGACTTGCCCCATGACCTCCTCTACATTTTCTCTTCGTAGCAGTAGTTCTCACTTTCTTCACACTTGATTTGCCTGAATTCTTATGAGTAGGTACTATGTTTCTTTAGTTTTAAATTCCAGTTAACCTACCGCATAATATTAGTTTCAAGTGTACAGTGTAGTGGTTCAACATTTCCAGACGTGACCCAGTGCTCATCAGGACAAGTGCGCTCCTTCGTCCCTACGACCTACGTCCCCGACCCCACCCTCGCCTCCCCTCTGGGGACCATCCGTGTGTTCTCTAGAGTTAAGAGTCTGTTTCTTGGTTTGCCTCTTATTTTTTCCCTTTGCTCGTTTATTTTGTTTCTTCAATTCCACATAGGAGTGAAATCATACGATATTGGTCTTTCTCTGAATTATTTTGCTTAGCATCATACTCTCTAGCTCCATCCGCATCATTGCAAATGGCAAGATTTCATTCTTTCTGATGGCTGAGTAATATTTCACTGTACATATATACACCCGTCTTCTTTAGCTATTCCTCAGTTGATGGAGTCTTGGGCGCTAGTAGCCCACTTGGCTGTAGTAGATAATATTGCAGTAAACATAAGGGTGGTTTTTCCCTTTGAATTTTTGTATTCTTTGGGTAAATACCTAGGAGTATAATTGCTGGATCATAGGGTAGTATTTTTATCATCAGAAAAAAAAATACCAGACACCTTAAATAATACACCTGTGTTGCTGCAAACGCATAAGGGACCTTTGAGAGTTTAATGGAGATTGTCCTGCGTGGTGGGAGGCTGAGAATGAGCGGTATCCTGTCTCCCAAAGTCCGCCACTCTCTGGAAACTCTGAGCGGGACTGTCCCGGCGCGGGAACAAAACTCCTTCGGTTAGAACCTCTGGGCCACCCCTTGCTAGCTGGAGGACCCTGATCAGGTGGGTAACATCTCTGTTCCTCAGATGCCACGTGTGTCGAATGCAGATAAGATCGAGCCCAAGCTCAGCAGGTACCCAGGAGGGAAAGAGGCAAACACCTTGAGCAGTACCCAGCACCTCAGGGCCATCCCTGAGCACGTGATCAATAAGGGGACAGAGCCAGACAGCCTGCAAGGGAATAGTGGTCCCTGAGCCACAAAAAAGGAATAAACTACTGCTTCATGCTACCGTGCAGATGAACCTTGAAATCGCTGTGTTAAGTAAAAAGCAGCCAGTCGCTCAAGACCACATGTTGTGTGATTCCGTTTGTATGAGATGCCCGGAACGGGCAGGTGTATGGAGACGGGAAGTCGCTCAGCAGTTGGCAGGGGCTGGGGGGCGGAGGGGAGCGTGGCTGACGGTGCTGAGTGCTTAATGAGCGTGGGTTTCCTTTGAGGATGATGAACAAGGTCTGGAAGGAAGAGTGATTGCTGTACATCGTGAATGTACTTAATGCCACTGAATTGTACATTTTAAACCAGTTAAAGTGGTAACGTCTGTGTTACTTGTACTTTGCCGTTAAAAATAAAATAAAGGCCCAGAGGCCCATCCCCAGAGGATCCCTGGAACACAAGGCAGGCCGTGAGCACACACGCTGCTTTGACCCACCAGTGGTTCCTGCACCGTTAGTTCTGCAGTTTAACAAACCACGTCAACATTTGGTGGCTTGAAACGGCTCAGCTCACCACTGTGTGGGCTGGCTGTGCTGCTCTGGTCCAGGCTCCCTCACATGTCCGTGGTCGGCCAGCAGGCCGCTGGAGGCCGCAGGGTCTAACAGGGCCTCGCTCCCACGTGTGGCTGTTGGGAGGCTGCTGGGTGGGGAGCCTCGGCCAGGAGGGCTGGCCTGTGGTCTCGGGTGCAGGGGGAGTGGGGGGCGCGTGAGGGTAGGAGGAGGGGGCTCAAGTTTGTGGAGGCCAGGGCTCCAAGTAAACAGCCCCGCTTCTGCCACCCCCCATTGGTCAGAGCAGGTCAGGCTGCCCAAATCCAAGCATGCCGGGGAGCGGGGGGAGACCCCAGTTTCCGACTAGAGGTGCTGCCAAGGGGCCAAGGCTCTTCGCGCCACCACTGTCCTGTTAAGTACGCCGGGTGCCCAGTTCCGGCCGTGTGTTTCCCAGACGGTGCCCAGGCCCCACACGATCCCCGTGGCCCCTGTGCTTTCCCCTCCAGAGCAGGGGGGTGGGGTGAGGACGAGGCTCAGACAGGAGGCCGGGGCATCCTCTTTGCAAGCTACTTAGTACATAGTACCGCTGAAAGGGAGCGGCTTGCCATTCAGGGCTGCTGTGTTCCGGGCCCCAGGCAGATGCTCTAGAGGCCCCATCAAAATATCTTCCTTGGTTTTCCTCGGGACTCTATATTTCTCTTTTGTTTCAGAACGGAAGAGGCCTGGCATCACTTTCCTGCCCCCGCATCCAGAGCCGTGTCCTCTCTCTCAGCAGCTCTGGGGGGTCAGCGTGGGGTCCCTTCCAGGTGGAAGAAACAAAAGGGGGCAAAGACAGGTGTGGGGACAGCAGGAGCCCCTGTCTGCTGTGGCCAGGGTCCCAGGGCATATGAAGCAGACTTCTCGTCCAGAAAGAGGAGTTTAGTGCACGGGGAAGGGTCTGCAACCATGAGGGAGGTGACCGGACCAAGTCCGTGGTAATAGGGAGCCACTGATGAGCACAGAGCGCCATGGTCGGGGCCGAGTTCAGGAAAAGCCGTCCACAGCAAGGGCAGACAGATGTTGCTCGGAGAGCTAAGGTGGGACGTGCCAGCAGGAGGCCGAGAGGGAGACGGCACGGAGGTAGAGTCGACGACTTGACGGTGGCTTCCATGTGCAAAGACAGGAAGGAGTGGAGAGGGGACATGGGGAGGGGTGGGTGACAGGGAGGGCAGGGGAGGGGGACAGGGGAAGGCATGGTGCATTTCCAAGGAGAAGGAAACAGACGTGGCTAAGGGCTGCTGAGGGTTCTCGGGAGCCATCCATGCGGTGCTGCGGCCCCGGGGCAGGGGCAGAGCGAGNAAGGCGGATGTACGGTACAGCAGCGCCGCGTCGCCCGCCGCCGGCCCCAGGCCAGCCCTGCGGTCTGATGGGCCGCCGGGTCCAAAACCCAACTTCCCAGATTGAGCAAGAGCGTTTTCTCCTCCCAGATGAACTGCGGTCCAAAACCCGGCCCGGCTCGCTTCCCTGCTCTCTCCGACACTCGGAGTGCTCGGCGCCCGGCCACGGCTGCGTGGCTCACAACAGACTTTACAAGGCTGTCCTCCTGCCAGAGTCCTTTGAGAAGTAAAAATAGCTGAAATGAGCCCGCTCTCCCGGAACCGTGAAAACATTTCACCATCCCCTCCCGCTTTCACCTACTGCCTTGTCACCCTGCACGTCCGCTCCCTCCTCCGGGACGGGAGCGTGGAGCCTCGGGGGGCCGCTGAGCCTCCCTCCACCTCGGGCTCGGCTCGAACCCGGGGCTGGAGACGGGCGAGGGCCCCTCGGTGGCCAAATCCCGCAAGACGCGCCCGCGGTGGGAAAAGAACCGCTTCCTAATCTCCCTGGCACCTGCTGGGGCGCGCGCTGCCCGGGTACGACATTCCGGGCACGGTTAACCCTTCCACTATGAGGGTCCTGGCCATGGGTCGTGTGCCCTCAGGCCAGCGACAAAAATACCTCTAAGGTTTTGGAGCTAACGGTGCATTTGCGAGGTCATTCGAGGCTAAGACAAGAAGGATTAAAAGATCTGACTCCTTCCTGAGGTCCTTAGTTGTAAAGGACCAAAGAAGCCGTAAAACAAAGATTTATTCAGTTTCAGCCGGACAGCTCAATGGCACAGCCCCGTAAGGACCAGGAAAAAAGAAACATCTGGCCAGAAAAGCACACTTGTTTACGAAAAAAAAAAAAAAAAAGGTTTAAGAGTCTTCTCCAGCTTTACCAAGTTTTTGGACGAAAACGAGGCTGAACACGAAAAACAATGTAGAACCTTGAGAGCCACAGGGGCAACACAGGCCGGAGAAAGAACATCTTGTTTCTTCCTCGGCCAGCTGCCTCGCCGGTGGGCCCCCTCCCGAGCACCCCGGGGAGAAGCCCTGCCCTGGTAGGTAGCCCCTGGGGCCCGCGCAGCTGGGGCTCCCCGCACAGGTGGCCAGGCCGCCCCGGGGCCCCGCCCTCTCGTGGGGGAGGGCAGCCGCAGAACGGGTGCTCGGATGCTCGGAAGAGATGCTCGAGGAGGCCCCTGATGACCAGGGCCTCTCTCCCGAGCTCCGCGCACACCGCCCTGGTGCTTTTAGCACCTAGATGGTGACAACCACTTACACGGCGTGGTGGCGGGGGCAGGGGGGGGGGCGGTGCGTCTTTGGAGCCTCGGACAATGGCTGTTTTGTAAGGAAGGAAGCCTGCCCTGGCAGCATGGCCCCAGGCCCAGGCCGGGAAACTCGGCTGCTTTTCCAGGCCTGCCGTTGACTCAGCGCGGCTCTGGGGCCAAGCCCTGCCGCCAGGGTCGGCCCAGCCCCCTCCTGATGCGCACGCGGCAGCCCACGGTCATCGCGGGCCAGCCGGACCCCCAGCTTTCCCCGGGGTGCTCCTGGGATGGACGGGTTAAGACTGGAAGACGCTTTGAACTTCTTGGCACAAAGCTGCCTCAAGTGCGGTAATTAATAAATCTTAGCACAGAGGTGGATTAAGGTCAGAAGTCACTCGGGGGCCTGGGGAGTAGAGCTGGCTCATGGCTGCATCTCTGGGGCCCGTGACGTTTGCAGCCCGCCGCAGGGCGTAGCAACGGCGGGGGCGGGGGCCCCAGGGTCCCCAGGCCGCACAGGTCAGCAGCTGGGGGGACGGGAGCACCATGCGGTGGGAGTCCGAGATAAAGGTTCTAACAGTAGCCAGCGAGGAAGATGCTGGGCAGACGTCTGACCAGGTCGGGGGGCCCTGCGGCCATCGTCCGAGGGGGCCTAGACCTCTCCTGGGCAATCGGGGCCAAGAGGGCTCCCACGTGCGCCTGCAAGACGACATCCCTGGAAACCTCGCACCACCCATGCCAAGTCGCAAAGAGCGTGAGACAAAGCTGTGACTTTCGTTCCACGGGCTCATTCTCTTCCTCTGTAAAGCGGGGTGACGGACCAGCCACGGCGTCAGTGCTCCGGAGTCCCCCAGACTTGCAGTCCTTAAACCCCAACCCCTCCCACACGCACACACGGAGCGTGGGTGGTCTGTGGACGGTCTCCCTCCTGCTGCCCTCCTGAGCCCCGGCGAGACACTCAGGAACCGGCGTGCCGACACCCCGGACGGTCAGGCCAGACTGAGGCAGGACAAGCTCATAGGTCAGTGCCGCGCCCAGGACTGCTCTTCCTGCCCGTCTGCCCTTCCAGCTGTTCCCGGGGCACCTCAGAATGCCACTCTTGGGCCATCAGTCACTGGCACGGGGACACGGAGGTGACACGCTGGCTCCTGAGCTCCCCACAGTGTATTCGATTCCACCCACTGGCCCGGCGTGGTCCCGAGGTGCCCCTGTTCTCTGCACGCTGGCTCTGCACTAAGTCTTCTCTCCCTAAGTCTCTCTGGCCCTGCATTCCCCAGGAAATCCTCCGGATCAACCTCAGCTAACCCGCCCGTCGGCGAATCCCTCCCCAGCCTCCGGAGCATTCAAAACACGTTTCCAAACAGGGACCTGACCTTTGGGCTAACAAAGTCCATTCTCACCAGTAGGGCGCCCTGACCCCTCCCAGTGGCCCTGAGCGTCTCCTCTCCCTGCCCCAACGGCAACGTGCTTGCACGCACGGAAAGCACTCGGAAAAGCCTAATCATTTGTCCTGCTCGTCTGTGTCTGTCCTCCCCTCTGATGCCATAGACCGTGCAGCTAGCCCCCCACAAGCCTGGGTGAAGCTGAAACCAAGGGGGCGTGCTGCACGCCCTGCGGCCCATCAGTGCCATGACCGGCCCGTTAATGATCACCTAAGCCCATCCACATCCGCCCTCCGCTCCCCGGCCCAGCCCACCCACCGCAGCCCCAGCCCCCCAGCCACCAGGCCAGCTCCATCTGCTCCTGTCACCCCGAGTCCACCTGCCCCTTATCATCAGAGGGGGGATCCTTAGTTCCACCCACTTTCCCATCAGGATGACTGCTAAGCCTCTGGTCCTCCCGTCCTCCAAGACTTCCCGCACGCCAACGCCAGAGCGGTCCTTCTCAAATGCCTTCTCTGGCCTGACCCGGGGCCAGGGCTCAGCGCGTGGTCAGTATCGAGTCCACCGATGCACCTGCTGAACGGATTGCAGCACCGTCCCCTCCGCTGCCCTGGGGACAAGGCTCTCAGTCACGGGTCGTCAGTGTGACCTCCGAAGCGGTCGGTGAGGTGGCCGCGGGCTGTCTCCCTGAACACTCCGCGGCACAGACCCCACATTTCAGGGTCGCCCCGGCTACTCCCCTGGAACACCACGCTCTGCTTCTCGGCTTGGCAGACACAGCTCCTTCTGCTCCTCCATCTGTCCTCATCCCATCATCCTTCAGCCCCCCGAGGGTCCTTTCTCCGCCGAAGGGCCCTGCCCCCTCGCTCCCACAAGGGTCGGCACCAGCCTTGGCCAGGCCAGGTCCAAGGTCGCGGGGGCTCGGCCTGGGAGTCCACAGTCGGCGAGGCTCTCTACGGAGTGCGGGCGTCTCACTCAGGGCATGTCCCCCCCCCCATCACACTAGGACAAGCGAGGGCCCCTCCCCGCTGAGGCCCAGCTCCGGTGTCAGTGTGCGAGCTGAGCTTGCCGCCAGGGCTGGCTCCCGGGCCAAAGAAGCCTTGCCTTTAAAATTGCTTCGTTTACGTGCGTGGAAAGCCAGGGTTCTCTGATGCTCTCCGAGCGGTTTCCATCTCACCGGTGAGTTGCTATGCAAACGCGGCAAGGCCAGGGCAGCCCCGGTGTGGCCCCCACGTGCCCAAACCACCCTGCCCTCGGCACCACTTAGGCTTCAGCGCTGGTCTCAGCAGCCTGGCCGGCGAGGCCCCAGTGTGCCAAAGTGCTCCCCCAATAGCACAGCGGTTCCGGCAGATCCCGGAGACCGAATCGGCCGGCTCCCCTCCCCAGATGGGCACGGCCCACCCTCTGATGCAGGCCAGGGGGGCCGGGGGCCGCCTGGGGGAGACCTTCGCGCCTGTCTGCCTGTTCTCACGTTGTCTCCGCAGGCATCAGCCAGGGCACCGAGGGAAGAGGCGGCCGTAAATCATCTGCCCCCACCGTCCCTTCGAGAACATGAGACGTGCTCGGCACAGGTGTGGTTGCGGCGGCCGAGGCCCGGCGGCCCGGCGAGCGGGAGTGTGAGCGGGAGTGTGAGCGGGAGTGTGAGCGGGCGGCAGCGGGGCACGGCTGCGGGCTCCGCCCTCCGGAAATCCAGCCGGGGCCTCGGCCTCCTGCGTGGGCGCTTCCCGCTCCGGCTCACCCGGGGGCGAGGGGGTGCTGCCGGCCGCTCCCATCCCACGCCATGGGCTTGGGCCTCGGCTTAACCCGGCCTGACCCCGCCGAGGCCCCCACACTCAGCGTGCCACACACCACACGCGGCCGCAGGATGACATGACCCCGTCCCGAGGCTGCAGAGAACAGCCTGCACAGGCGAAGCCCCAGCCGGCGGCCCGCGGCGGACAAACAGGAGGGAGGCTGGAACCTGGTGCTGCCGACCGGCCGCCCCCTCGACCCCGGCGGCCCCCTCTGCAGAACGAGCACGGGCGGCCAGGACGTCTGGCCCGGCACAGGGGTGCACGGCGCAGGCTCCGTGGACCCCCGAGCTCCTAGGACCTGCGGACCCTGTCACCGTGAGGAGGTCGGGGAGACGAGATGAGAAGCAAGGGCCTGAACTGTGGATTTTACTGGATTCCCACTTACTCGGGATAAGCCGCCTGCAGAAAATGGGCTGTTATAATCTTTCCTTTCATGTCTGGCCAGGAATCCTGCTCCTCGGAGCAGAGGGCTGCGTCCAGGCTCCTCAGCAGGGCCCGGGGGCCAGCTGTCCCAGAATGACTCTGGCCTCGGCTGGGGAAAATCTCTGCCAGGAGAAATGGTGAAAGTGGCATAAACAGGGAGACTTCCTGCACACACAGCCCCAAGCTACCAGAGCCTGTCCCCGTGAAGGAAGGCTGGGACCTGGGGACCTGTGCCTCCCACCCTGACCACACCGTCCTCATGGAGGCCACGGGTGACTGGCGGGACAGAGCCACGTGTCTCTAAGATGGGACTTCCCCAGGAGCCCCCTCTCAGGTCCCAGCCCTGCTCACGACCAGACCACTGAGGGAGAGGGAAATGCGGAAGGACGTCGGGGCCAGAAGAGCCCACTGTGACCCCCGGCATGGTCTCTCGGTGACACGGGGCCCGCGGGTGTCTCTCGTAGCTGGGAGCACAGGGAGCAGATGAAGGTCAGATCCGGTACCGTCCCCTGTGTGTGCCTCCCGGACGGAGTCAGACTCAGAGAGACAGACAGCAGAACGGTGGTCTCCCGCCGGCGATGGGGATGGTTCCAGCTTGCGGAGATGGAAGGTTCTGGAAAGGGATGGTGCTGAGGGCTGCACAGCCGGGTGAAAGTTCTCAGTGCCACTGGATTGATGGTGAATTGTAGGTCATGGGTATTTTAGCACAATGAGAAAAATTTTGAAAAAACATTGCTGTTCCTGGGGCCCAGGGGAGCAGGCATGTCGAGGCTGAACTTCTCGAGCGAAGAGTAAGCTGGGGCATCCGATGCCTCGGACAGCCAAGGAAGAGGAGCAAACCCTCCTGGGCTTCGGAGTCTGGGGGCAACGCAGTCCCCCCGCAGCCGGGTGTCACTCCGACCCATTCACCAGGTCACCCACAAAGCTGCGTGGTGCAGGGCCCCGAACAAGAGGGGGACGGGCAGGTAGTGTCATGTGGCCACAGTCTCCGTTTGGGAAGATGATCAAGTCCTGGAGACGGGGGCGCTGCTGGGTGCATCCGAGACCACTAACCGTGCCCTTAAAAATAGTCAAAATGGCCAATTTTATGTGTGTATATTAACCACAATGGTAAAAACCTAGAGAAAAGAGAAGGGCGGACTAGGGTTTTAAGTACATATGCAAGGACGCTAGCGCCTGCACAATCAGGCTACGCTGTCCACACAGCCCGGAGAAGTGCATAAACCTCTCTCAAGCTGTAAGAGCAACGCAAACAGTAACAAACAGGACAGGTGGCGGTGGCGATCGGCAGGCGAGGGAGCATCGCAGAGCCAGTCCTGGAGTCCCCGTCTGCGCTCCGGATTGCGCAGGGGCGGCTCTGGGCCCGCGGGGCATGGGGGTCAGCGCCACGCTCTGCCCTGGGCACCGTGCAGACCACGGGGGGCTTCTCGAACACCGCTCGGGAACGTCGGTCTTCCGTGCTGCTCTCCACGGGCTCTGAGGTGCCCAGACGGGCTCCTGTCCCCGGGAGCGCCTGGCCGCGGGGAGCAGACACGGAGCCCGCGAGCTCGGTCCCGCACAGAGAGGGACGAGCCAGCAGCACGCACAGCAAGACACGCGGAGTCCTCCGTGCTGCCCCTTTCAGAACGCGCTGCGGGCATTCCATTTCCCTTTCCTGGCCCACCCCGGAGCCAAATAACTCAAGACGTGGGAATGGACGTGACCCAGAATCTGGAACTGGGCAGGTGGAGGGGACGCTTCCAGCTCGACCTCCTTCCTTCACAAACGGGCTGCACACATGGACCCTGCAGGCTCCAGGGACCTGGCTCGGTCTCCCCCGAGGTGGACGCCAAGACCCGGATTCAGAGCTGGGACACTGGAGCTGTGCTTACTGCTCAAGGCAGTTTGCGGCTGGTGAGGGTCGGGGCGCACGGGCCTGCCCACCGCCTCCCACGTGCCTCGCGGGGGCGCAGGTAGGCACATGGAAGCTTCCCTGCATGGGTGGTGCTGCGGACACCTGCAGCCAGCTGGCCAAAGATCCCCTGAGGCGGCTAAGAAGGTCCAGGGACAGGCCCGCACAGCCTTCCGGGGCAGGGCCTGGATGGCCAGGCTCCCTCCGCGGCCCAGCCCGGCGGACTCTGTCCGCGCCACCTTCCAGTTTCATGCTGTTCCTTGGCTGCGGCCCCTTCACTGCATTTTTCCTTTTCAGTACTTCATGATGAATTAAATTCTTCTCATTTTTTTCCCCTCATGCAAAATAACAAACTGAGAAAGAAAGAAAAAGAAACGCTAGCTGATGAAAACCCCCGAGCGCATCCGGCACCGCATTTCGGAGCGCGCCGGGGCTGGACCCCCAGGGTGGGCCGTGGTGGAGTGGGGTTGCGGCGCCCACGAGGCCTGAGCCCATCCATCCCTTTGGTTTGGGGGAACCCAAGTGCAAACCGGTGACACGGAAATGATGGCACCTGCCTCCTGAGCTGGAGGAGGAACGGAAGGGAACGGGGGCGCGGAGTGGGAACACAGGGATGATGCCACCCTCGCCGCCAGACACATCCAACCGTGACCCGCCCTCGCCGCCCGTGCGTGGTCCCAGCCCGCAGGTCAGCGCCCGCGGAGAGCGCACGCGGGCGATCGATGGCGCAGTGCCCACTGTCTGCACTCCAGGCTGACCACGCGCTCCTCCGACAAGCTCCGGGCTCCCCGCTGCCGCCTGGACATCTTTTCAGAGGAAAGGCCGCTTCCCCGCGGGCCGCGGGGCGACACAGCCATGGCCCTGCCACCAGTCGTTGGGCACCCACCACTCCCTCCAGCCCTGGCCACCGTCCCGCAGTGCAGGGGTCTCTACCCCTGATCCACGAGCCTGTAACCTGAGCCCCCAAGAGCTGATGTGAAGAGCTGGAGGCCATGAGGGTCAGAGGCCAGGCGCCCTGGCTCCAGAGCCCATCAGCCCTCCTCCCAGCACGTCCTCAACCTCGATCACCGTGCTCGTTCTCCCAAAGGAGCCAGAAGGGGCCCCCGCACACATGGCTGCTTCTCCCTTCTTTGCTCTCCCGAGAACCTCTCCGTCCAGAGCCATGCGGGCTTCCCACAGCAGCCCTGAGCGGGACGGGGGCTCCTGCGGGATCTGGGAACAGAACAAATCTGGAACTTGCTTCGAACCTCACCCCCAGGGCCACAACCCCGGTGAGGCCCAGCGACCCTGTCCCTGCCAGGTGTGGGGGGGAAGGGAATTCCTGGATGGAGAGGCCAGCAGGTGTGGGGCTTAATCTGGGCTCCAGTCTGGGCGTCAACTCCAAGGAGCTGCCATGGTTTCTTCCACTGTGAAATGGGAACGAGACAAGACCACCCTGCCTACAGTTCTTGGGAGGGTGAAGGGAACGACCTACGCACAAGGCCCGGAGAGCAGCCGGTGGTGATGCGTGCCCGACACCAGCGACCCACACCCCTGTCCCACCTCGTGCCGGGCCCCCTTTCCCTTGTGCATAAGGGAGGTGACATCCACGTCCCGGCCACGTCACAGGGCTGTTATAACCACAGCATGGAAGACGCTACGTGAAAGTTGTCTTCGGGACAGTCATCTGTTCAACCACCCGTCCGACGTTCGCTGAACACCTACTATGTGCCAGCTGCAGCGTTAGGGCCTGAGGATACCCGGGGAAAGGAGGCCCGGTCTGGGTCCAGGCCGCAGGATGGCCACAGTCTGGCTGGAGCAGAACGGGAGAACTTTGCCCAGGACGTGAACTTCCTCACCCGGGAAGAGGGAGGCTCTTGGGGCGGGTCCCTGGCCCCACAGGCGCAGCAGCCCTGAGCTCCTGGGTGACGTCCGCAGGCATGGAGATGAGTTGTGAGGGGTCCAGGACTTTCTGGACGGACCAGAAGCTGGACGAACGTCCAGGCAGCACTCACCCTCTGCCTAACTCTCCCTGCCCAGCCTCTTCTGGGGATCTAGATGAGGAACCCACACAAGACAGCAAGGCCGGCCCAGAGCTAGGATCTCGCCCATTGGAAACCCAGGCCCAAGGGCTCCCCTCTGGGATCTGGGTGGGAGCCAGATCATTTAAACAGCCGTTTGATGGACAGAGTGCTGACTCCTCGCTTGATCCGTTCCCCCGGTTGTCACGGGGGTTGGTGCTGGCTAGCCCAACTCTTGCTCCAATTTGAGATTGAAGGGAAGTGCCTAGCATAGCACTGGGCTCCAAGAAACTGCTTAAAAAAAGTGCCCCAGCTTAATTGGTCATAATGTCCATAATAAGGACAAAGAGCAGGTGACACAGGAGTGTTCCCTGAATTCAGACCCACAGGGAAGCCATGCCCAGGCCTCCCAGGGGCCCAGGTATCTGTGCTTGAGTGCTGAGTGTGAATGATCCCACAACCGTATCCTGCCCCACCATGTCCCTGCAAATGCTTACAGGCTTCTCTGTCCTGGCAGACCTGGGAAAAGTTAGACCAGAAATTCCTGGCAGGAGCTGTCCTGTTACACTTCCAGAGGCCACCGGTTGTGAGTGTGAGGAAGAAAATGAAGTCGTTGCTCCTGGTCCTACAAGGTCCACGCTCCAATCTGTGCACCTGCCCGGGGCCATCACAGGCACACCTCTCGCACTGCCCTTGGTAGCCCTTCGGAAGACATGCTCATTGATGAAGAGTCCACCCCAAACTGGCAAGTTGTGTTTTCCTGGTGACTTAGCCTGATCACCAAAATCTCACAGATCAAACTTCTCCAAAAAATAAAACTTGACAGCCTACGGCCCAAGGACCAAATCCAACCTGATGCCTGGGTTTGTAAATAAAGTTTTATCGACACCCTGCCACACTCATTTCTTGACACACTGCCTCTGGGTGGTTTCGCACTATATGGGTGCTGCTGAAATGTTGATTTGTGACAGTGCTTTGATCTGAATGTTTGTGCCCCCACCCGAATTCATCTTGTGAAATCCTACCACCCAGAGTGATGGTGTTTGGATGGTGGGGCCCTTGGGAGGACAGAACCCCCATGATTGGGATTGCTGTCCTTATAAAAGAAACCCCAGAAGGCTCCTTTACTCCTTCTGCCATGTGAGGACACGGCGAAAAGACAGCCACGTACGAACCAGAAAGTGGGCTCTTACCAGACACTGAGTCTGCCAGGACCTTCATCTCGGACTCCCAGCCTCCAGAGCTGTGAGCAAACTCTCTTGTTTATAAGCTACTCAGTCTGCAGTCATCGGTTACGGCAGCCTGAGGTGACGAAGACAGAGCCGCAGAGCCAAAGATATGTACCATGTAGCCGGGCCCTACAGAGAAGCGGGCCGGCCCCCCTCTGCGTGAAGAGGGGGACACCTGTGGGGCTCTCCCCTCTGTGTCCTGACGTCAACCTGGTGCCCAGAGCGGAAGGTCCGCATCGAATGCTTGTCAACCTGGTGCAGACACCTGCCCAAACACACCCCAAATCATCAACAACATTCCCTTAGACCCCCTGTGACGGGCCCTGATGCGTCCCCACGTGGCTTCTCAGGGTGGACCTCGCCCAGGGGAGGGGCAGGGCGCACAAGCTTGCTTCTGGGGCACATCTTTGGAGGAGATCATGCGCCTTCTGTGTGCACAAAAGAGGATTCTGGAAATGTGTTTCCAGTTAGCTGGAAGTAGAGGGAGAAGAATTATGATTTCTGGATGATTCTGGGGTTACCCAGAACAGAAAGGGTGACGCGAATGCCTGAAAACAGGCGAGCTGCTCATACCCACTGAGTCACTGAAGCAGAAAGGTCACAGATAGTGTGGCCGAGATAAGTGGGTAAGATGTTCCAGAGACAGCTGACCTCCCTTCTCCTCCCTGTGCAGCCTCAAAAAGCACAGGGGGGTGACAGCTCTCCCACTTGCGGGAACTTAGCTCCGGAGGTGCTCCTGTTTGCCCACACGCCCGGCGATCCGTGGGAGGATGGCGCAAGCCTGGTGACTTCAGGCAAATCTGCTCACGCTCTTTGAGGGGCGCGGCAGGGGGGTCCGCTAGCTCTGCTCCAGCCTGTCCGGGACCCCACACTGACTGCAGTCCAGCCCCCAGCACGGGGTGTAGACCCCCGCTGCCCGTGGCCTCACCCAGCTCCCCTGCTCCCTCCGGGGGCCTGTGACAGCCCTGGGACGAGCCCCTGCTCTTCACACTCTGTGCTCTTGCCCCTTCTGCAGCTGGGCTGCCCATGGCCTCCCTCCCTAACTCCCTCCTTGGGAAATCACCTCGCAACTCAGGAAGCACAGCCCGGCATCTCTTCTGCCCGCCACAGTCTTGACCTCCCCGCCCCCCACTTGCCCGTCGCCCAGAGCTCCCCTGGCCCCCTGAACTCCCATCGAACCCCTGGGACCCAACAGGCTTGCTTTGTCTCTCCCCCACCCCTGATAACTAATTGTCCAGAATTGGGGGTCTCACGGATCCCCAAGCCCCCCACTGCTTGTTAAATGTTTCCTATCTTTCAATCTTTGCACTGATAGTTTGTTTCTAGATTCCTTCAACCTAAGTACCACCGGTTTAAGGGAACAGAGGGGGAAGCAGATCTAGAGTCCAGGTAGCGGTTCATTCCAGCATGTTCCACCAGACAGCGGCTCCATCTTTGTACACCCAGCCCGCACGGGCAGTGGGAGGGACCAGGGCTCTAATGTCTTTGTCCCCCCAGCTCTTCTAGGCCCAGAGCCCCCTCCTCTCCCTCAGCTCCTGAAGCTCTGCATCTCCTGCTTTCTGTCAGCCATCTGTGCATCAAACATCTGTGACCCTTTCCAGTGAGGAAGGAGGGGCCCGGCACCCCCCATTCCAGCCTCAAAGGAACTGTCAGCCTAACAGGGAGATAAGAACCCAGGTGGAGAACCCAGAAGAAAGTGTAAAATGCAAGCATCCTTCGCAGCATCTGGGATGGCCCTGTCACAATGAACAAGATTCCAGCATCATCTCTCCTACCTCAGTGGCAAAATGCCCAGCTGGCACTCACTGGGTATTCGCTCGATACATCAGCAATTAAAATGTGCACTGCTGCGGCCACTGGGGGAAACACTATGGAGGGTCCTTAAAAAAGTTAAAAATAGAAATACCACATGACCCAGTAATTCCACTACCAGGTATTTACCCAAAGAAAACAAAAAGACTGATTTGAAAAGACATAAACATCTCTGTGTTTACTGCAGCGTTATCTATGGTAGCCAAGACCTGGAAGCAACCCAAGCATCCATCGATGGATGAACGGATAAAGATATGGTATGTGCGTACAATGGAATATTACCGAGCCATCAAATAGATGAGATCTGGCCCATCGGCCACAATGTGGGTGGACCTGGAGGGTGTCGTGCTCGGTGAAATAAGTTAGGCGAACATTGTGTGATGTCATTCGTATGTGGAATCTAAAAAACAAAACAAATGACCAAACAAAGCAGAAGCAGACCCATAAATACAGAGACAGACTGAGGGTTGTCGGAGGGAGGGGGTGGGGGGATGGGCCACGCGGGTAAAGGGGAGTGGGAGATACAGGCTCCCGGTTATGGGATGACTAAGTCAAGGGGACGAAAGGTACCATGGTGCTGTGACGGTGCTGCCCGGTGACCGGTGGGAGCCACACTCGTGGTGAGCACAGCATGTCGTGCAGAGTCACCAGATCGCTATGTGGCACAGCTGAAACCAACATAACGTTGTGTGTCCACTGTACTTCAATAAAAATACAAGGATGGATGCATGGACAGACAGACAGATAAAGGGCCTACTTCCGGGTGAAGACTGCAGAATGAAAAAGAGTCACAGAGACACCCATCTCTGATATCCAACAAAGTGGGGAAAAAAAGTCATAAGACAAAACTCATCATCAATAACCACTCGATGCCGTAAGCACCGAAAAGGACAGCCAAGCGAGAAGCAGGAGATCCTGGTTTGGCGCGAAGTTGTGCAATTCCTAACCCCACCCTCCACCCCTGGGAGATCTTCTGAGGAAAGAAATTCATACTGAGAATTCTGACAAAGCTCGCAAGGGGCAGCGGGCTTGGGCAGGCAGGCAAACGTGAAGCTAAAACCTCACGAGTTGAAGTCGCTGCATGTTCCAGAAGGAGCTCAGTGGAGGGAAAATGCATTTGCCCTTTTCCAGGATGCCAGATTCAGCACATAAAAACATGCCAACATGTCCTTTTTGGGATATACTTATCCTCAACAATTATCAGTTCTTTATCTGAAATTCATAATTAACTGGGCATCTTGTATTTTAGCTGGCAACGCCACCAGGGCACCGTGCTCAGTTGGAACAGAAACCTGATGCCCGTGGGAGGGAGAAGCATGCCCTCGGCGGGCCTGACTGGGCCCGGGGACAGAACACTCAAAGATGCCAGAGCTGGGGCTCTCGGCCTCAGCAGATGCCCCTTTGCTACCTGTTCCCTCCCACAGACCACAGGGAGTCTGCCCACCAGTGACATGCCGTCTTCAAAGTACAGCTCAGAAAGAGGAAGAACAAGTTGCCCCAGGTGAGATGGGAAAATGACGCTTTCACACGCAACACGTCACACAGATAGAAAAGACTGGACCAAGACGCCCCATCACGCAGGATAAGCAGAACGGAAGGGTGGCCTCCAAAGGGAACCCTTGCCCTGGGGCTCCTCGGGACCAGCAGGGGGTTTGCAAGGTCAGCGCCAGAGACTGACAGCTGCACCTGCCTCTTCCTCTTGCAGGTGTTACTGCCCCATACACTTTTCGCACCTCTATCTGTTCTTAAAGAACCCACGCCAGCAACAAAAACTGGTGGAGAAAGGGGCGATGGAGTGGCGTGACAGAGCCACTCACCCATCCTGTGTAGGCGGGGAGTCAAGACCTGATGCCAAACCTTAAATCCTCAGGACTCATCTGCTGAGTGATTTGTAAAATATTTTTCAGTAACCTAAGGAGGGTCTTTAAAGACTGCTATCTCTTGTGGTGAGGGGATTCATCTAAAGTTCAGCTATTCCATTATACTCCTTTTCTTTTTTTAAGCTCAAGTAAAATTAAAATTTTGTGTTTTTAATCATGCAAAGTATGATGCTATTTTATAGGAATAATATCATCATGTTGTTCTATATATTCACCTGTTTTTCTCTTTATTCCTATAGAGAAGTCTGGCATGATGTTCACTAGATGTTAATCCTATTAGTTTCTGGGCAATGGAGGATTTGCTGGTTTCCTCTTTGTACTTCCCTGTATTGCTTTAGTTTTTGCAATGGCATGTAAAACTTTCATCAAAAAAATAAAGCCATTACCTTAAGATAACAATAGTTATAATGACAATATATATGGCTCACACTCCTCAGCACTTTATATGTATAACTCCTTTATAACTCATCAGAAGGTGAATCATTATATCTATTTTAAAGTAAAGAAAATGAGACAAATATTTACATAGAATCTCAAAAGAATTTACATAAATATCATTAGACTAATAAGTTGAGCAAGGGGTTGACTACATACAAATATATATTGCATTTCTATACACCATCAGCAAATACTTGGAGTCAGTTAGTAAAAAGAAAAACACCTTTCATAATAGCAACAAAAATCAAAGGTATCTAAAAACAAAACTAATTAGAAATGAGTAAGGTCTGTTTGCTTTAAGCTTCACTGAACTCTAGAGTTATTGAACTCTATTAAAAATGTATTAAAGAATGCCTACGTAAATGGAGAGATAGCCTATGTTCATGGATAGGAGCACTTATTATCACAGAGACATCAATCTCTCCCAAAAGGAGAGTTACAGCTCAAATTACTCAAATAAAAAAACGTTTTTTAATTATAACTTGGTTTTCCATGGATTGACAAGCTGATTATAAAATATTTATGGGAAGACAAAGGGTCAAGGACATTTAAGACACTCCTAAAGAAGAGTAAGTTAGAGATGTATCCCAATATGAAGGCTTATTCATAAAGTTAGGGCAAATAAGATAGTGTGATATTGCTGCAAAGACTGACAAAATGGCCACTGGAATGTAATAGAAAGCATCAAAATAAATCCACCCACACATGGAACTTTAACATATGACAGAGGTTGTTCTGAAGATCAGTGAAGAGAGGAGGGACTATTTAGCAAATGGCTCTGGTTTCAATAGTTATTTTTATGGGGGAAAGTGAAATTAGATCTCTATCTCAAACCATTATCAAAAGTCAGTTCTAAATAAAGTCTTAAATGTGAAAAACAAAACACAAATTTTTAGATGAACATTTAAGACAATATATTTTTATCTAAGTGTAGGAAAGTATTAAGGCACCAGAAAGTATTAAACATAACATAAAATATTAATACATTTTAAGTTATTTCAATTAATAACTTAAGTTCACCAAAAACCACCACAAAACAGTGAAGAAAAAAGCCACAAACCGGGATATAATGTTTGAAACTCATACAAAAAATAACTATTAGTGCCAAAAATATGTAAGGAACTCCAAATCAAAAGGGAATAAATCAGGAGTGCCTGGGTGACTCAGATGGTTAAGCGTCTGCCATTGACTCAGGTTGTGATCTCAGGGTCCTGGATCGAGCCCCGCATCAGTCTCTCTGATCAGCAAATAGTCTGCCTCTCCCTGCCCTCTCCCTCTGTGCTCTCTCTCCCTCTCTCTCATTCTCTCAAATAAATAAAGTTTTTAATTAAAAAAATAAAGAACCCAAAAGGAATAAATTGAATTTTAAAAATACATAAATAGGCATTCTACAGAAGAAACACAAATTCTAATACATATGTGAAAGGTGGATTAATCTCTTCAGTAATCAAGAAAATACAAATTAAGGTCATCAATAAGCTATTATTTTGCTCTTTATTGGCAACAATTGAGTCTGACTGCACCGTGTTGGACAGTATACAGATGAACAGAGTGTGAATGGACACAAACACTCTGGAAAACAATGTGGCATTATTTGCAAAGTTGAACAGTCACATATTTAATGACTCAACCATGCCACTCTGGGTTTATTCATAAGAGAAACGAACCCAAACAACCCCACAATGGAATAGGATGTAGCAACGAAGATAAATGAACTACAGCTACACGCAGCAATAGAACATTTTTATTGAGTCCAAAAGCCAATAAAATGAAACATTATCGAGTCAGGCATAAATACATGCATGAGATTTTTTTTCTTAAGTAAGAGTATAAGAAACAGATTTAAGGCAGTAGCTATCTCTGAGAGAGGCAGGGAGAGAATAGATAAATGCAAACTCTTGCTTCACGGGTTGTTTATCATTCTGCTTTATAACCTAAATATATGGTATACATAATCTTTTGTGCGATTTTTGTATTTTAATAAAGAAAAAAATTAATGAAAAAGAAACCAAGGCACAGGGAGCTTATAGAAGTGTTCAAGGTCAAGGATAGAAGAGTGGGCGGAGCCGGGATGCAAAGGTTCTTGGCTGCTGCTCTCCTCATCCCCTGCACTCTGCTTCATATGTGTGTGTGTGTGTGTGTGTGTGTGTGTGTGTGTGTGTGTGTGTGTGTATTTAAAGATTTTATTTATTTATTTGACAGAGGGAGACGCAGGGAGAGAGGGAACACAAGCAGGGGGAGTGGGAGAGGAAGGAGACTTCCCGCAGAGCAGGGAGCCCGACACAGGGCTCGATCCCAGGACCCTGGGACCATGACCTGAGCTGAAGACAGACCCCCCCCCCCCCACTGCAGGGTCCAGCAGCAGCTTTGGAAAGACTGTGACAGACATTGCACAGTTCTGTGTGCTGGGAAAGACTTCACTCCTTGTAAGCCCCATATCTTGAGCTGGAATCCTGTACCCACAGTGCTTGAGTTCTTCATTTCAAAAGAAATCTCCTTTAAAACTCAGTGCTTTTCTGATTATACAACTAACACATGTTTCTAGAGAAAATATGAAAAACGTAGATAAGCACAAAGAAGAAAGGGGTATAAAGCACACACAATCCCCACTCATAAAGATAATAGCTTTATCAATTGGTGCCTCTCTTTCCAGTCCTTTCTCCTGTGGACATGTGACTCTGAGTTTGTGTGTGTTTGTACTTAAGATGTTCCACTTAACTGAGATCTTATTGTATATACAGTCCCTGAGTGCTTTTGACTGACTAAAGAAAACACTGATCTTCCCCCTCATTTCAAAGATAACGCTTCATGCTTTTCTCTCCAGAGCCCAGGACCTCGTGGGCGAAACCCTCGCTTGCACTGGCTCCATGAAGGACTTTGTGACGGTCCCTGTGTCTTTCATTATCACCGTTCTTCAGATGAGAAACCATCCTTAGTCAAGTACAGACCAGAAGAGCTCTCCCAGGACTTGGTTGCTGCGGGGTTAGGGGAGAATTACAATGACAAGTGTGGCAATTTGCATTTGTATCGCGGTTCCAGCTCTATGACCCACTTTCACGTGGAAATGCAACTGCCGTTCGGGTGGAAAAGGGGGAAGACAAAGCCGTACAGATACTCATCAACTGGCCTCTTGAGTTGGACTGCCAGAAATTAAATCCGGGGCTTGAAATTCTGTACACCCACGTTTCTTCATCAATAAATTGAGGATAATAAAAGCACATGACTCACGTGGTTATACAATGACAACTGGAAAGAGCCAACACACACAGATCAATTAATGGCGTTCCTGGCACATAATGAGTGTTGAAGAGATGTTACTCCGGTCAGCGTCATGGAGGTGATGCTGGGGACGGTGGGGAGGATGGTGGTGGCCATGATGAGGACATGAAAAAGATCTGTGAAACACTTTGGGGATTCAAGGGATTGATTATGTACAATAAAATGGACTCCTGCTAAGTCTCCAAATGAGTTCGGACAGAAGTATACGCTCCAGGAACCAGGTACGGAGCATTGCTATCGTCCTGAAGAGTTCCCTCAGACGCCCCCTTTCAGTTAACTAATCTCCCCCTGCAACAACAGCCCCACGCAACAAGTGTGCATCAGATTTATCATTATATGCTCGGTCTTTTACTGAGATTCATACAAAGAAGTCCATTTTATCCTCATTTCCTGGATGCTTAGCTACATGTCTTTGCTATTTTACATTAATGGTTGTTTGGGGGGGGATGTCGTCTACACCGCTCTCATGTTATATTATCACCTCCGAGCGGTATTATGCCATTTCACACATAAGAACAGTATTACTTCCATTTCTCCCAACCTAATCTTTATGCTACTGTTTCATACATTTAACTTACACACTGTAAGAAACCCTAAAACACATGGTGACAATTTTTGTTCAAACAGCCAGCTCTCTCCTAGAGATGGAAATAGCAAGAAAATAACTTTTGTATGTACCCGTGTCGTTTGCTTTTCCGGTGCTCTTCCTTCTCTGTGTGGACCCCTATTTCAGTCCCTATCATTTTCCTATTTTCTTAGAGGACTTTCTCGTACATTTCCTGCTGATGAAAGATTCTCTTGGATTTTGTATGTCTGAAGTCTCCTTCACATTTGACAAATGTTTTCTCCAGGTGGAGGATGCCAGGTTGAGAACCCCGTCTTTCTGGACTTTTCCGTTCCCAATGAGAAGCACGCTGCCATTCTCCATATGCAATGTGACTTTCTTCTTTGGTTCCTTTGTAATACTTTCTCTTTGTTGGCTTTGACCAACTGGATTATGAGGTACCTTGATTATGATGTGGTTTTTATCATACTTTCTTGTTTTCAAGGCTCATTGAGCTACTTGGATCTGCAGGTTAATAGTTTCATAGAATTTAGACATTTAGGGGCCAATATTTCTATTATTTCTGGGTATGGCTCCCCTGTTCCCTCTCCTTCCCCCATTTTCAGGGCTTCTCATTCCATTCCACTTACATTAGGCCACTTGCAGTATCCCCACAGATGACTGAGGCTCTGGTTTGTTTGGTTTTTTTTTTTCATTCTTTTTTCTCTGTGTACTTTCTTTTGGATCGTTTCTATTGTTATGTCTTCAAGTTCCTCAACCTTTTTTTTTGCAGGGTCTAATCTGCTAATCCAACCCATCTGATTTTTCATCTCATGTGGCACAATATCTATCTCTACAATTGAATTGGGGTCATTTCTATATGTACCATGTCTCTTACCTAACTTTTTTTTAACATACAGAATACAGTTACATGGACCATGTCGATCGATGCCTTTGTCTGCTAAAGGTGACATCTGTGTCAGTTGTAGGTCAATTTTGCTTGATTGATGATTCTCCTCATTTTGGGTCATATATTCCTGCTTCTTTGCATGTGTGGTAATTTGTGAGTATATACAAGACATTGTGCATTTTACCTTGTTGGTTGCTGGATTGCTTTTATTTCTGTAAATATTTTTGGGGGTTTTCTTGGCATAACTTAAGGATGACAGCAAGTTACTTGGAGAAAATTGATTTTTCAGGAAAGATTTCTATGACTTTTTCGGTGGGTCTAGAACATTGCTCCATCTAATTATTCTCCACTAGCGTGGCAAGACCTGCCTGAGAATTCCAACAAGGTACTCCCATAGCTCTCTGGTTTCATGCTGTGTGGTTCCATGCACTCCACTACTCTACCCTTCGAACCTCAACCACGTTGGTCTTCCCAGACTCTCAGATCCTTGTCTTCAATACAGCAAGCCAACCAGGCTCCATCTGGGCCCCTCTTCCTTATGCCACAGTCGAGAAACTTCGTCAAAGCATTTACTTTAGCAAAGTAAGCTAGAGCAATCGTAGGGCTCACTCCATCATTTCCCATGATGGAGGGATCCATGTCCTCTGTTGTCTGGAACCCAGTGCCTTGAAAACTGTTGTTGCACATCTCTTGTCTTGCTTTTATTTTGTAGTTTTATGGCTGTTCCAGGCACGTGGATAAATCTAGCCCCCAGGACTCCAGCTTGTGTGGAAGCAGAACCATCAAAGAAAATATTTGCAACCACTTCGGGGGTTAAAAATATAACTTACATGCAACAAAATAAGCCCGTTTTAAGGTTCCAAATAAGCTTCCCCAACATTAATGGTATTTGCCTCCATATTATTTACATATTCTAGATACAGGGTTTTATAAGATATGTAAGATAAATATTTTCTCCCATTCTTTGTCTCACCTTTCAGTTTCTTAATAGTGTACTCTAAAAAGCAAGCTTATGCTTTTCATGAAGTCCAAATTAATTTTTATAATTTTTAAGTATAGTTGACACATAAGGTTATTGATTTGTACATATGTGTTCTATCTAAGAAAACTGTGCCAAGGCAAAAAGATTTTTCCAATGTTTTCCTGTAGAAGTTTTATTCTTTCAGATTTTAGGGGTAAGTCTATCCTCCACTTGGAGTTAACCTTTTTTAATATGGCAAGGGATGACAGTCAAGTTTCATGTTTTCCCATGTGGATATCAGCTGTTTGAGCACCACTTGTTGAAAAGTCACCCTGTTCCGCACTGAACTTTGGTACTTTTACCTAAACTCAATCGACTGCTTATGCCTGGTCCATTTCTCTATTCTGTTCTGTTGATCTATATGTCTGTCCTCACATAATAAATACTATGCTACCCTTATTCCAGAAGCTTTATCTTAAGTCTTAAAATCAGCCAGCTTAAGTCTTCCAACATATCATCCTTATTCATAACTTAATAACAAAACTTCCACATAAATGAAGCAAAACTTGAAAGTATTGGGAAGAGAAAGAGATTTATAACCTGTTGAAGATTTCAACATTCTTTTCTCAGTATTGATGGAAAGAGTATTCGGAAAATTAATAGGGATAGAGAAGACTTGGAGAACACTATTGACCAACTTGACCTAACTGACCTAACTTGACCAACTTGACCTAACTTGACCTAACATTTCTAGAACACTCTACCCCTAATCTGTAGAACATGTTCTCATGAGGTACACACAGAATATTTGGCATGATAGACTATAGCCAGGGTCATAAAACAAACCTCATCAATAAAAAAGAGAAAGGAAAACATACAGAATATGTTTTCTGACCTAAATGAGATATTATACATCAATAACAGAAAAAAATCTTTAAAATCTCCCGTGTCAGAATTTTAAATATAATCCACAGTTTTAAATAACCTAGAAGACCAAAAAAAATCCACAGGGACAATTAAAAAATATTCTGAGCCAAGAGAAACTATAACCACAATGCATTATAATGTCTGAAGTGCAGCTAAAGTACTGACTAGGGGATGATCCTACTTTAATGTTCATATTAGAGAAGAGGAAAGGTGCTAAATCAATTAGTACTTTGAGCTAGAGGGGAAAAAGCAAACTGAAGCCAAAGTAAGTGGAAAGAAGAAAGTAAGAAAATAGAAACAAATGAAATAGGAATTTAAAAAACCCAGAAAATACATGTAACCAAAAGCCAATTCTTTGAAAAGATCAATACAATTAATAAACACTTGACAAGAGGTGCCTGGGTGGCTCAGTCATTAAGCATCTTCCTTCGGCTCAGGTCAGGATCCCAGGGTTCTGGGATCGAGTCCCGCATCGGGCTCCCTGCTCAGTGAGAGTCTGCTTCTCCCTCTCCCACTCCCCCTGTTTGTGTTCCCTCTCTCGCTGTGTCTCTTTCTGTCAAATAAATAAACAAAATCTTTTTTAAAAAATGACAACACAATTAACAAGTTTAGGCCAAACATTCTACAAACTGGATGAAATGGACAGGTTTTTTGGAACACACAAATAATCAAAACCGACTTAAGAAGAAAAAGACAACTGCATAGCTCTATGTCTATTACTGAGTTGGATTTATAATAACATCCTTTCCCACAAAAATTCCAATGTAGGTGCCCTCATGGGTGAAGTATAGCAAATAGCTAAGTAATTAGGTAGTCCATAAAGAAATTAAAAACTAGAAGAAAATTTTTATACCTTCTCACATATTTACCACATCCACCATGCCCCATGACTTGGTCTCTAAGTTTCTATCTGGTATCACCATCCTTCTGCTTGAAGAATGTCTTTCAACATTTCTTATACAGCAGGTCTGCTTATAGCAAACTCACGGGAGTTTGGTTTTTCTACAAAGGTATATATTCTGTATTCATTTTTGAGATATATTTTCTTTGGATGTGCAGTTCTGAGTGACCAGTATTTTGCTGGCTTTTCTTTCAGCACTTTAAAGATGCTGTTCCACTGCTCCTAGCTCACATAATTTTTGATAAGAAGTCTTCAACATTGTTTCCTTGTTCCTTGATATGTAAAGTGTCCTTATCCTTTAACTGCTTTTAAGATGTTTTCTTTTAAAGATTTTATTTATTCATGAAAGACACAGACAGAGAGAGGCAGAGGCAGAGGGAGAGGCAGGCTCTCTGCAGAGCAGGGAGCCTGATGTGGGACTCGATCCCGGGACCCCAGGATCATGACCTGAGCCAAAGGCAGACATGTAACTGACTGAGCCACCCAGGTGCCCTAAGATGTTTTCTTTATCCTGGTTTTTAGTAGTTCGATTATGATGCTTGTGTGTGTGTGTTTATCTCGGTTGGTTGCATCTAATGGGTTTATAGTTTTTATCAAAGCTGACCGTTTTTAACCATTATAACCTCAAATGCTTTTCTGTTCCCTTCTCTTTTCCTCCTAGGAATTTAATTATGTGCATGATAAACCAGCTGATACTTTCCCACAGGGCACTGACACTCTGTTTATTTTTCTTTCAGTCTTTATTTGGGGTGGCTTCTGTTACTACAAATTCAAGCATACTGATCTTTTTTCCCCCGTCATGTTAAATCTACTGTTAATTCTATCCAGTGAATTTTTTATCCCCAATATTGTATTTCCCATATCTGGAACTTTCACTTGGTTCATATAGATAGATAGATAGATAGATAGATAGATAGATAGATAGATAGATAGATAGATATAGATATAGATAGATATGATTTTTCTTCCCACTACATTCATGTTTTCTCTCACATCCTGAAGCATATGGCCCACATTTATAATGGCCATTTCAATGTCCTTGTATACTAATGTCATCATCTTTGTCACTTCTGGATCTGCTTCTACTGCCTGGCTTTTCTCCTGTTTATGGATCACATTTTCCTGCTTGTTGGCACATCTAGTCAATTTTGATCAGATGCTACAACTGTGAATTTCATGTTTTCACATGTTGAATTTTGCTGTCTTCCTATAAAGAACAGCACCCAGTTAGGTTAGTTTCCAATCACCCTGGTCCTTTTGATACTCGTTCTGAAGCTGTTTGAAGGTGGTGTACAACATCCCTTTCATCAAAACTAGTTTCACTTCATTCCTATCGCAAGACCCTTCTGGTTCTTTATGAAATGCACTTCTATCCAATGAGGTCTCTCTCCTCTGGCTGATGGGATCTTGAGTCATTCCTGATCCTGTGTAAGATCTGGAGACTTTTCATCTTACAGCTCCCTAGCAATTGTCCTTTTTCTGGAAGCCGTTCTCAGCCCAGCCTCATGGTGCTTAGCCTTATGTAAGCGCAAGATCGCAGTTAGCCAAATACTCAGGGAACGCCTGTACTATTTCTGGAGGTCTTTCTCTGTGTAACTCCTTCCTCTCTGGTGCTCTTCCCTGAAGAGTCTATCTACCTCCCCCAAATCAGTTCTCTCTCTCTCAACTTAGTAAGACCACCTGGGTACCATTTGGGAGACTCGAAATGGTACCAAACCAGTTAGATTCTCCCTCTCCGCACCATGACCCCAAGTTCCCCGCGTGCAGAAAGTGAGGGCAATCACCGGGCTCATTCCATGGGCTCCCCTTCTCCTAGGTTTCTCCTGATGTCGAATGTCAGGGAAAAGTAGTTGCAAATATTTTATCAAATTCAGACACATGACTCCCTCGCAGTCAGAAGTAAAAGTCAGATATCAGAATCTTTAAAGCAATACAAGATGTGAATCAGACTTTGGGAAAGAAAACAGGGATTATTATTTTATTACGTATTATTTTGTATAACTGCACAACGTAAATAGGCATGTGGCATTTTATCATCTACAAGGAAGGCCCACCTCCATATTTAATTCTGAAAATAACTCTGTTATTAAATCTTACTAAATTGGCATGGGCGCCTCAGTGGCTCAGTCATTGGGCATCTGCCTTCCACTCAGGTCACGATCCCAGGGTCCTGGGATGGAGCCCCGCATTAGGCTCCCTGATCGGCGGGGAGAATACTTCCCCCTCTCCCGCTCCCTCTGCTTGTGTTTCCTCTCTTGCTGTGTCTCTGTCAAATAAATAAATAAAATCTTTTAAAAAATTCTTATGAAATTGTTAAACCAGGGTGTTGCTCCTTTGAAGGGAATGTGCTTTATGTCTCCGCCTTCCCGGAAGTTTTCCCTTTGGCATTATTTCTCAGCACTTTTACTGTGCTTCAACGGAATCTTCATTGTGTGTGTATTTTGTAGAGTTCCCAGTCATTCTTGAATCTGCAGTGTGATATCTTTCATCGTTTTTTGGTAAGTGTGTAGCTGTTATAACCTCAATTATTGCTGTTCCCCATATCCTCTTCCTCTTCTCCTTCTCAGGTGAAAATTACCCAACTATTAGGCATTTTTGCCATTTCTCAAATGTCTCATGCTTTTTTCTTTATTCCTCACCTCTTCTTTCTCTCCACACCTCAGTATAGCTATTTTCTCCTTACTTTGCCTCTCTGTACTTCAGTTACCTCATCTGTGAAATGGGCATAATAATAAGACCCAACCTACAGAGTTGCTACAGGGATTAAATGCAGTGTTTGAGTACACGCCAAATCATTCATCCGGTGCCTAAAATACCAGACTACTGTTATTCACATTCCACGATGGAAAAACTCAAGCTTGGACACGTCGGGTAACCTGGCCAAATCCCATAGCTGGAATTTCCCTCCTGAAAGAAGATGTGGTCTGAGCTGGGTCTTGTAAGCTTGACCGACTACGGATGGTTAGAGAGGCAGGGGGAGTACGTGGACAACCTGAGGAGGTTGATTGGATGGAGATGGACGTATATTTCAGGGAGGACCCCAGGAAAAGGTTGGCTGTGAGGGGCAGTGCCAACCCGCCAAGAGGTTATTTGGGATCAGCTGCTGCTGTCCAAAACAAGACAGAAGTATCTTTACCTTTCACATAACATGCGTGAGCATTAGTATCCCTGGGTATTGGAGGTACGTTAAAGATGCTCACTTAACAGAATGGGCCCGAATGGATCCGAATGGCCACCCAAGTTGTCTGTGCTACAGCCAAAGAGCGCATCTCTCCTGAAAAGCTAGTCAGAGGCTGAATCTACTAGAGCCTTCTCCTGGGGAGGGGCACGGCATGTCCTGCTCATCTCAGGTAATGCCTCGCCGACCTCCTTGCCAAGCAGCAAGGACGGGGCCCCCTCTCCAGTGGCCCAACACACCGAGACGCTTGTCCTAGAATGTAACGTCTACACGTATGAAACATAATATGAAGAAAAAACCCAGCCAGCTACCCCCTTGCCAACCAGATAAAGCTCGGCATTCAAAGATGCCCACGTCCAAACCACAGCCGATCAGTCCCGGTCCATCTGCTGCCACTTCTCCATCACCCATCACAGGCCAGTCCTCCTTCCCTGAACCCACTGTGCACCCTCGCCCCGCTACGCGGCTGCCGAGCCCCGGCCCCCTTAACGTCTCTGCTTTCTAGAGAGCCCGAGAGTTCACTGCGTGCCTCCAAGATGGACCACGAGCAATCAGCACACACGTCCAGCGCTGCCCTCGCTGCCCCGACGCACCAACACTGGCTCCCAGAGCGTGAGGACGGGTGTCTTAGGAGGGCAGGAATCAGGTCTTCCCAACGTGTGGAGCCTCCGCCTGCAGGCGGGCATCGAGTCAGTGCTCAGTGAATGTGGGAGGAGAGGGGGAAATGGGACGAACTGAATGTGCGCCCCACCCCACCCCCCAACCCATGTGTCGAAGCCCTCACCCCCAGTGTGATGGTATGTGGAGGCGGCCCTTTGGGAGATGATGGGGTTTAGGTGAGGTCACGAGGGTGTGGCCCCCGTGATGGGACTGGTGTCCCTCTAAGGGGATGACGGGAGCTCCAGACGGGCGCTCTCTCCCCCCATCACGTGAGGACAGGGCAAGGAGGGAGCCCTCTGTCAGCCAGCAGGAAAACTCCCCGGACGTCAAATCTGCCCGCACCCTGGTGGTGGACTTCCTAGCCTCCAGAACTCTCAGAAATAAATGTGCTTTTTTTTTTTTTTACCCCCCCTAAGCCCCAAGGTCTATGGTATTTCGTTACAGCAGCCCGAGCTGACTAAGACAGGAAGAAATGCCATTCGGCATGTGGGGCTGCCGTGAAAACCTGTCAGGATCGGGGGCGGGGGGCTGTGGAAGCACATGGAAGTGCCCAAGTCCAGGCAGAACAACGTCACCCTCCGCCAGCTCGTCTCTGCTCACGCCCCACGCCCGTCAGATTATTAGGTGGGTTGCATTAAATACCAGGATGGTTTCCCAGAGACGGTTTGTTTCCAGTCCCCACTGGGGCCGTCCTCGCTCCCGCTACCTGTGTCGGATCCTCACGCAGCCTCAGAAATCCCTGCTCTGAGCAGCTTGAAACGAATCCAGGAGCAGAACAAGCAATCGTTGGCAGCTTCAGAGACCAGGCTCTGAATCGAGACATGGCATTAAATAAGTGTATCCAGAAAAAAAAATTATATAATACATGGAAATTAGTCCAAGAAGCAGGCTATGGTCTCTCCGTGCCATGGGAACCGAAGCCCAGCACAAGCCTGGGGACCAAGAAATCCATCCGTGGTAGGCACCAAAATGTCGCTAAAAGGTACACCAGTACTGTCAGGGACTCCATTTGTCACGTTAAACCCACGGCTCCCAGGAAAAACGTTTTTCGTCTCCGTTTCACTCCATCTTTCTTGTTCAAGGGTCTGGCCTTAGCTTTAAATAACAAAAATCTTAAACACTGAAATGATTTGAATGCTGGTGAGATCAGGCTGAAAAGGTAATGGAGTCCTGAGAGAGCCAGAATCTTCCCTGAGGGCCTCTCAGCAGGCGATGGATTCCTGACAAGGCTTTGTCCGTGGTTAGAGACCTGGTTTGGTGGGAGGAGAGGGTTTCCCAAACGCCCAGGATCGGCCAACACAGAGCTCCCGAAGTAGACGGAAAGCATCCCAACCTTTCCTTTTAAAGTCTGCAGAGCCAGAGATGGACAGATGTTCATACATGTGTGGTGACGAGGAGGTTCTTCCTGGAGGTGGGCACCAGGGAAAATAGGAAGTGTCCCGGCCCTCTGTCTCCGACCTCGCTGGGACCCTGCTCAGCGGTCCCTGTCTCCACAGCTCCTCCCACTAGGAGGGGAATCAGTGAATCCCACTCGGCCACCAATGCGGCCACGGGGTGACTTGCCACCAAGCAGCCCCAGACACAGGACGAAACTTTCTAAAAAGACGCAGCCCGGGAGCCTGGCCCGTGGAGGACATGCGATAAATGGAAAGAACGGCTCCTGCCTGCTTTTTTCGGCTCTCATGTGGTTACAGTAGACATTTTGTATTGTTTTAACATGTTTTTTTGAATGTGTGTAAGAGAGAAAACTTACATAACCCTTTGGACCTGTTCCCTGAGGCAAGAGGAAAGTTTGACCGTCGGCCTGCGGTTCTCGCGTGGTTCTCGGCCAGGCCGGGCCCGGGATGCTGGGGCCGGGCAGCCGGCTGGCTACCCACGCGGGGGGCCGCCTGCTCCCGGGGCGACCGCGGGCACGGCGCTGGGAACCAGCTTGCGGCCGCTTGGCTGCAAGACTACCCCTTCCTTACCGGGAACATTCGTGCCTCAGGTGACCAAACCCGGATTTTCCACAAACGCTGGTAAGTGCTCTTTACTGGAGCCTCAGCCTACACGGGGCTATTTCTGCAACTTCTTGCGAGTCTGAAATTACTTCCACATGAAAAGTTTGTGCAGAAAAAGATGGGTTATATTATCCTGATCTTTTCAAATACGGACATCAAGCGTGACGGAGGGTGGGGGTCTCGCCCAAGGTCCCCCGACACCGCGTACGGGTCAGAAGAGGCGTGATGGTGCTGCACGCAACAATCCCCAGCCTCGGCGACCTACGAGGACACACGGCTGCAGGCGGCCTGGAGCGCTTCTCGGGGCTGATGTCATCCTTCCTCCAGAGCACCGGTGGGGGACCGGGGCGCAGCCCGCACCTGGAGCGCGGCGGGTCGCCGTGGCAGAGACAGAGCCCGGGGGTCCGGGCCCTTCCTGCTGCCCCCTGAAAGTGACTGCAGTCACCCCCATTCCACTGGGCACAGCCCACGAAGAGCGGGCGGAGAAAGGCCATCCTACCGGGCACCCAGAGAGCGCACAGACACCAGTGTCACCCGTCAGGTGACAGGTGCTCGGCGCCAAGAATGGGACCTGCGTCTATCTGAGCTCAGGGCCTATGTCCTCTCCATTCTCCCATGCAAACTCCGCAGTTGCACTACTGCTTTTAAGTTTAGAAGTTTCCATATTATGTATTTTAGCCTTTTTTTTTTTTGAAAGGACTGGGGCATAAAACCTAAGTATCTCTTAACCCATTCCTGGCTTTAAGTCATGTCTCCTGAGTCCCTCAGAGAAGAGGTGCCTGATATTCAGCTCAATTTCAATAGCGGATAAACGGCAACGAAGATTTTTAGTCTGAGTATGTCCCAAATATTGCATGGGGCCTCCTTATGCTAAAAGAAAAAAAAATTTATTGCTTATTTAACATTCAAATTTAACCAGGCATCCTTGGGGGGGTGTTATTATTTTAATTCTGTTTGTTTTTCTGCCCAATCTGTCAACCCTACTGCAAAGGCAGGGCCGCCATCCCACCAAAGAGTACACAACAGGATGCGTATTGAAAAATGAAAGTCACCGAAAGATACGTTTTTTTTAAGAAGAGAAAACACATTTATTTTTTTATTATTATGTTATGTTAGTCACCATACAGGACGAATCATGGAACACTACATCAAAAACTAATGAAAGATATGTTAAGGCCAAAGGAACGCTACGGGGGAGCCAGAAATCTCTCCCCAGGCAACACTGCAAACACAGAGAAGACAGGTCAGGACAATGTCTGTATTCCCCCACAGCTCCTTGCTCACCATCAGCTCTCAAAGAACACTGGTTTGCTGCGTCTACTGAGCCTACTGCCAAATAGAGCCACTGCGTCGATGGGCACCCCATTCCGCCTCACCTGGCTTTTCGGAACCCCAGGAACTGGGCATCGTTGAAACTGACTCTGCATTTCCCAGCAACCAGCACAGGACCTGGTACAAGAAAGACCTTGATAAGTGTTCCTTAAACAGAACTGAATGGGAGGGGAAGGAGGAAGGGAGGGAAGGGCAGGGGAGAGGGAGGAAGGTGAGTAGGTAGGCGAGAGCATGGGATCCCCTTTTGACGAAACACCCCTGAAAACCCCTGCGTGCCCACTGGGGTGCTCGGGAAATGCTAACTGAATGGAAGCAGGCCGTCACCCTCAGCGATCGTTAGTCCTTACGGCACCTGCGTGGGAATTAGTAAATGCTGTCTTCTCTGGGTGGCCATGGCTCCCAGATACCGGGGTCAATGAGCAGGCAAAGTCCTTGACTTGTGCCACCAAGACCCGAACGCCCCTCCCCCTCCGGCAGCGGCAGTGTGAGAGCCCGGAGCCCCGCGAATGGGACAGAGTGGGGGGTTCAGCCCCCCATTGCCTCAGTCGGGCCTCTGTGCACATGGCATATCCGTGCACACAAATTAGACCTCCCTGACGTCTCTTCCCAGCCCAGCTCCTGTCTCTGCTGGAAAGCACTGGGAGACGCCCTCGGATGTGGACTTCCGCCCTTTACAGAAAATCTCTTCTACTCTCGTTTTCCACACACACCAAGTCAGACACAAACCCAAGAAAGAGCGAACCCGCCACAAGGGCCCCCATGCACACGGGCTGTAATTGCTGGGTGTGAACTGTGTGTGAGGTAACAATCCCACTTGAGTGGTGTCTGAACGGAGTGGATTCAATTAAATATTTTCCAGATAGAGCTAATGGAGTATACCCTGACCTCACTCGTGTTCACTCTTTCGCCGTCTTCTTGGGGTTTTGGGTGCTGCTTGAAAACGATTTAATGAAACAAAAACAAAGACCTTCCAGAGCTGGGAATCACGAAACGAGGAGGATTGCAGCTAAGGCTGACACTTACTCTTTAGTTAATTCAATTGTGCCTAATTATCTTGTTGCTTTGCGATCCAGCTTTCTCCCAAGCAAGACCAGCTTCAGGAACGCTCCTCCTAATTGCAGAGCAGCGCAAGGCGGTATCTTAAAGATAATGTGAGTAATTCTCAGCACTCTGATTCCTGTGCCATGTCCCTGGATGCCTCCTGGCGCGTGCGAGAGCGAACTCCAGAAGCCAGCCTCCCCCTGGGGTTGGTGAGAAGTCTGCAGCTGCCTTCCCCGCATCACTGCAAACCGCCGAAGGACACCCTTGTCCACTTAGCCGATGACGGCCTGCTCAGAGGGACCGCTCCGATCAGCAGGCAGAGACTCGAACCATCCCACGACTGAGCAACTCCAGAATCTCCACGGAAGAGAAACCCACTGTGATACGCACCAGCCTCGAGCAACTTCCAGCTTCGGGGGTGCAATTCGCTTGCTTGATTTCTCTAGCTGGTCGGTCCAGGTTTTTACAAATTTCCCTCTGTGCCTATGCTGTTCTGTGCAATTAGAAAATTTCTTTTCCCAAACACTCTAAAACTCCTCTCAATATCAAAATTATACCCTGAAGTCAAGAGTGCAAGGAAAAGGGTACTTCTCTGGTTTACCCTCGCTGTAATTTGGCTTGGGGAAAAGGCAGTTTGCAGCCTTAGCAAAGAAAATTGTCCTCAGGGCTTGAGCCGTCTTCGGTGAAATGTTATGTTTCACCAAACATTTGTTTCCATGAAGTGTTTTCTAGCAGCTGGGAGAGCTGGCCGGCTGAGCTCTGCACTTCAACACGCCCAAGCTGAGAGTGAATTCGCAGGACCCTCACTCCTAGGTCCTAAGCATGATCTGGTTCTTCAGCTATTTCGGAGACGGGTGGAAACTGCCCAATAAATAAATAAAGGGAAGCGTGGAGGCTTCTTCTTCTTGTTTTATTTAAGACAGAAGACATGAGCAGAGCAATAGAATGACATAAGGCAAGAGCTCTCTACCTCCAGGACGGGCGTGTGCGATACTAGGCAAAGAAAAGGTGAGAAAAAGCATCTAATCCCAGAGATTTAAAAGCTGAGCGGGGATATTTGGTTCTAAAATGTATGTCCCCCCTCCCCCGCCCCTGATGCAACTAGACCCAGAATTTTCTGTCATTGCATAGAAGAGAGGCTCCAAATAAAGAGGAGTTACAGAAAACTGACGAAATTGGCATTTTTTGCACACCTAAGGCTTAACAACGCAAGCCCACTGTGGCTGACACACTGGGGTGGACAGGGAGGCTCCCACGCCAGATGGCTCGCCTCTGGGATCCGGTCTACCGGCCGCCACATACTGTGTGACCCTGAGCAAACATCTACCCTCTCTGTGCCTGTCTCCATTTCCTCGTCCGTAAAATGGAGCCAGTAACAACATCCTACCTACTCTTGGTTGCAAAGCCATACAGGTCAGGCACTGGGAGCTGTGGCTGGCCTGCAGAAAACACCGCTTTACATTCAAGTGCCCACACAACCTTAGGTGAAATCCCATTGTAATCACTCTTCAGTACGGTCTCGGAGCTCTTGTTGACCTAGAGTTGGCCAATAAAAAAATGTATGAGACTGGAATTCCTCCCGCTGGGCTCCCGGGCCCCGGGTCCCGGGGGTGACCTGCCACAGTAACGCTGACTCGCATTTAGGGAGGCCTTCCCCACCGCCCCCCACAACCCTCCCATGAAATAGGGTGATGATTCCCGGGTCACAGTGAAGCCAGTGGAGACACAGGGGTGTTAAGTAGTTTGCCTACACGGCCGAAGTAACAGAGCCAAGACTCAAAGTCTCACCTGTCCAGACCCCACCTGTCCTGTCCTGACAGAGGGGCACTGGGAGAGTGCAGAGCCCACCAGAGCCCAGCGATTTCATCATTGCAAGAGAACCACTGCAGAACTCTTGGAATAGGAGACATCTGTGAGTTCGAACAGCAATTTGCACAAATAATTTGGCCACATGCATTATGAATGCTCCTCCTGTGACAGCTGCATGGGGAAAATCAAGAGGCAGACCGTAGGTGCCCTGGCTGGGGAGCGGAGGGGCCCCGGCCCAGGGAAGGTAGCCTCGGGGACAGCAGCTCGGGGCCCCTCCTCTCCTGCTGGGGTGACACACCGAGGCTGGGAGAGAGCAGAGGTTGAGATCCCCAGGAACCACCCTGCTGTGGGTCGTGGGGGGCACTGAGACCCATGGGGGTGCGGGGCCTCACCAGCCAGGCACCCGGCTCGGGAGAACCCCCAGGGATGCCCCAAATCGGAAAGCAGGAAGGAGAGTGCTCTCTGCTCTGCGCTCTTTCCAACACATTGTTTTTCAACCATCAACTGTTTCAGCCGATCTGCAGAAAACACATTCCTTCCACAGGGGGTGAAAGCTGGCTCCCTTCGTTAGCAGAAGGCCCTTCTCTGCACCTCCCCCTGGCTCCCACAGCTTCCCTTCCCTTCACCCTATATCTGGAATTTACATAATCACAGACAAATAAAATGAGAAAAGCACGCTCTTTCATACGGGCATATTCTGACTGTTATTTTTCAGACACATTAGCTGCTGATTATAGAGATGAGTCAAAACCATGATTCTGTTGATGGCCAGGTGGGACCGATTTTTCTTCTTTTTCACAAAGAGAAGAGCTGTGGTGTCGATGGCAGAGAATCACAGAGAATGGCACTCGGAGGGGAACGAAGTTTCTGAGAGCCCCATTAACTGTCAGCTTCTCGGCAGCGTTAGGCGTCCCAACCCTTCAGCTCTTGCCTGTCTGGTCAAACACTGTACCCTAAAGTTGATGAACTTTTTACTGCAGACCAACCTCTTCCTTGTGAAAGGACCTCCAACACTGAAAGATCCGTGATCTTAGACCTGCGTGCGCGTGCGCCGGGAAGCAGTACGTGCCTCTCCAGAAAGAATATTTGAGTGCACCGGTTCTGGATAGGAGAGATGCTCTTTCTGCCCCAAGAACTTTGGAGGGGGCCCCAACTGGGGAAGGAGCTGGGCTCACAAGCTGGGCCAGACCTCAGTGCTCAGAGACATCAAGTCCCGAGCCATCAGGGCCGAGGGGCCCTTGCTCCTCCCTCTCTCCGCCCTTCCCCTGAAAGCGGCACCCACCCTCCTTCTCCCTGCATGAATTCTGTGGTCCCCAACAGGACCGGGAGTGCTGTGGCCACCTAGGGGACGTTTGGCCACGTCTGGAGACAGTGTGGGTTGTCACGACTGGGGCAGGTGGGGCGAGGGGTTGTTGACGCCTGGCATCTGAGGGACGAGGCCAGAGATGCTGCTGGAAGTCCCACAGAGCACAGGACAGCCCCCACAACACGGAGTTCTCCCCAGATGTCTGCAGTGTCGCAGCAGCGACACTGGTCGAGGGGATCGGAAACCCTGAGCGATTGTTAGCAGGTAACACGGGGAGTGGAGGGGCTCCGTTTGGTTCCCCACCCCCCACCCCAAATGCCCAAGAGGAGTTCAGTGCACATAAAGACCTGTTTCCTTCATTCCTCATAACGCTCCAGATCCATGATGTCAGTTCGGGTAGAATTAAAGAAGAACAAGGCCAAAACTGTACAATTCATTATACCTCTGCATCTGAATTTAGCAAGAATTGCCAAACAAAAAGATCCCTCCAGCAAAATGGATACACAAAACCATTACAGCTGCAAATAACATCCCCAAAGGGCTTCTGATGTGACTTCTCCTATATCCCAGCTGTTAGGTCGGGAGAAACCTGATGGAATATTTCACTGTCTTCTTTCTAGATCCTCTTAGATTTTGCTAAAGTATGACTGATACTCACCGAAATACCAATAACGATTCTAGGAGACAGTATTCCATGAGACTGTTTCATGACTATTACAGAGCACATTATAGCAAATCAGTTTTCTTTCTTTTAACATGTTGGAGTTAAAAAAAAAAGAAGAAAAACAATTATGTGTCCCAATCCTTAAAGAATTAAAGAATTTCATTTGAGCATCTCTTATAACAGGATGTTGGCAAAGTTTTCTGCAGAGGGTCAGATAGTAAATATTTTGGGCCCTGCAGGTCACGTGACCCCTGTCGCAACTACTGGGCTCTGCCTTGGTAGCTCAGAGCCGCCAACGGGTGACGCGGCAGTGAATGGGCTTGGCTGTGTGCCAATAAAACTTTATTTACAAGGACAGGCTGTGGGAGGGACTTGGCCCCCGGACCATAGTTTGCTGACTCCAGTCTTACAACACAGATTTCCTGAAAATAAGGCATTTAGGAAAAAAAGAGTAGGGGAAAGTTCGGGAAAAGCCACTGTGAAATACCAGTGAACATCCTGACGGTCTTATGAGAGCAGCTGGGAGCAACTGGCTGCCCATCCGAGGGGTCCAAGAGGCCCGGCGGCGGGGATGAGGGACACATGGGAACGTGGAGGAAGGGGAGGAGCTGTGACCTCGCTGGTGAGCGGTCTAGTGCTGCCCCGCCGTCCGCTGAGCCCTCTGCTCAAACTCGGAACCAGCCGAGGGGGTCCCTGGCCCTGGTGGGGCTTGGAGGCCTGGGGCGGACACCTGGGACATGGCCACGGGCAGTTACCCGCCTGGCGGGCAGCTCAGGTCGGGGCAGGAACGTGTGGGAACCACTCGCGGGGAGAGGATGGGAAGCATCAGGGAGCCACGAAGAACAGAAACCCTCTGTCCAACCCTTACAGGTGCCACGCGTGCCACCAGCAGCTTTATGGCAACCAGCCACTTGCTCTTGGCCGCCACTCCATGCCGGGGGCACGCTGACCGCTCTGTCGCCGTGGAGGGGAAGGGGCCCCAGAGGCTGTGCGGGGCTGTAGGCCGGGGCCCCTGCGTCCAACTTCCTCCCAGAGCTCTTGCCCTTCTCACTCTCCGTCGGCTCCAGGCTAAGTCACAGTAATATGCACAGAACAGCAATTTTACTGTTGTTACCAATTTTAGGAATTGTCCCAACCACTCCCAAACTTCAAGGGTTGAAGGTCCTCCTGCGGTATTAGCTCCTGTGGCCAGAGAACATTCTCAGGTACAAAGAGGGACACAGGTGAGGTCCCAGCAGCCTCCATGGTGACCTCAAGGGCACCAGCTATGCGGGGGGTGAGGGAAGACTGTGGTTCACCGTTCACAGGGCCCGCCTCGTCCACAGGACTCTGAGCTCCTGGACGGCAGCGCCCACCGCCAATTTATCTCCCATCTCCCAGTACCTGGCAGGTTGGAAACGTCCAGAAGACATGAGTTCGTGCACATAGGGGTCTGTGGGAATGAGACACGGGCTAGGTCTTTCAGGGGAGAGAGGCCGGGGGGGCTTGGGAAAGGAGGGCGAGGCAGGGTCGGGTGCGGCCGGCCGCCAGGCCTGCCTCCTGCCTGGTCCCACAGCGCAGCCCCGGGGTGTCCCCGCGGCCTCCCGCGGGCCCCCTGCCAACGAGCCTCCCCACCGGGCCTGAGCTGGTCTCTGGGAAACGACGCCTCACCTAGCAACAGAGGCTACGGAGTGAGCCTCCTGACGCTCCGGCAACAAAGCGCCAACTGCCTACCACTCCCAGGGAGTGTTGAAAGGAAAGCGGGTTTATTTCGAGGCCAGGCCACGAGAGGATCCGGGTTTTCCAAACTGGAGTCATGGCGTGTCAAGTGGCCAGCCCGACGCGGCGGGAGCTGCTCCAGCCCGGGGCGTCGTCAAGAAGAGCCTCCGGCCTGCCGTGGTCCCTGTTCCCGAGGTTCCCGCTGCTCCCTGTTCCCATTCAGCTGGGTCAACGTGTGCCTGTAAATTCCTCCCGAAAGGGAAATCATAACAGCATCAGCAGCCCCAGAAATGACAAACAACTCAAGTACGGAAAGGCAGCTGCCAAGTGCTCAACAGTACTCATGTTGCAGCAGAAAAAAAAAAATCAGATAAGAAAAATAAACCGAGTTGTGTGCATATTTGCTCAAATATGTATCCCATTTTGTGGTTCCTTCCAGCCTTTGGTGTAACGAAGATATGCATTTGTCAGGGGTCATGGAACGGCAGTCAGACAAAGCTGCCTTGGGCTGGGGAATCGCGCTGTCCGGTTCGCTCCCTCCTCTAGAGCACGGAGTGGGGCAAAACGTCCAGAACACAGAGCCACTGATGTTCATTTTCCCACTGGCCTAGATGCTGAGCTACCCACAGCTTGCACCAACCCACCTGCCTGTGTCACCATCTCTCCTGTGTTAGTAACTGAGACGCCAGTCTGCTTCCAGAACCTTCTGTCATCCTCGGGTGGAGGATCCTGGGATGACCCCTGCCCAGCGGACGGTCCGCGGGCAGAGACGGCTGGCACGGTCACCCACCCTCTCTTTGTTGACAGAGCTCAACTCCACCGCTAAAGAGCAGCAGACTCGGAAGATGGGATCGTCTAGGGGAGCCGCGAGCCAGGATCCATGGAATGGCTGATGCACAGGGAACTCGTGTGAGGCTGAAGAAGCCACGCTTTACTCAACAACACGGAGCTGGCCAGGGCACCAGGGCCTCCGCCAACCTCCAGAGGCCACTCTTGGCATGGCCATAAAACCACAGCCACAAACACGGACGAGGCAAGAAAAGAATATGGTGAGAAACTGGCTTGCCTTTGCTTCTCAGACTCCTCGGAAGTTTCTAGAAGGTCATTTTCCTAACCCCCTGAAATGAGAGGCCAGATTCCTCTAGCATTCAGTCAGGAACCATGAGCTTCTACTCAGGGCCAGGCCCGATGCCTGAAACCCCGTCCCTGTCTTCGAGGTGCTCAACCTCCAGTGACTAACACCGGCTCCAGAATGAGGTTCCAGAGTGGCCTGCCCATGACCAGCGGTACTCAAGGGCCCCGGGACCCAGAGGGAGAGGACCCGACCCCTCCCAAGAAACAACGCCAAGAACAGAGCCTCCCCAAAGGAAGAGCCAACCGCTCTCCATCCTGTCTTTCCTTTCCCTGCCACATGTCTATTCCACGTGAAGAGCCACGATGCTCACACAGGGACAGGCTGCGACAGGCACCCCACAGACCGTCAGGAATGAAAAACGATGTCCTTGCTTCTGAGGACAGCAACGGGCACCCTTTCTGCTTAAAGAGAAGCTGATTTCTGGTATCTGAGTCCTGCTCCTGACACGTGTGCCCGCAGCCTTCCGGCCTGCAGCCTCCACAGGGCCACAGAGACGGGGTGGCCCCGGCCCGCTCGGGCCCCCAGAGCAAAGATCTTCTGCTCAGTGGCAGAACGAACATTTCCGTGGAGTGATGACTTTAAAAACTCCCCAGGGCGCAGACTGCGGAACTGTGAGAGCCTAGAGATTCAATGGCAGGGTCAGAATGACTCTGGGTGGAGCTTCTCTTCTCGCCCTTCCAACACCGATCATGAAGTGAATGGATTCCTCCGTCCTCTCGTCACAGCCTCTGATTTCTGGCCTCGTTTACCGCAAACTGTTTTCCTAAGTCTTTGAAAGGGAATGCTGTCTTCCTTTTTGACCTGCTTCCATTGAAATCCACTTAACTTTACGTCTGGGGCCTGCTCCTTCCTCACAGGGCCCTGCACTCCCTGTGGAGCCAGTGTGCTTGTCAGAAAGTCGAGGGGGGCCGGGGCAGCCCGGGGAGACTTCCCCTTTACTGTTGGGGCAGACCGTCTGTGGGCATTCGTGTCGGTAGGTCTGCTTCTTCTTTGTTCAGTTGGCTGCTTTCTTATCCACTTGCCTGAGTGTGCGAGAGAGTATTTCCACAATCTGCACGCGATAGTTTGGCCCGAGTAAGGACAGGCGTGAGGGCAGCTGGTGGTTTGCCGGTAGCAACAGAGATCAAGGTCACCATGTATGGGGCCCGTGCCCAGAACCCCACGCGTCTGCATACTTCGTCCAGCCCTCCAGGCTCTGCCAGGTACGCGGGTACTCCACGTCACAAGCAGGCTGAGGACGAGGGTTCAAACTCAGGCCCGAAACCCCCCATCGTCCCATAGTTCCGGGCTGCCCCCCAGGGGAAGCATCACACAACAAATGTTGCTCACACCCACTCTCGCGACTCCCTATATAACCAGGCCACTAGGCTTCATCTGATGTTAGGACATGCAGCCTTCCTCCGAAATTCAGGGTTTTTTTTTTCACAAGTCAATCCAAATTAATTTTGAAAGCTGCTCGCACTTCACTTGATGAAGACATCCCGCAATGTCACTAAAACCGAGGTTAGGAAGGCCAGTTCTACCAGGAGCCCCCTCCCGGGGACCAGTTTACCTGGGTTTACCTGGGTTTACCTGGGAAGCAGGCAGCCCTCCTCGTGCTCACAGCCCTATCCCCGTGGCAGGGCCCAGTGGGAGGGCCTAGGGTTCAAAGCCAGCCCACCAGCTGTTCCACCGAGAAGGACAGGACGGGCCATGTAACAGGCAGGCTCAGGTGCTCGCGGAGCGCCCCGCCCCCGTTCCATGAGTTGCAGACAGAGCAAATCAAATAAGCGTTTCTTCAACCTCCCATGGGGCGAAGTACACAGAGGAAGAGCAGATGATGGGCCAGTGTCTACCCTGAAGCCACAGCCCCCGGCAGCGTCACCAGCTGGCCGAGCAAGGTACTGCCATTCACGCTGACTAGCAAAGTGTTTTAAAGCAGTCAGTGGGCTTATCAGACACAATTTAACCGTGTGACACCAACCCCCACAGGACGTCATTTTTCACAGTCAGTGAGAAAGAGCCAGACTTTCAGGCAGATTGGTATTTGGGGTCCAGCCTCCTTGCTCTCCGAGCATCTGAGTCGGCCGAGGTCAAGCCTGGGATGGCTGCCGGGTCCAGCTGCTTCAGGCTCACGGGTTGGGGTGTCTGCAGGTGTCCGAGGGACCACCTCTGAGGGTCACCCCAGGGCTTCGTCAAAGCCCTGGATGTGGATGCCAGAATGTGAGTATTCACCAACTCCACTGACCAGCAATGACCTTGAGCCGGTTGGAATCAGCCAAATTCCAATCCACTTCATGTCAGTGTCTGTCTTCCAAGCCCTGCGCACACGCGCGTGCGTGTGTGTGTGTGTGTGTGTGTGCACGTCTGCAGGCGGGGGACTCAGCACTTGGTTGAGCCCCCAAAGACTCCGAGAAGTCCTATTTTAGACACAGAAAGCCATTTCATTTCCCCGGCTCACGGACACAGGTCTCTAATGAACTCACTGAATGAAAAGCTACACAAATATATTTTTCTGTGTTTTTTTTATTACCTATTACATTGGCTAATTATTTCTCCATGCAATGAATGGGTGTTTGTTTCATGACTTCTCAGGGGCGCAGAAGGGGAATGCTCCACAACTATGACATGATGTTATTTCTAAATGGGTGAGCAACTTGAATCTCCCCAATAAATTGTGGCTCATTAGGTATTCATGGCTACTCTTACCAACGCACATCGAATGGAGAGCTGCGCGCCATCAAGCAGGGGCCTGCAGTCCGTGACAGTGGCATCTCCACCGCCCCAGGGTGGACAGCCCCGAGTCCCGTCTCGGGGAGCATCTGGTAAGCACAGAAACCAAGCCTCACCCTCGCAGGCTCACACACAGCAGGCGACTTGTTTGCCATAACATCTCTCGGCAGCCTTTAAGGACTTGATTCCGTGGCACTTACTGAAGCGTAAATTGTTGACTCTCCTTGAACTGTTGCCTAAGGACGTGGCTGAATTCAAGTTAGAGCCAAGTGTAACATTTTTAAGGAAGGCTGACTCAAGTCAGAGAAGCTGGGATTTTTCTCCAAGTGGAAATGGAGATTTATTATTTAAGAAATTGCCTTAATGCTGCTATTGAGGCTTTATAAAGTCTCATGGGGTGGGGGGGGTAGCTCTATCCACAGATTCTGTACCAATTATCTGTTGATCCTGGGTCAATTACCAATCTATGAGTCATGTCCATCGACACGGCCTGCCCAGGGTCAAGAGAAGCGTCACGAATAAGCAGGAGCTGGGAGGAAGCTTTGGGTGTGCGCACAGTGCCAGCGGAGGAGGGGGATTTCGGGGAGACCCTCAGAGGGAAATCTGCCTCTTTTTACAACCAAATCCTTTCCATTATTTCTAAGATGAAAACTGTGACTTTGTCAAAACATCGTAGAGTCTGACCAGCAAGATCAACCCGAGGTAGAAATAATTGGGTAGCTGGTCTTCTCAGCAGACAGTGAGAATAAGGAAACAGTGGTGCTTCTGGTAGACAGTATTATTTTCTTTTTTTTTTAAGATTTTATTTATTTATTTGACACACAGAGAGAGATTACAAGTAAGCAGAGAGGCAGGCAGAGAGAGAGAAGGAAGCAGGATCCCTGCCGAGCAGAGAACCCGATGTGGGCCTCGATCCCAGGACCCTGGGATCATGACCTGAGCCGAAGGCAGAGGCTTTTAACCCACCGAGCCACCCAGGCGCCCGACAGTATTGCTTTCAAGGTGGTGAGGCAGGGGGTGTGGGGGGCAAGGACAGAACAATAGACAAGTTGGACCTACAAATGTCCTTTAAGAATCAGATTGTCGCCTTTTCAATGACCATCCTTTCTAACTGCTATCTATGCTTCGTTACAGAAAAGGAAAGGAAACGTTTGATTCAAAATAGTGGTCCCAGAACCAAACTCCAAGTTTTGCTTGCTTCGGGTCATAACTGTCTTTGAACCATATCTGGGGAGATGGTGGAGGGCTCCTTGATGACTTACAAAGTGCTGTCTGGTTCTTCTGTCAGCCTCCGGTAGAAGGAATATCCCACTGGTAGGAAGAGGTAGGAACAGCCGACCTTTCCCAGAAGCGTTTGGGCACACGCACACACAACTGGACAAACACACTGAGACTTCCGGCAGCCTCCATCCCTGAGCTACAGGAACCCAGGGACCAAAAGGGTGTCGGCCCGAACGGATCGTTCTCTAATTTAGTGACACACCTACTAAGGCTGGAGGCTTTTTTTGGAGGGGTGGTGCTACATTTAAGACATTAAAAAATATCTTTAAAAAAATTAGATCCAAAAGCCAGAGAATTTCATTTGCCATCCCTGGAGATTTATGTTTTCTTTTATTTATTTATTTATTTATTTATTTATTTATTTATTTATTTATTTATTTATTTGACACAGAGAGAGAGAGATCAGATCACAAGTAGGCGGAGAGGCAGGCAGAGAGAGAGGAGGAAGCAGGCTCCCTGCTGAGCAGAGAGCCCGATGCGGGGCTCAACCCCAGGACCCTGAGATCATGACCTGAGTCGAAGGCAGAGGCTTTAACCCACTGAGCCACCAGGCAACCCAGATTTACGTTTTCTTAAGAATGTGGTGTTGGACCCATAAAACAAATAACCCAGTCAAGAAATGGGCAGAAGACATGAACAGACATTTCTCCAAAGAAGACATCCAAATGGCCAACAGACACATGAGAAAGTGCTCAACATCACTCGGCATCAGAGAAATACAAATTAAAACCACAGCGAGATACCACCTTACACCAGTCAGAATGGCTAAAATCAACAAGTCAGGAAATGACAGATGTTGGCGAGGTTGCGGAGAAAGGGGAACCCTCCTACACTGTTGGTGGGAATGCAAACTGGTGCAGCCACTCTGGAAAACAGTATGGAGATTCCTCAAAAAGTTGAAAATGGAGCTACCCTACGACCCAGCAATCGCACTACTGGGTATTTATCCTAAAGACACAAAGGTAGTGTTCCTCAGGGGCACGTGCACCCGAATGTTTATAGCAGCAATGTCCACAATAGCCAAACTATGGAAAGAACCTAGATGTCCATCAACAGATGAATGGATAAAGAAGATGTGGTATATATATACAATGGAATACTATGCAGCTATCAAAAGAAACGAAATCTTGCCATTTGCAACGACATGGATGGAACTGGAGGGTATTATGCTGAGCGAAATAAGTCAATCAGAGAAAGACAATTATCATATGATCTCTCTGATATGAGGAACTTGAGGGGCAGGGTGGGGGGTTGTGGGGGGTAGGGAGGGAAAAATAATGAAACAAGATGGGATGGGGAAGGAGACAAACCATAAGAGACTCCTAATCTCACAAAACAAACTGAGGGTTACTGGGGGGTGGGAGGGTAGGGATAGGGTGGGTGGGTTATGGACATTGGGGAGGGTGTGTGCTTTGGTGAATGCTGTGAAAGATGTAAGCCTGATGATTCACAGACTTGTACCCCTGGGGCAAAGAATTAAAAAAAAAAAAGAATGTGGTGTTGGTTCATTTTCTGGTGGTACCGGATCCAATAATGTTCCCCTCTCCCACACACACCAGATTCATGCCCATCCATCAGGAACCTCAGAACAGGACCTGATTTGAAGTAGGGTCTCTGCAGACGTGATTATTGAAAATGAGGCCCTATTGGACTTGACGGGGTCCTTGTTAGTGGAGAAGTGGGTAGGGGGAGCTCAGGTCTCCTGAGTGCCTCTTGGGCCCCTCACCCTACGACCACACTTGCAGGGCTCCTGATGCTGGGCGGTGTGGTGTTTCCCACACCAGGCAGCTCTCGGAGGCACCCGCGTGCTGTGCCACCGTTCAGTTCTGCCACTGACTGGCGAGAGAGCAGTCCCCGCAGGTGAAGGGCTCCGTCCCACTCGAGCGTCGCTCCACTCTGGATGCCAATCGAAAGGAATGGTTCTCCAGGTTACCAGTCACTTTGGGACGACTTTACAGATCAGAGGGCCCACGGACCCTCTCCTTGGATTTGACTGTTTGCCAGAGCAGCTCTCAGAACTCAGGGAAACAGTATGTTTACCAACTGATTACACAATGAAGCCTGGGGTAAAGGACACGGGTGAACATCCGGAGGCAGGGGCAAGTAGGGCAAAGTCTGGGAGGGTCCCAAGGGTAGGCACCTCTGTCCCCATGGATCCGGGGTACGTCATCTTCCCTCTACGTGTGTGTGCTCATGCCTGCGTGAGACAGCCTCCGTAAAGATCCAACGGGATGTGGTTTGGCGAGCTTCCAGGTTGGGGCACCAGCCCCATGCAGAAATTCCCCCCTCACCCCCCTGCCTTGCTTGGTTAGAACAAAACACACTTCGATCACTCAGGAAATTCCAAGGGTTTTAGGAGCCTTAAGTCAGGGGTGGGTCAAAGACCAAATACGAGAATAAAAGATGCTCCTAGGGCTCTTATCACTTAGGAAATTCCAAGGGTTTTAGAAGGTCTGTGCCAGGAATCAGGAGCAGAGACCAATGGATGTATTTTCTCTTCTTTCTCAAGGAGACAGACACAGAAATGCAGATACACAGAGGGAACAGGGCCATGTGACCTAAAAGGGAAGGAGGCAGAGGTTGGAGGGACGTGCCCACGAACCAAGGGACGACAAGGGTCCTGCCACCACCAGAAGCTGGAAGAAGCAAGGAAGGGTCCTTCCCGAGAGCTCCAGGGGGAGCATGGCCCTGCTGACACTTCAACTTCAGACTTCTGGCGTCCAGAACCAAAAGAGAATAAGTTCCTCCTGTTTTAAGCCACCCAATTTGTGGTCATTTGTCACGGCAGGCCTAGGAAACCAATACACTGTTGAAACATGCCTTCGAGTGATGTGATCTGAACAAAGAAATGAAATCAGATGGTATGACCCAAACCGTCTGAATCCTCCGTGGTGGGGGGCGGCATCCTTGCTTGCTTATGAGAATTCCCTGCAATCCACGGCAAAGCCCCTGGCCCAAGCGGTCCCCCGGCCCAATTAAATCAGAAACTCTGCACGTGGGACCAAAGCACCAGCCTTTGGTACAGTAAAGCCATGGACTTCAGGGTCCGTCAACTCTCAGGCTGGTTTCTGGCTTGGCTACCTCCTAACTGTGCCCTTGGGCAAGTCATGTAATTCACCTGGTATTTACTTGTTCAAATTGAAAATGGGACTGTGAATATTAATCTTGCTTTTTAAAGATTGTATTTATGTATTTTAGAGAGAGAGAAAAGGGTAGAGGAAAAGCAGAGGGAGAGGGGCAAGCAGAGTCTATACTGAGCGCAGAACCCAATGCAGGGCTTGAACTCATGACTCTGAGATCATGACCTGAGCTGAAATTAAGAGTCGGATGATCAACTGGCTGAGTCACCCAAGTGCCCCAGATTAATCTTTTTAAGTATATAAAATATCTTAAAAGACCAGGCGAAATATCTGATAAATGCCCCTTCCTTTTCATTTTCCTGACGTATAGAGAGGCAATTTAGCAGGATGGGGAGAAGCCCAGGCTCTGGAACAAGACTGTAGGCAATCAAAATTCTGACTCCACCACTTCCTAGCTGTAAAACCCCAGGCACTGCTCTGTGCTCAGTTTCCTTATCTATAAAATGGGGCCTCAGAGAGTCATTATGAAGTTTAAGTGGGATCATAAAATGATTTGATCCCACTAAAGCACTTAAAACGGTGTCTGGCTCTGTAAGCATTCAGTAAATGTTAGCGCGTACTGTAGACATAATCGGATAACACTCTGCACACCGCCCCCTTGATAATACGGAAATCCGCGTGGCGAAGTTTCGCATCGCTGCCCTTCCCAATCAGAAGCAAAGCGAGGCCCGTGAAAGAGCCAGATTAGTCTGGGACTCTGGAGACGTGAGCTCTGGGCTCAGCTGAGATATCACGGAGCTGTAGTCACTTTCCCTGTTGCCCGTTCCAGGGCCTAATTTGTAAAAGGAAGGGTTTAATAAGCTGATCCCTGTGAACCTTCTAGCATGAAAAAGAAAAAAAATTGTGATTGCCTGAGTCTTATGAAGTGAGAGATGGAATTTTGGGTGTGTTCGGCACACAACCCCATCGCTTTTATGGCATTTTGAGGTTAGGAGTCACAAAAATCTGGTATTAATAAGGAAAGAATCACATTCTGTTTTATTATAATTTAAAGGACAGTCCTGGGACATTTTTCAAGGCTTTTCAGGCCACAGGCACTCGAGACCACCATGTGACTGTTGACCGGCGCTGGGGAGGAGGCATCACTGGACGGAAATTGCAAACTGAAAAAGCGGCCCTACGTGGGAACGTCCACCCATACGGTCTCTTTAATGGGGAATTAGGTGACACATATAATCTAAAAAAGACACAGTAATTACAGTTCGAAAAATCTGTCCAGAGGAAATACAACCAAAGTCTGCTTTTCTCACGCTTTGGGGATCAGCAACTGGACAGTCCGGTCAGTTCATTCAAAAGTCAGTTAAATGTGAAAATCATAAACGATAGCAAAAACATACTATAAAGGTCTTGTTGTAAGTTACACACTGTGGATTCATTTGTCAATCTTACAAGGAAGCACCAAGGCCTTTCTCAGAGTTTTGATTCCTGATTCGAATCCTGTGATATCTTTCTTGCACAAACCACACCTATATGATTCACATTCTTTGCTGCAAGTGGGGCGCAAACAGAAAGATCTTTGGGTATCAGTATGAAAATCGGTTCTATCTATACTTAACTTTTTTTTCTCAAATTGATAACGGGCCCTTGCCCATAACCTTATTTGGTAGCAGACGCATGACTTCACCTCATAGGGTCCTCCCCAAAGCATTCAAGTTCATTTTTATAGTTTTTGTAGAAGCAACCACGCTCTTCCTTTTTTCACTTCTATTTCGTAGGTTAGTATTCCAATCAACTAAATCACAACCACGACTGGCATAAATGGGTTTGACAACAAACGCTATTAGCTCTTGGGAAGTACACATCCCAAACAGTGGGAGTAGGAAGAAAGTGAATGTTTCCTGTGTGGTCAGCCCCGCAGAAGGCATGGAAAACACTAATTAATCCAGCCAATCAATTAAGAGGAGAAATGGTGAAGACATTTCTTCTATAGTCAGATAAGTCATCAAATTTTTATGTACAAAGATTTTTTTGGAATAGTAACTGATAGAGGCAAAAAATATGGAAACATAAAATATACCCATATGACGAATGTTTGTGCGTAAACATATATACATTACATATAAATATAAATGGTTATATACTATCTACATAATGTATGTAGATATTAAAAGCTATATTTTTAAAACGATATGACATGTAAGATGCCTGTAACATTATAATGTCTATTCATTCAATACTTAGCAATAAAACATTTTGTAAGTCTTAAAACGAAATTTGTACTTAGTATCTTTCTTATAAAGTTAAAAGTGGGCCAGGGATTAGACAAATGGAACTGATGTCATCTTAAACTCATTTATTCTGACCTTGATTTATTTGGAGCTTAGGCTTTGTCCTCAAGAAAAACACATACATATGTCACGTAGGTTGTCTAAAACTAAAATGCATTTGCCTTCAGTAAAAGGGAGGAGGGAGGACTTTTTCCTCTGAGTAAACTTTTCCTAGACCCCACTGTCCTGCAGATAACAACTACCAACTCGGAATAAGAATATAAAAAAAGACTTTTGTTTACTGGAGGATGAACAGAAGGCAGACTCTAGAGGAAGTCAACATTCAGAAGGAAAAAAAGAATGGCCTAAGATGACATTCCCATTTTTATAATTTTCAGCCTGAGGGCAACTCAAACTTGTCACCACAGAAGTGACTAAATCCCTAAAAGAAAATCAACCAGTTTTCTGGCCTGAAGAACAAAAGGGCAGACTTCTGCTTTGTCAAGTTGAGGGCAAACCAGGGTCACTGAAGAGTGAGGGGTAATTCTGAGAGAGAGGGGACCAGAGAAGAGGAACTCCAAATTCTCTAGGTGACACCTGAACCATGTATGTGACAGGTGGATTCAAAGCAGCTAAGCTAAGGATGAAGGGCTGAACTAAGGTTTCAGCTATTCCAAGAGAAAGAGTTTGCAGTTTCAATCAAATCAAGTTAATTGTCTGCCTTTAAAAGAAATCAACCTTCTTCAGAGAAATATAACAGAATCCAGATGGCATTCACAATGTCCATGATTATTCCAAAATTATGCAACACAGAAGAAACAAAAAAATGTGACCTATTCTCAAGAGAAAAAAAAAATACATGGAGGACCAATTCTAAAATGATCTAAATGTCAAAATTATAAGACAAGGATTTAAAAACAAGGATAGAAATGAAAATATGCTCTCCATGCACATAAAGATAAGAAAAGCCAGCAGACAAATAGAAACTATAAAAAATAATCAAATAGAAATTCTAAAGCATCAATATGCAACATATGAAATAAAATGCTCATTGTACATGCTTAACAGTGCAATGAATAGGACAGAGGAATGTCAGTGAGCTTGGAGACATGCCAACAGAAATCACCCAATTTGAGATATCTAAAGAAAAACATTAGAAAAAAATTAATCGAGCCCCAGGAATCTGTGGGACAATACTAACAAGTCTATCATAATTGATGTAATGAAGAGGAGAGAAAAGTGGTATAAAAAATGTTTGAAAAAAATGGTCAAAAATGTCCCACATTTGATAAAAGATACACATTTACAGACAAGGAAGTCAGAGATCCTCAAGCAGAAACACTACAAAGAAAAGCACACTCAGGGACCCATAGGCAGCAGTTCCAAATCAAAGATAGAAAAAATTATGAAAGCTATTAGAGAAGAGTTAAATATCACATCCAGAAGAAAAACAATTCAAATGACCTCCGGTTAATCATTACAGGCCAGAATACACTATAATGACCTCTTTAAAATCCCAAATAAAAAATAAATTAAAAACCTGCTCACTCAGGATCCTATACCCAGTGAATATTTCCTTTAAGAATCAAGACAAAATTAAAATTATTTCAGATAAAAGATCATGGAGAACTTGCTGACAACGGATATGCACTAAAAAATATTAAATGAAGTTCTTCATTCTGAATGGAAATGGTGCTACATGGAAATTCAGATCTTCTGGGGAAAATACAACTATGTGAAATGTCTGGATAACTATAAAAAACTCTCCTCTCGATGTGTTGAAAAATACTTATAACGATTTCATTGAAAAATTATAGCATTGTCTGGATGGATTTACAGTGTAGGTATACTACATATAACAACTATAACATGAAAGGAAGGGAGGTGCAAATGAGCTTATGCAGTTGTGAAGTTTCTACCTTTTATAGGAGCTACAGTATTTAACCCTAAGAAGACCATGATAAGTGAAGGACGCATACTGTAATGTTTAGAGAAACCACTTAAAAAATGTAAAGATGAACAAAAAACATGTGGAACAAACAGAAAACAAATAATAAAACAGTAAACCTTAATCTGACTATACAAGAATATACAGTAAATGTTCACTGAGCCTGGGTGGCTCAGTCAGTTGGGCAACCGACTCCTGCTATTGGCTCAGATCATGATCTCGCTGGTGATGGGATCGAGCCCCACATCAGACTCTGCACTCAACGGGAAGTTGGCCTGGGATTCTCTCTCTCCCGCTGCCCTACCCAAATAAATAAATAAATCTTTTTAAAGAATTTTTTAAATGGTCACTAAATATCTGATTAAAAGAAGTCTATTCTATCTGATATATTTATAGCCCTGCCAGCCTTCTTATGCTTACTGTTTTCATGATACATATTTTTACACTCATTTACTTTCAACAGATCTGTATCTTTATATCTTAAAACGTCCCTTCTTATGAATGGCATATAGTTGGGTACATTTTCTTCGTTTTTGTTTTTGTTTTAAATTCATTCTTATGAATTAGATACAATAGACTGCAAGAGTGGCATATTAACAGAGATAGAGGAGGAATATAACAATCCATAAAGTGTTTGCATCTAACAGCAGATCCTTGAGTGCAAATATTGACAGAATTAAAAAGAAATATACAGTTCCAAAATCCTAGTTGGAGATTTTAACACCCCTCACTCAACCATTAACAAAGTAATGAAACAAACCAACCAATGGAATTGGTGAAGATACAGATGATTTAACAATACTATCAACTACCATGACCTAACTGATATTTATAAAAGGTCACATCCCAAACCTAGAGAATATACTTTCTTTTCAAAAGCACACAAAACAGTTATCAAAACATAAAACAAGTCACACTAAAATCATACAAAATATGATCTCTGACCACAATGGAATTAGAAATAAAAAATATCTAGAAAACCCTAAATATTTGAAAGTTAAATAATAACATTGCTAAGTAATGTCATGAGTCAAACAATAAAGCACAAGGGAAATTGGAAAATGATGATGGAAATACATATCAAAATTTGTGGACATGATCTAGAGCAATGATTAGAGGGAAATCAAGCTTAAAATACTTACATTTGAAAGAAGAAAGATCTAAAACCAATGATCTAAGGTTCCAACCTAAGATACTAGGAAAAGAAGCAAAGAAAACCTAAAGTAAGTACACAGAGGGAAACAGTGAACATGAGAGCAGAAATCAATGCAATATAAAACAAAAAGCAAAGGAAAAATCATGTAACCGAAAGCTGCTCTTAGAAAAATAAATATGACTGATACGTAGATATTCTGATCAAGAAAATAAAGAGAGGAGTAACAAATTAACACTATAAAGAATGATACAGGGACATTACTATAGGTCCTACGGATATCAGAGACTACACCACCTTTAACAAATATGGCAATTTAGATGAAATGGACAAATCCTTTATAGAAGAATATCTCAACTGTCATATATCTACAAAATAAATTAGTTTATCAAACACATGTCCACAAAGAAAACTGCAGACCCAGGTAGCTTCTTCACTAGTTCACAACATTTAAAGAAATAATAGTAACAACCATATACAAGCTTTTTCNAAGAAAACTGCAGACCCAGGTAGCTTCTTCACTAGTTCACAACATTTAAAGAAATAATAGTACCAACCATATACAAGCTTTTTCCTTTTTTATTTTATTTTTTTTAAGATTTTATTTATTTATTTGACAGAGAGAGAGATCACAAGTAGGCAGAGAGGCAGGCAGAGAGAGAGGAAGAAGCAGGCTCCCCGCTGAGCAGGGAGCCCGATGCGGGCCTCGATCCCAGGACCCTGAGATCATGACCTGGGCCGAAGGCAGAGGCTTTAACCCACTGAGCCACCCAGGCGCCCAGCTTTTTCTTTTTTTTAAAAAAAGATTTTATTTATTTATTTGTGAGAGAGAGAGAGAGAGAGAGAGAGAGAGAGAGAGATGACCAGTAGGCAGAGAGAGTGGAGGAAGCAGGCTCCCTGCTGAGCAGAGAGCCCGATTTGGGACTCAATCCCAGGACCCTGAGATCATGACCTGAGCCGAAGGCAGAGGCTTTAACCCACTGAGCCACCCAGGTGCCCCCAAGCTTTTTCTAAAAGGAGAGAAGGAGGGGTTCCTGGGTGGCTCAGTCAGTTATGTGTCTGCCCTCCCCTCAGGCCATGATCCCAGGGTCCTGCTGCTCCCTCTACTTCTGTCCCTCCCCCTGCTTGTACACTCTCTCTCTCTCCCTCTTTTTCTCTCTCAAATCAATAAATAAGATCTTTAAAAAAAACAAAATTAAAAATTATAACAGAGAAGGAGGAAACACTCCCCAGCTTACCTTATGGAGCTACTGAAACCCTAAAATCAAAGTCGGACAGAGACATTACAAAACAAAAATATGGATAATATCCCTCATCAGCACAGATGCAAGAATCCTTAACAAAATATTACTAAACAGAATACAGCAAAATATAAAAAGGAGACTACATCGTGACCAAGTTGCAGTCATCCCAGAAATTCAAGGTTTTATTAACATTGAAAAATCAATCAATATAATTCATAACATTAACAGAATCAAGGAGATAACCCATATGATTATTGCAACAAATGGATAAGAGGCATTTGACAAAACTCAAAATAAATTCATGATAAAAACTAGAAATAAGATCATATATACAGCCAATATCATATTTAATGATGAAAGAGTAAAATTTCTCTCACTAAAGTTGGGAACAAGGCAAGAAATGTCTATTCTCACCATTCTTACTCAGCATTGCACTAAAGGTTCTAGCCGGTATAATAAGCCAATAAAAATAAATAAAGAATTAAATAAATAAATAAGTATCATCCAGATTGGAAAGGAAGAAGTAAAACTCTCTATTTTCAGATGACATGATTGTTTACACTGAAAATCCAAAGGAATCAACAAAACTGCTACTAGAACTCATGAGTGAATTTGGCACTATTGAAGGATAGATGGTACGTATACAAAAGTTGATTGCAGCCAATAACTGGAAAAATTTTTAAAAATAATTCCATTTATAATACCATCAAAAAACATAAAATACTTCAGGGTGAATTTATTTTTTTATTTTTTTTATTTAAATCCAAGATAGTTAACATATAGTGTATTATTAGTTTCAGGGCAGAATTTAGTGATTCATCAGTTGCATAAAACACCCAGTGCTCATTATGTCGAGTGTCTTCCTTAATGCCGTTCACCCAAGTTCCCCATCCTCCCACCCACTTCCCCTCCAGCAACCCTTAGTTGGTTCTCTATAGTTAAAAGTCCCTTATGGTTTGCCTCTCTCTCTGTTTTTGTCTTATTTTATTTTTCCTCCCCTTCCCCTATTCATCTGTTTTGTTTCTTAAATTCCACAGAAGTGAAATCATATGGCATTTGTCTTTCTCTGATTGGCTTATTTCACTTAGCTTAACACACTCTAGTTCCAACCACTTCATTGCAAATGGCAAGATTTCATTCTTTTTGATGGCTGAGTAATATTCCATTACCTGTAGCTATATCTCTCTATCAATCTACCACATCTTCTTTATCCATCCGTTAAAGATGGACATCTGGGCTCTTTCAGGGTAAATTTAACGAGCTATGTGGAAGACTGGAACACCAAAAACTACAAAACATTTTGAGAGAAATTAAGAAGGTATACATAAATGGGAAAATATAGCATGATAATAGATCAAAAGACAGTGCTGAAATGTCAGTTCTGCCCAAACTGATGTCTAGATTCAATGTGATCCTAATTATAATGCTAATGTCTTTTTTCTATAGAAATTGGCAAGCTTATTCTAAAATGTACACGGAAATTCAAAAGGCCAATAACTGCACTGCACATTTTAGTAGTCACTAGCCACATGTGCCTACTTAAATTTATACCTAGATTAATTAAAATTAAGTACAATTAAAAATTCTGTCCCTTAGTTGCCCTAACCACATTTCAAGGGTTATGTGACTCACATGTGGCTAGTGGTTATCTCCTTAAACAGTGCAGGTATATAATTTTTTTTCACTGCAGAAAGTTCTATTGTCATCAGTGACCTTGAATATTCAAAGCAACCTTGAAAAAAAGTAACGAAATTAGAGGACTTACACTACCTGATTTTAAAAATTACTAAAAAGCTATAGTAATCCAAAAATTGTGGTATTTGCATAGAAAAACAGAAGAATATCTTCACAACTTAAGGATAGACAAAGGTTTAACAAGTCACATAAAGCCATAACTACAAAAGTAAAATCAGAGTTAATGAAATTAAATGTTTCTGTTTATCAAAAGACATCAGAAGGAAAATTAATAGGCAAGGCACCATAGGAAAGAAAATATTTGTAAAACAAACATCTGAAATAGGACAGGTATTCAGGATATATAAAGAACCCCTACAATTCAACAGTTAAGTGAGAGCAAAAACAACACCTCTCCTCAAAAAGGGAGCAGGAGGCAAAGGATTTAAAAAGAGATTTTCCGAAAGAAGATATGCAAATGTCCAATGAGCACAAGAAAAAGTACTCGATACCATTAAAAATCAGGAAAATCTAAGTTCAAATCACAATGACATACTACTGTACATCTATTAGAATAGCTAAAATTTTAAAAGAAGAAAACACCAAATGTTGGTGAGAAGGCAATGCAACTGGAACTCTCGTATATTGTTGGGGGGAATCTATAATAATACAGCCACTTTGGAAACATACCTGTAAGTTTTCTATAAAGTACTCATACACATATCCTACAACTTAGCAATTCCAGAAGTGGGTGTTTACCTAAGGAAATAAAAATATATATTCGTCCACAAAAAGACTCATGCAAAAAAAATGTCTGCAGCAGGTTGATTCCTAATGGCCTAAAACTGGAAACTATCCCTATATCCATCAACCAAAAAATGGACAAATTGTGGTACGTTCATGTCACGGAATAACATTCCACAACAACAACAACAAAACTACTGATACACACAACAAGGGTAAACTGCAAAAACTCTGCTAAGTGCAGGAAACCAAACAACAGAAGAATACATACGGTATGATTCTATTTATATGAAATTGTAGAAGAGGAAAAATTAATCCATAGTGTAAAAAAGTGTCAGAAGAGTTTCTGCCTCTCGGGGTTTGAGGGTGGAGGCTGAGTGGGAAGTAGCAGCAGGAAACTTTCTAGGGTGATGCTAATGTTCTCTCTCTGGGCAGAAGTTTGGATTACAGAGTATGAATTTGTCAAAACTCGGTGTATTTGTTTTCTAGCATTGCATAACAAGTTACCACGAACTCTGAGGCTTGAAACCACACACATTTATTATCTCACAGTTTTTGTGAGCTGGAAGTTCACACACAACTGAACTGGATACTCCTCTCGGGTGTCTTGGAGCTGTAATCGAAGGGACAGCCGGGCTGTGTTCTCATGTGAAGGTTGCCCGGGGAAGAATCTGCTCCCAGGCTCATTCGGGGTCTTGTCAGAATTTGCATCCCGGCAGCTCTTAGACTTATTTTAGCTCCGGCTCTCTATCGGTCAGCTGGGGACTGCCTGACATCCTACAGGCCCCTCCACAGTTTCCAGGTGCCCTGGGGCCCCTGTTGTGTGGGATTCTGCAACACAGTCCCTCATTCCAGCGAGCTCACATGAAGAGACTCTGGTCCTGTCCGCTAGAAAGAGAGAGAGGCTGGAGGGTCCTTGTACTCACATCTTCCTGAGGTGGCTCAGCTTGACCAGGAGGATCTGTGAGGCATACCCTCTGAAAGTCTCTTGGACAGAGTAATCTGACCTTTTGATTCTGGGGGTTCTAGCAAGAGGTTGTACTATCACACACTCAGGTTTTTCTGTACACCCCGCTGTCCAGATTTGAGCACCTGTCATCATCTGGAGAGGCAGAGAATTTTCAAAATCTCCCACTGCTGCTTCTTTTCCGTTTGACAGCTCCCCCATTGATTCTCTTTCCACCCACATTTTCTTCTAAGCAGCCAGAAGAAACCAGGGGATGCCTTCAACACTTTGCTTGGCATTTCAGGAGCTACATAACCAAGTTCATGACCTACAAGTCCTGCTTTCCACATCATCAGGGGAAGCAAGGTCACTTAACTTCTGGCCACTACCTGTCAAGGACTCGCTCCTCCAATTTCCAAACGCACATTTCTCACTTGCTTGTGAGCCTCACTGGCAGCCTCCTTAAAAGTCCAGGTTTCTATTAGTAACAGCCTTCTCAGGAAGATGTAGGCTTTCTCTATCATGATTCTCTAGCCACTGGTGAGCTCCAAAATCACTCCACATTTTTAAGTATTCTTTACAACAGCACCCCACTTCCAGGTACCAATACCTGTATTAGTTTCTTATTGCTGCATAACAGATCCCCCACAGACTTAGCAACTTAAAATCACACACCTTCATTATCTCGTAGTTTCTGTAGGTCAGAAGCTTGGGCATGACTCAGCTAGGTCCTCTATTCAGGGTCCTGCAAGGCCATGTTGTCATCTGAAGTCTCAGCTGGAGAAGAATCCACTTCTAAGTTCACTCTCATAGTTGTCTCAAGAATTATTTCCTTGCTGTATGGCTGAGAGCTCAAGATTTTTGCTGGTTCTTGCTAGAGACCACTCTCAGACCCTAGATGTTGCCCATAGCTCCTTGTGAAGTGAGCTCCCCCAATACGGGCTCCTACTTCATCGAGTCCACAAGAAGTCCCACTCTAGCCTACCAGCATGATGGACTCATAATTCACACAACACAGTCACAGAGTGACATCTTAGCCTCTTTGCCATATGCTATTGGTTATAAGCAAGTTTACAGGGGTGTGAGTGCCAGATGAGTATCACTGGGGGTCACCTTAGTGTATACCGAACACACTCAGGGAATGAAGACTTAAGATTTGGGCATTTTACATCAAAAGGAAAAGCAGGGGGGAGCCTGAGTGGTTCAGATGGTTAAGCATCTGCCTTTGGCTCAGGTCATGATCTCCAGGTCCTCAGATAGAGCCCCCAGCATCAGGGGGGGCTCCGGCTCAGCGGGGAGCCTGCTTCGTCCTCTCCCTCTGCCTCCTCCTCCTGCTTCTGCTCTCTCTGTCTCTGTTTCTCTCTCCAATAAATAAATAAAATCTTTTTAAAAATTTAAGAAAGGAAAAATAGAATGAACTCTATACATGCATGCTGAATTGGTGAAAAGCTTTAATAAAATAAGAAGGACTGATGGAGGGATAGAGGGATGGATAGATGGATAAGCATACAATAAAGCAAGTATAGCAAAATGTCAATGTCTAGGTGTGGGTGTATGAACATTCACTGAGAATTTCTGCCATCCACTTGAAATTTCTCATAATCAAATAGTAGAAAAATCAAAGTACACCTATTAAAAAGAGCATAGACCTAGCAATCATCATTGAGTAACAAGCATGAGTCTTTTCTATTTCTTTATACTTCTCAACATTTCCTCACTACTGCAATAAGCTTGAATTTTGTGTATAAGCAGGAGTTGGGAGATTTTGTTTAATCGCTAATGGAGCTAATATACAAGCCAAACATCTCTCCAGTCCAGCACTGGACTCCAGCAGCATCACTGCCCTCCCAGGCATCATTCTCAAGAGAGCAGGACGTGATCTCGAACATTCTCCAACTTCCCTAATGCCCAGCTCTGGGTGGCTCATTCGTAGATTCACCTAAGCCCCCTGAGAGCTCATGTTTTTAGGATGCATCAGTGGTCTCTTGGGTGTAGCAGCTGCATAATAATAACAGGTGAAGTCCAGCTGTCTTTTCACATTTCCTAAAACTATCTCAGTTCTTCTTGCTGATTCTAGTATTCCTGAATTTGGTAAATAAACCTAAGTCTGGCTAATCTCAGTGATTCAGATTCTATCATAGAAACAACTAGGTAAGTATGGAGTGCTCAGGACTCATAAACCACATACCGAGGAGTACCTATTAGTGTGATGTTGTTGTAGGTGAATTAATTAGTCAGTATTATTTAAAACATGTCCTACCACAGCCAATACCAACAACAGATGTTTGGGGGATGAAGTAACTGGTGCACACAGACCCGGTAGACATTACCTTTTTCATTTTCTTTTTTTTACAAGAGGAAATGGTTCTGTCCAGCCAAGCACATGATTAGGCATTCATATTTAATAAGTGGGTCCTGACATATGGAAGAAAGTTCTAAGGCTACTTATTGGCTGTTAATGGATTATCTATGCTCCCTGTAAAATCATTTGATCTATAAGCACTAGTCACTTCCTCTGTGTTAAGTCTGTGCTAGAGGCAAGAATATGGAAAAAGAGAAGAGAGTAAATACACAAAATCATTAGCAAATAATGCAGTACGGTATGTAACATGCTAGAATAACAATTTAATTCAGCGTTCGTTAAGCTAGACAGTGGAAGCACAAAGGTAAGCTATTACTCCAGCCTTGAAGAGCTCCTGGTGCTGAGCAGAACAGGGCCGAGACGGAGGTCCTCACTAACTGTCGGCCACACTAAGACAGACTAGAAAAGTCAATGAGTTGACAGAGATGGTAAAAATTCATGGACAAGAAAGCTAAGACCCTTAAATGATGGCTTGGCTTTGCACTGGCATAAGAAAAACAAAGGAATACCCTTAAATACCATCTTTAATTCAGGGGTAAACCAACAGCAAGGACAAGAACATTGTTTGAGGTTTTAACAATAATCTGGCTACTCCCAAGACGGAGAACAAACTCAAACTCTAGTGTGAGTTTTCGGGGAAAATGTCTCTTAGGACACGGCGGATATGATGAGGGTAAAGAACAAACAAGTAAGCCGTCAGCCATGATTTCTACACTTGCAACCAGCCTTCTCCGTGACAGCTTTAGAGGCACTGAGAAAAACTGGGGGCAGAGAACCATTTTGCTGACAATTCTGCAAACAATTTTGTTTGGGAGATGCTATGTGAATTTTTAATCACCCTATTGACATAAAAAGGAAATACAAAAAACTGAGTCTATTTAAAGTATACAAGCTGGCGAGTTTCTATGTATAGAAATCATCGGAGCCATTATCGTAATCAAGATAATAAAATGACTCATCACCACCACCCAACCCCACGAGATTCCTTGTGCTCCTCTGTGCCACGCCCCTCCCCACCACCCTTAAGCAAATACTAATCGGCTTTCTGTCACCATAGATTACTTTCTGTTTTCCAGAGCTTCATGTAAATGAACTCATACCGTATATACGCTGTCTGGCTTCTTTCACTTAGTGCCATGAATCTGAAATGCATCCATACACAGCACATGTTAATAATTTCTCTTTATTAATGATCGATTGATTGATTCCACCGTGTGGATATGCTACAGTTGATCCATTCACCTACAGATGACACCTGGGCTGTTTCTAGATGTTGGCCATTAGCAAATAAAGCTTCTCGGAACATCTGCATACGAGTCTTTGTATACACATATGTCCACGTGTCTGTCATTTCTCTTGGGTGGAGTGGAATGGCCATCAAACTATTTTCTTTGCAAAGTGGCTTCCTCATTCTACCACGCTACTTGCAGGGGATGAGAGTTTCAAATGCCCCTCACTCCTGCCAGCACTTGCTGTGGTCAGTTTTTTTAATGTATCCATTTTAATGGGTATATCGTGGCAGCTTATTATTTTTAATTTATAGTTCCCTAGTGACTACTGATGTGGAGAATCTTTCCATGCCTATATTTGCCATCCATGCCATCCATGCTTTAGTCAAGCGACTGTTCATACTATTGGCTGAATTTTTAGATTACTTATTTTCCTGTCGCCGAGTCTTTAAAATTCTTCATGTAATCTGGACACATCTTTTATCAGATACACGATTTGCAAGTATTCCCTCCAGCCAGCTCATTGTCCTAAGAATGTTTCTCGAAGAGCACTCTTTAGTTTGGATCAAGTCCAGTTTACCAATTTGATCTTTTGTGGTTCATGCTTTTAGTGTTGTACCAAAGAAATCTTCATCTAATCCAGTCTCAACAAAGTTCTCTCTTCTCTTTCCCCTACAAGTTCTAGAACTTCAGTTTTGTGATCAGGACTAAGGCCCACTTGGGTTAATGTTCTGTACATGCTTGGGTCAGAGCCCCAGCATCAACTGTCCACGAGACTACCCCTTCTGCATGGACCTGCCTCGAACCTCCGTGGAGCTGCTCGTATACATGTAGGTTTAGAGCTAAGCTTGTCCTGTTCCTCTCGTACAGTTTTTCAAGCCAGCACATCACTGCCTTGATGACTGTTATTGTATGACGTCTTGAAATTTAAAAATGTTCATCGTCAGTTTTCAAAGTTGTTTGGGCTGTTCCCGGTCCTTTACATTTCCATGGGAATCTTAGAATCCGTTTGTCAAGTGCTACAAAGAGCCTCGGGGCTGGGATTTCTGACCGGCACTGCATCCAAGCCATACAGCAAATGTGGGAGAATTCACGTGTGACCAGTAGACCCTTCTGACATGTGGACAGAGGCCCTCTTTCCATGCATTTGGGTCTCCCTTGGTTTCTCGCAGCAACTTTTGTAACTTTCAGCGCTCAGTTGGTTCAGAACCAACACATCGTTCGGTAAATTTACCCTTTAACGTATTTCGTCCTTTTGATGCTGTTATAGAAGATCTCTTTCAACTTCTATGGTTTTTCGCTATTAATATACCGAATATCCAGAAATACAATTACTATTTGTTCATGATTTTGCATCCGACAACCTTGTTAAGCTCACTTAGCAAGTTCTGACAGCTTTGTTGTCGATTCTGACAGATTTCTATTACAGATAATCTCATCATTTGGGAATAAGGTCAGTTTTACTTCTTTTCCAAACTAATTGCCTTTTATTGCTTTTTCTTTCCTGATTTCCCTGGCTAGAACTCCCAGTACAAGAACCACAGTGGTGAGAGAACACGCCCTGATCTTGGAGGAAAAGCAGGCTTTCATGTGAGCTGAAGGGTTTTTTGCAGATACCCTATAAAACATTGTGAAAGGAAATCCTCTCAATTCCCATTTGTCAATAGTATTTATTAGAAACAGATACTGGATTGTGTTCAATGCTTTTTGATGGGAGAAGAGGAGATCCTCTATCTGAAGGACCATGCGGTTCTTTTGTTGTTGCTTAACGAGATATATCGCATTGATTCATTTTCTAATATTAAATCAACAGTGCATTCCTGAGATAAACCACACACGGTCATGATACGTGATCCTTTTTGTGTATTGTTTGAATGCTTTGCTAAAATCCTGTTTAGAATTTTTGCATCTATGGTCATAAAGGACATTGCTCTAGAATTCTTTTTGTAATGTCTTTGTTTTTAAACAAATTTTCAATTGTTTAAACTTTTTTTTTTATGTTTGTATAGAATTGGTATGATTTCCTCTTTAAATGTTTGGTAGAATTGACCAGCAAAGTCGTTTAAGCTTGACATTTTCTTTGTGACAATGCATTTGACCACAAACTCAATGTTTATGATAGATATAGGCTTCTTTATGTTACTTCATTTGGAATGAGCGAGCACTGGGTCTTCAAAGTGTTTGCTCATCAAGTTGCAAATTTACTGGCATAAAGTTTTTCATAGTATTCCCTTATTTTATTTTATTTTATTTTAAAGATTTTATTTATTTGACAGAAAGAGAGAGCACAAGCAGGGGGAGTGGCAGACAGAGGCAGAGGGAGAAGCAGGCTCCCACACCAAGCAAAGAGTCCAACATGGGGCTCGGATCTCAGGACCCTAAGATCATGACCTGGCTTGAAGGCAGATGCTTAACCAACTGAGCCGCCCAGGCGCCCCAGTATTCCCTTATTTTAAACGATGGTATAATCCACAGTGATGTTATCTCACTCGTTCCTGATGCCGGTTATCTGTTGCTTCTCTCTTTTTGCCTCATCAGTCCACATAGAGGTTTATCAGTATTATTGATCTATTAAAGAATCAGCTTTGGCAGGAGTCCCTGGGTGGCTCAGTCGTTAGGCATCTGCCTTTGGCTCAGGTCATGATCCCAGAGTCCTGGGATGGAGCCCCGCATCAGGCTCCCTACTTGGTGGGAAGCCTGCTTCTCCCTCTCCCACTCCCCCTGCTTGTGTTCCCTCTTTTGCTGTGTCTCTCTCTGTCAAATAACTAAATAAAATCTTTTTTTAAAAAAAAAAAGAATCAGCTTTTGGACTCAGTGATGTTTTCTATTGTCCTTTGGGGACTTTTTATTTTTAATGGATTTCTACCCTGATCTTTTCTTTTTCCTTTCTTCTACTTAATTTAGGTTTACTTTGTCCTTCTTCATGCTTCTTAGGGTGGAGCCTGAGGTCAGTGATTTGAGGTCAATTTTCTTTTCCAACATAGGAGTTTCATGCAACTCGTCTCCTGGAGTTCTCCATCAGGGCACTCCCACAAATTCTGATGTGCAGTATTTTAGTTTTAATTCTGTTCACAACACTTTCTAAGCTCTCTTCTGATTTCTTCTTTAACCCATGGGTTATTTACCAATGGGTTACTAATTTTCTAAGTATTTCGGATTGTCCAGATATCCTTCTGCTGTTGATATCTAATTTGATTCCATTGTGGTCAGAGAATACTCTTCATATAAACTAAAACCTCTTTAATTTATTGAGACTTGTATTATGGCCCAGAATATAATCTATTTTGGTAAATAGGTCATGTCCAATTCAAAGAATGTACATTCTTCCATTGCTGGATGGAGCATTTGATAAATGTCAATTAGGTCAAGTTGTTCAAGTAGTACCAATAATGAAGAGAGGGTATTGAAATCCCTGACCATAATTGTGGATTTTTTCCATTTCTCCTTGCAGGTCTATCAGATTTTGCTTTATTTGTTTTGAAGTTCTTTTATTAGGTGCATAAATTGTTAAGATGTCCTCTTGCTGAATTGACTTCAATATCCTTATAAGATGACCTTCTTTATCCCTTTACTCTGATATCTTCTTTGATATTAATATAGCCACTCCAATTTTCTTTTGATTATTATTATCACAGTAAATCTTTTCCCATCTCTTTGTGCCTTCATAGTTAAGGTGCATTTTGTTTTGCTTTATTTTTGGCAGGCAGCATAGAGTTGAGTATTGCTTTTTTTTTATCTTCTAGCAATTTCTAACTTTTAATCGGGGTATTTTATATTTACATTTAATGTGATTAGTGGTATGGTTAGGTTTAAATCTATAAACTCACTGTGTCTTGTTCATCCCATCTGTTCTTTTTTCTCTTTTGAATTGATCGTATACTTTTTTATGATTCTATTTTATCTTTTTTGTTAGCTTCTGAGCAATATGTCTTTGTTTTGCTATTTCAGTGGTGGCATTTCTACTTTCTCATGGTCTACCTTCAACAGATATTTTATCTCTCTGCATACAGGATATGAACCTTAAAATAGTATGCTTCCATGTTTCCCAGACTTTTATGCTACTGTGGTCATGCATTTTGCTTTTACACTTTTACACTTGTTATAAACCTCATGCTACATGCTTATTTTTTAAACACTCAACTGTCTTTCAAAGAGATCTAAATAACACATATTAATTAAAAATAATAAAATAAATAAATACATTATTTAAAGTAAATAATAAAATAGTATATAATAAAAACTATGTATGTATATATATATATATATATGTACTTCTTAAATATTTGTCCATGTAGTTCCACCTCCAGTAGCACTAATTCCTGCATGTAATCCCTATTTCTACATGGTATCAATATCCTTCTGCCTGAAGGACTTCCTATAACCTTTCTTATGGTGCAGGTTTATTGGCGATGAATTCTTTCAGCTTTTGATTGTGTTTACATTTATCTTGAGTCTAGAATGGCCCTCCATTTAATGCATAAACACGGAGCGGGGCACGGGGTATAGTTTTAACATAAAATTAATTCTCTAGGACTCTGTTACCTCGATTGAGGTGAAATATTATTTTTTTTTGTTTTCCTGAACTCAGCCAAAAACTGGTCGCCATTTCAGATAAGCGCACTGCTGATGGTAACACCACTCACAGCGTCCGACTCCCACCTACACAGTGGTGCACCTGACGCAGGTGAGTTCCCTGACTCCTGGTACCTTCCGCTGCCTCATCGTGACTTCTGTGCACTTGGGCTCCAGCCCTCCCGTGTTAGTTATCATTAATTACTTTCCGATTATTTCTTTTTGCATTGCAACTAGGGAGTGTGCTTTTCTTTTTAATTATATGTGCGGTCGTTTATATAACCTACGGATTTCAAAGAAAAGGAAGGATCGCTACCAGCCCTGTACTGCTGCATCACAAACCACCCCAACTTAGTGGCTTCAGGTAATAATTATTTCTTTGCTCCCAATTCTGTGGGCGGCAATTTGGGTCAGGCTCAGCCACCACCTGCTGGCTGCGTGCACTCTGCCTTCCGGACGAGCTGGCTGATCGTCCCGGGACCGGCCACTCCTGGACGGCCACACGTCCGGGGGTCGGCTAGGACTGCCCGCTAGGGCGGCCAGGTTCGCCTTCACGTGGAGGGGGCGAGTTCAGGCTTCCTCGCATGGTGATCTGTCTCCAAGAGGGAGAAGGTGGAAGTGGCAAAGCCTTTCGAGACTTTGGCTCTGAACCCACACATCACCTCTGCTCTGTTTTACTGGTCGCGGTTAATCACGAGGCTAGCCGGGGTATAAGGAGGTAGAAAAACGGACCCCACTTCTTGATGGGAAGCGTGGCCACATCCCATTGCAAAAGGAATATATACACAGATGGGGAATTTGTAGCCATATTTCGTAATTAATCACAGAGCATTGCAAAATACACATTATAAAAAGGGACATCAGGTCAGGCAGGATTGAGAACCATGCTGTGAACAGTATTTTCTGCATTCCACCCCTCACCTCTCACAAAAAGCACATGCCCTTTCTTGGTTTCTCGTGCAAACAAATGAGGAAAATCCCCTGTTTACTCAAGAGAGCTTCCCCTCTGCAGACGGATGGCAATGGTCTACTCTCCAGCCTGCCAAGTAACAGGACCGTGTTTGCCTGCCACGGATGGTGTTCCTCACTAGGCTCTACATACACAGTCGTAAAAAAGTAGAGTAAAACGAGGACTTTGTAATTACCCTTTTCTTGCTTTGTTTTTTTCTAGAAATTGATGAACCAGACCACTGATGGCCTGTAGTGAATTTTCCTGTAAGCAGTCTTCACTATCAGATGGCTGCAAAATTAATCAGATAACCGACCGAGTGAGTAATTAGATAAATGACAACTTCCGCTACACTGCGTGCTACACACATTTGGCCGTGACATTCAGCGGGCGGTGTCCCACATCAGAGATGGCAAGGCACCAGCACCGCGGACACCAGTGGGTCTCGTCAATGGACACGACGCATGACCCAAGTGATGAGATCTACCGGTTTGGCCCGGGAGTTTGGGACAGCATGTGCCGAGCTCTGCACAGCCCAACTCTGAACTCCCTCAAGAGGACAGACTGTCCAGACCCAGACTTTCCTAGGCTGGCCTTGCTTTTGCTGATATGCTTTCCTCACAACCATGGGTTACGTTACACACAGCAGGAGTGGGCACCAATCACACTGAAAACCAACAGACATTTAAGCTCGGAGGGAACAGAGTCTCGGTGTTTTCATTACACCCAGGGTGGCGGAGGCTGGGCCCGCAGAAAATCAGGGTGTTTTCATTCAGGACAGCTCCTCTCCAACTACTCAACATCAAAAGCCATTTCTGTTCACATTTCCTTTTTAGGAAAAACCTTCCCTGGAATGCCACTGCCTCTGCATAGGTCCTAGAGAGGCAAAACGACTTCAAACGCACGGAGCCTGTAAATGTTTAACAAAGGCAAGTTCATGAGCCACAGTAACCTCGATGTTCTGACAACACCTGCTGGCCAAGGATGTGTGGCAGCCAACCAGAGGCCAGGGGACAGCCCTCCGCAACACCACCGGAAGGTACCAAGAGACAGCCTCCCCATTTGGCTGAACTAGGGCACAACCTATTCCAAGAAATAAGTCTGAAATCCTATTGGGCAACAGACAACAAATAGGCTTTCTTGCCAGACTGCACATAAAAGGTAACATTTGTGTGGCCCCGTGTCACATCTGGCGTATTAAAAGCTGGCAGCACGTAGCTGTTTAAGAAGAAGTAGGAAGAACCCCCCTCCACCCCCCTATAACATATTCCAAATCCTTAGATCTTCCAATGGAATTTATTTAGGGATTAATTAAGTCTCATTTCATTCTCCAAGAGAGCTGGGATCTTTGTTAGGAAGTCTGAGCTCCATGCAGTGGACACTGCTGGTGACCCACCCGGATTCATTTACCAGGTCAGTGGACCCATCCCTCAGCTGTGCGTGTGGGGTGCCCCTGGCTACCCCCTTCTCTGGAGGGTCTCCTCCATCTGCCATACAGGGGACTCGCATCTCAGAGGTAATGCCCCTCCCCAGGGCAGTCCAAAGACCCACCAATCCTGGGATTAGAGAGACTCCTCCCTGGCCTCCAGGGAAGACCAACTCTGAGGCTGGTCTCACGCTCCCACGGCAGGTGTGCCCCCAGGTGTTAAACAGAATCATGCGGCTGCCTGTGCTCTTGGTTTTTCATGTAGACACAGCTCATGTGTTTATAACTCCACTCGACCGTGACTTCAAGGACAAGAGCCCTCTCATCTTTAATGTTTGCTAAATATCTCCTACAGCTAGGACTTTCCAATTTTTTGACAATGACCTAAAATATGACATTAACGTGCCATATGTTGTAATCTAGTAGACACATGTGCGTGTGAGCACATCTCAAAAGTACATTTCATGAAATAATATCCACCTTTACTATTCCTGTTTTCTATTTCAGTTTTAAAACGTTGGTACTAAGATAAAAACGGAGAGGGAGACAAACTATAGGAGACACTTAACTCTAGGAAACAAACAAAGCTGCTGAGGGGAGGGGGTTGGGAGGATGGGGTAACTGGGTGACGGGCATTAAGAAGGACACTTGATATCATGAGCACTGGGTGTTGTATGCAACTGATGAATCGCTAAATTATACCTCTGAAACTAATAGTACGCTATATGTTAACTAACTTGAATTTCAATAAAACCTAAAAAAAAAAAAAAGTTGGTCACGACTCCCTAAAGTAATCTTAATAACCAAGTAATGTGTATGACACACACTTTGAAAAACGCTGCCTGTAATACTTATTAGCAAAGTGACTCACACGTAAGAGGTACTCCATAAATATTTTATGAATGATTAAGCGATTGGCTGGTTATGAGACTATCCAACTAACAGTCTGGAAAAGCCTTGACCTTTGGCTCTGGGTCTTTGGATCTTTCCAATGTGTTAGACTTCCTGGCAAGTTCCATGATTTACCTTCACAGATGGTGAGGCCCCTCATGGGGCCCTGGGAGGGAGGGGATCAACCCGAAAGGGCCTTGTTGGTGTGTTTGCCCAAGTGCTTATGCTCCCAAACAAGTCCTGTAGTTTTAGAAATAGGCAAATGGTGACAAATTCAAGAAAGCCAGCAGTGACCAGAAATTAGCTCAAAGTATTACCTCCAGAGAACAACTGCCAAAGGAGGCTGCAAGTGATTAAAATGGGAATCATGAATGAAAGCAGAAAAATAAAAAATAATAAAAAATTTAAAGCAGCAGAGAAGGCTGTGAGAGCGTTTGGTATCATTACTATAGGATGTCAGGCTGCCAAGCCGTAATCTGGAAAGCACTCGTTCTCTCTGTGGGTTCCTGAAGAAGACACACACATTTAAAAAAAAAAAAAACTGGGGGAAGGAGCTACTTCGTTATGAGCTGGGCCAGTGCATAAGCCCTCCCAAATCCATGGGCTTCTGGTTCATGGTGGAAGTAGGAGACTCGGGTCCTATCCAATACGAAACGATAAGGTCCGTGTACTTTTTTTCAACCATGCTGGTTTTTCCAAGATTCCAAAAAGAAAGGAAAGAAGAAAAAGAAGCAGCATAGGAGGGGGGCATGAGAGCTGTGCACTGGGGCCCCTGCCGGGCCACTCCAGGAGGTATGTGCAGCGGCCGCGACCCATCGTCCTGCTTGGCTCAGCCGGCCACCCCCTCCCTCGGCATCCGACGGCATCAGGGGCTGGGCCCTACCCCAGCGACGAGCCTAGCCTCTCTGGGTCTGAACTTCCATGACCCCACTACCCACGAACACTTGATTTCCCATTCTATCCACCACCATTCCCCAGATGAAGCAACCGGCACTTTGACCTGTTTGTAACTACCGTTTACTGCAAAGGAGGCTGTGAACTTGAGTGGGAAGAAGTTTCGGCTTCAAGTTCACTGCTCTCTAACAGACATTAGTAGGCTCCCTTCCACGAGGAAGGCAGGCAGCAGGTCTCCCCCGCGTCAACCGTCCCGGTGACCTCGTCATCGACAGAGATCACCAACGTTCCCTCCCCACATCCACGGTGCTGCAGGCATCTCAAAACACCACTGACGCTCGTTGCTGCTTTGAAATTATGGTAATTGCTACGTTTACCACCAGATCTTATTTAAAATAAAGGCACACATATGACTCCATCGCAAGTCTGCCTTTTAATATAGTGTAACTTTATTGCAACAGAACGGGTTTCCTTTGTAAGCCGATGTACTTTAAATTATTCATTTAAAAACATGAGTCTGAGCTGCGTCCGTAGGCTTTACCAGACCACTGACATGGGCCAGCGAGCAGGCCCGTGGCACCAACAAGGACCTTGGGTGAACACCTCTGTACACCGTGACGCTTATTTCTTTTTTTTTTTTTTCATTTTCACCCACTTTCTTCTTTTGATTTAAAAAACTATGTATTATTTACATAGACTCAAATTACAAGAATAAATTAAGTGTATGTGAACCAGTGAAACCAGGTAAAAAGATGACCCAAGAGTCGCGACGATCAGCTCCTCCGTGCCCCTCAATGGCTGTGCCCTGAAGAAACCCACCACGCCCTTCCCCTTCTAAAAACACACGAGGGCTGATTTATTGCTTGCTCTATACCAAAATAGAATCATTCTACACACATTATTCCATAATTTATATTTGTCACTTGGCAATTGACACTGCAACACAGACATTCCTACAAGTCTGTGACTACATGTTTTCCTAGTTTCTTTATATGCACTTCTATAAAATCGTATGTGAATGAACTCCCACCACGCACGTCACGGTCTGGCCCAGCCTTCCCCTCTCGTCCACCTCCTCGCCTCCCTGTCTTGCCTGAGTTGCCCACCACTACATAACAAGGCAACTCGGACCCTAGCAGCGTAAAACAACACATTTCTTGTCCCAGAGCTTCAGGATGTTAGGGGTCCAGGAGCACTGAGCTGGGGGTCTGGGTGGAAGGTTAGGTTGCTGCCTGGAGGTTGGGCGGGGCTGCTGTCATCAGAGGGCTCGACCGGGGCCAGGAACAACGCAGCAGCTGGCTTCTCCGTCTGCAGAGAGAGAGAGCACCACGGCAGCCCCGACATCTTTTATGAGCCAGGCTCAAAGACCCCTCTGCATTTCTGTGCTGCTCCCCTGGAGAGCCAGGTCGGCCCTGTCCACTGGGGGTAGGGGCGGCACCGAGTGTGAACGCGGGAGGAGAGGCTCCCCGGAGGCCTTCCTGGACGTTGGCTCCTCAACCACCGCCTCCTGCAAGGCCCACCTCCCTTCTATATTCTGTTCCATGCTTGTAAGAACATGGGCAAGTAGATCCATAGCAGTCCTATGCAGACTACTTACGAGGTAGGTAGTATTCACATTAGAATTTTTAATACTTTTAGACATTTCATATGTCTGTAATTTATAGAGAGTTAATGAAATTTGAAAAAGGTATTTTTAAATATTTAAAAATAAAGAAACTGAACCTCTGGCTCAAGATCACGTGAGGAAGAAGTGGAGCTGCTGGTATTGGGAGCCAAGGTCAGGGGCTGCAAAGAACACACTCTTCCCCAGATGCGAATCCACGGGCCCCTTACAGTCTGGCAGCCTCCTTCTTGGTGACAGCCCTGAGTCTCCTTCGGGGGGATCGTCACCCGTTCTGATCGCTCGTGGGAGTGAGGATTCAAGGGGTCAGGGCTTCTCCTCTAGGCCCTGTGCTCTCTGCTCAGAGCCCTTTGTGAAAACCTGGTTCTATCCACTCAACCTCGCCCAGGAACTTAATTCGCATCTGCTCTGGGCCTTAGCCTGCCACGTTATTCCTCTTCTGAATTTTACAACAAAAAGTTCTCTTTACACTTTTATTCTCACGAGTGCAAATACCAATCAAGAC